>SSBO01000012.1:20227318-20570839 GCA_005281725.1 Wuchereria bancrofti | reverse complement strand
TGAAACAGGCATTGAAGAAAAGATTCAAGAAGAGGAAGAGGAACTGGAATACAAAAAATTGGGAGAAATAGGAGAAACGACATATATGGAAGGCTCAGTGTTGTCTTCAGCTGGCACTGGGCCGCTTGGTCTATCGATTACACCATTCTCGAAACCGGGATCTTCAGTTTCAGTGAAGTCAACTGTATCTGCAAATGAAACAGGCATTGAAGAAAAGATTCAAGAAGAGGAAGAAGAACTGGATCACAAAAAATTGGGAGAAACGACATATATGGAAGAAGCTGCAGGAACTTTGTCAGCCCCAGCTGTTCAGCTTGGTGTTGCTTTATCAATGACACCGTTTTTGAAACCAGAATCGTCATCTTCACCCTTTGTACTGATGAAGGAACCTGAGGTTCCGCATGAGAAGCACTTTGAAGAAGAAGAAGAAGAAGAGGGCTTGGAATATAAGAAAATGTTAGAGAGAGGAGAAACGACAGTGATGAAAGAAGAAATCCAGAAGTTGCCTCCAGCTCGTACCAGATATGTTGGTCTCGGTATACTAGTTACACCACGTTCGATACTGGAAACATCATCTTCGCCTGTACTAATGAAGAAACCTGAGGTTCCGCATGAGAAGCACTATGAAGAAGAAGAAGGCTTGGAATATAAGAAACTGTTAGAGAGAGGAGAAACGACAGTGGTGAAAGAAGAAATCCAGAAGTTGCCTCCAGCTCGCACCAGATATGTTGGTCTCGGTATATCAGTTACACCACGTTCGATACTGGAAACATCATCTTCGCCTGTACTAATGAAGAAACCTGAGGTTCCGCGTGAGAAGCACTATGAAGAAGAAGAAGGCTTGGAATATAAGAAACTGTTAGAGAGAGGAGAAACGACAGTGGTGAAAGAAGAAATCCAGAAGTTGCCTCCAGCCCGCACCAGATATGTTGGTCTCGGTATATCAGTTACACCACGTTCGATACTGGAAACATCATCTTCGCCTGTACTAATGAAGAAACCTGAGGTTCCGCGTGAGAAGCACTATGAAGAAGAAGAAGAAGAAGGCTTGGAATATAAGAAACTGTTAGAGAGAGGAGAAACGACAGTGGTGAAAGAAGAAATCCAGAAGTTGCCTCCAGCTCGCACCAGATATGTTGGTCTCGGTATATCAATTACACCACGTTCGATACTGGAAACATCATCTTCGCCTGTACTAATGAAGAAACCTGAGGTTCCGCATGAGAATGAAGAAGAAGAGGGCTTGGAATATAAGAAACTGTTAGAGAGAGGAGAAACGACAGTGATGAAAGAAGAAATCCAGGAGTTGCCTCCCCATGAAACAGAGAGCGGGTATGGTACAGAAGAAATACTTTCATCATCTGAAATTGTTTCTAAACAGGTGAAATTCGAAGATAAACGCCTTGATATTGCAAACAAAACGGATTCTAGTGATATTTATATTCGTACTCGTTTCCTGACGTCGATACCTAATGCTTCTGTGGTTGAAGCTACAAGTTCCAGCATAGAAGAAACGAGTGCTGTTACTGAGTTAGTTGAAGATATTAAACAAGGTTGGCTGGAAGCAATGAAATCATTGGAACTACTGCGTAAGCATCTGCAAGATTTTGAAAGGAATATAAAAAAGGCAGCGCAGCTAAGGGCGAAAATGGCAAGCGCACAGGGACGAGGAAATCGCAAAAATCGAAAGGTAAATTATAATTTTTGAGATTATTCCTCTGGACTGTTAAAATTTGGAATAAAAAATGAACTTCATATTTCTTTATTAATTCCAGCAAAAAATTACGTTAAATCTAAAAGATATGAAAGGAGCTAGCAATGCTGATCATTTTACTTAAACTTTCCACCTAAGAGAACATGATAAGTAATCCTGATGCAGTTACGATTGGTTGGAATTAAAATTTTGTATGCATAAAGCTTTCATTTGGACAGCCTGAAGCTTTAAACAATATGATCATCAGATCATCAGTGTTCATCAGAACATTTCAAAGGTATGGAAATTCAAAGGTTGAAATTTTTTTTAGGCGGATATCACAAACTTGTTTGGCATTGATAAAGGAAAAGATGGACAGGAGCATATTGTTCAACCTATGGACAATGAAAAAGAAATAGAAAAGCTGCTTTCTGCTAGTTTGGACATTGACAATAGTACCAAAAATCATGGAGAACTTGAAAACGAAATGAATTCAAATGGCACTGAATCTACGATAGGATTCCATGAGCTGAACAGTCACATCAGTGTGGAAAGTAAGGAGATTGTCGAAAACAGTTGGCGAAAATCCGCTTTAAGAAGACAGACAGAATATTTAGTCAAGAATCGAAAATTGTAAGTTTCATTTCATTCCCTAACTAGTAAAAAACGTAATAGAATCAAAGGGATTTAAAAAAACAAAGCTATGTTTTGCATAAGTTATCGAAACAATTTCTCATGTCAATTTGATTTTCTGGAAGGAATCATAAATGCATTCTGTCAGAAGCCAGATCCACATTTCGGATGAATAAAGTACATCAGGATCAGAGAATTTTTATGAAATTTAAACTTTTAAAGATTCTGATATGAAAAAAAAACAATAAAGGGAATTTAAAACAATAAACTAAAGGAAACAATAAAACAATAAAGGAAACAATAAAGGATTAATTCTAAAAAATATAAAATCGTTTTGATGGTGAGAATTGTAGAACAACAAACAATCCTTCGGAAATGCGAAGGAAGATGTTGGAGGAACAGAGACGTGAAACGCTTGTGAGAATGGAAAATGGAAAACATGATAAACAGGGAGAAATAGAGGTAAAATCGAGAAAAGGAAAGGGAGGGGAAGACAGAGTAAGTAATGGAACGATGTATACCAGACTAATGGAAGAAAAGGCTCGTTTGGAAGAGGTCAGTTGTTTTGTCATTTTTATTTAGATTTTGGGAAAAGATCTGGAAAGCTAAAGTAACAAATAGGTTAATCAGATTTGTTCAGGCACGTCTTCTACGTGAAGAACAAAGGGAACTGAGAAAGAAGCAAGAGCTTAACTATGGTTTTGCTGATAAGACTCAACTGGAACGACAGGAACAAATAGCTCACAAATTGGAGCAACTTATCGAGAGTGAAAGGCAGCATCATGAACAGCTTGAACGAGAAGAGCGGATAATGAATGCCAACATGAGACATCGCATGATCACACTTCCTGTTGGCAGTCCGTTGGCGACTCTAACCCCTGTAACGGATTTAGTAGTCATGTTTTCGGGATTTAGTAATCATGTCATCATAGCTGTAATTAGCTGGACGGTAGTCTGAAACTTGAAATTTCAGGTTATAAGCAAAACATTGGAATTTGTAATCCATCAGAGGGAGTGATAATTTTAGTCATACGAAGTGATAAAATTGAGTGAGGGAGGTTACTCGTTGTTTACTATTTACAAAACATCTTTAAGTATTTTTTGATTCATTCTAAGTGATTTTTACTACTAGTTAATAACGAGATGGGTAACACATGTAATGGAGTTCCTATTCCTTTCGTATTATCGATATTTTCGGTACACAACAATCTACTATTTTGATCTATTTTCGAGAATTCTTGATTATTTCTAAGGAGTGAAGCAATAGATCAACAATATTTTGATGTTTGGATATGATTTATTGATCATTCTTCAGAGTTATTCCAGTATATTCTTTATTGCATTTTTCGCTAGAGAGTTTGTCCATATTCCATTGCAGAAAGTTGAAGAAGATTTGGTGCCCTCAACACAATGTTCTGTGATTCGAAAATTTGTGCGGGTGTTCGATATCAGCGACGCTATTGAATGGATTCATATGAACTGTCCAATTGCCAAAATCTATTTCCCCGAAGAAAGCTGTGAACAAGTGGAAAAATTATTCAAATTTTGTTTACAATAGCACAGTGTAAAGATCCCTGCAACTTGTAATATTTCTCACGGATTTTTCCTGAACGGTTTGCTCAATGCAAGTGCTGTCTGCAATTTCGCTTTTCACCTTATCTTTGTTCACACTTTCTACGAATAATTTATTTATTATTCAATAAGTCATCCCGACTTTTTCCGAATTTCGCCTAGGTTTTTAGCAAAGAATTGCGAACAGTCAAATTAATCTGAACAACAAAAGATGACAAATCAGATGTGATAGTAACTTCGTATGCTAGCAGTTGCTCCATTTTTTAAATTCAGATTTCAGCTCTACACTTATATATTTGTTACATTCCATGGAGAAATGAGTAGTTTTTGAGAATCTTAAGAAGTTTTTTGAATTCTTGCCAAAACCAATTCCGGAAATTCGAATATCAGTCGCTTCAGTTAATGAGCAATTTTCGATTTTCTTTTATGTTTTTATGTCATAATAATTGTGTTGAATGCTTATCTTTACATTCCATTTTAATATTACATTTTACTCCCGCAAGTAATAAATTTGTTTTAATAGCATTTAACAGTTTTATTGTAACTGGTGTTTGTTGGGGAATGATAGAATGAAGGTCACATATCCCATTTCTTGCCAAAATAAGCTATAATGTTTTTTCTTTAAAAAATGAGCAAAAAAAAGTGTAGCAAAAAATTTTATGATTTATGTTTTTATATAATTTAATGATTGATACCTGCATTAGTTAGTTGATAAGATGTGATTAGGGAAGAGAACTGAGTGGTGGAAGTAATGAGAAAAATTGACACATACAAACAAATGTACACAGATATGGCATCACCCTATAGAAACTGGTTGAGGCATATTTTTGTAAAATGAAAATAAAAGCAAATATTTACATGGAAATGCTAGTTTTCAGACCTTTTTATCAAATATCTAGAAAATTCAGACAACACTGGCTTGCTAGAAAAAAAAAAAGAAAACGATCAAAATTTGGATAGAATTTGTAATGAGCTTTCATAAAGTAAGCTGATTAAAAAGTTCCTGCACTTTTTTGGAATATCTTCAAATGAAATAAAAGAACAACGAAATTTCCTTTTGCATGGATCGCAACAGCAAAACCATCAGAAGAAGAATCGTTTCTTAATAGACAATAACATATTACATTTAGGACAATAATGGCATACATCTTTACAGGAATCAATTAAAAATGGTACAAATGCTATTGGGAAAAATAAAATAAGGATAATAAATACAAGTAACCATGTGAGACGACCCGATTTATGGCTTTGTTTGGTACGTATTCGGCACTATAATTGAAATTTACAGTTCACAGCTTTGAACAACCATTAATGAAACTGTTATCACTTGTACTTAATAAAGTAAGGACTAAGTTTTGAAATGTAAATTTAAAAGAATAATATTTAATCAACTTTGAATTTAATCTAAATGTATTAAAACCAAAAATTCTTTCAAGCCAGTACCTGACACTTGGGACAAAATTCGTCATGTGGCTCCGCAGTTATTGCCTTCTTAACAGTATAATTCGCGATCGCAAATGATGCACTACTTTGTCCTGAAAAAAATTTACTTCATCAATAAAATTCTAATGATTTAATTAAAGCATTATGTCTATTTCTCTTATTTATTAGTGAACCCTCCGCATCAAATTCTCTTCCATATTTCTTTTTGCCCAACAAAAAAAGTTTCGTTCTCGGAATATATTCTCTATATATTCATATGTAAGGTAAACTAAGTATCTTTGAAAATCAATCAAACAACACTACAGTGAAATGGTTTAAATCCATACTAAATTTGTCTTAACCAATTACATAATACTGTAACAAGCTAGTTTAGCTTGTTTTTCTTGAAATTCAAAAGAAGTAATATGAGAATTTCATTCTCAAAATGGAACACTTCTAAAATTTATAGCAGGAAAATGAGTATTTTATATTATCTCTCAACAATCTTACTGATCTGTGCTATTTTTTGAAAGTTCCATAATTTGAACCGACTTACCGGAAGCTGGATTGATGCCTTCTGAAGTGCTAATAACGGTCGCTGGAGCTGAAACCAGCCGTGGATGAACAACAGAGGTAATGGATCCATTAGAAAACGGTGTACATGGAAGATGAAGTGCATTACAAGTCATTTCTTCTTTTGCTTTGATTTCGTTCGCATTTAAATCGTCCAGTCTTACATTAATCATCTTCGAATAAGGTGGTGGTGGTCTTTCGGGGCTATATGGAGGTGGAGGTGTGCTTTTCCGCACCGGTCCTTCAGTTTCACCCATCCACTGCTGTCAAGAAGCACTCTGAAAATGAATTTGTTAATTGTCGCACATAATTCTTTCTCGTTACGAATTATGAAAAATCGCAGTCATTGGTTATCCTACACATGTGTAAAATTTCAAGATTTAAGCATATGAAAATGACGAGAAGAGCGTTTCACATCAGACAACTAAAAACTAATCACGAAAATTTGATTTATCACTGACGGTAAATGTTGCATTACTCAACTGACAAATTATACTGAAATTGTTACTATAGTAAAATTAAAAAAATACTAATTCAGTTCAAATGTGATATTATCTATGACTGTCATTCTTTTTTCCCCAACAAAAAACACACGTTCATCGGTGTAAAAAGATATTTTACACCGCAAAAGAAAGGATATAAAAGCATATTTTTTGCAAAATACTAGAAACTCATATATTCGGTCACTTATTTCTTTTCATAAATATTAACATGGAAATATGAAAACAAACTATAAAAATCGACCAAACCTAACATCCAGAAAAGACGTTCATCCAAAGTAAAATGACTTGATATTGCTTGAACGATGGAAAGGCATTTCTTTTTGAAGTTATATAAAAGTTTGAATAACAGTGATTGTGTCACTAAATAAAAATAAATATACGTCACTGATACATAACAAGTTCAAATCTTCTTCCTCCTCAAGAATTCCTCAAGTCTTCCATAGTGTCTCTCAAGTCTTCTACAAGATTCTTGAAGTCTTCCTCAAAAGACGCTAATCGATATGTTATAAAAAAAATTAATTATTTGAAAACTTTTCAAATAGAAAGAATATTAATCTTGTTAATTTTTATTCTTTTGCTAATATTCCTCTTGCTTTTTGCTTCTTTTTGTGTATACCGTGCTCAATTAAATGATACAAACCCTCAAGTTATGATCATGCCCGAACTGTAATGTACTAAGATTCTCGATCTGATAATCCAAGAAAATGAAATATTTTATTTTACGATAACAGTAATAGGTAGGAATGAAACATTGCATTGGCTATCCAACTTTTCCACTTTTAATTTGCAAAGGAAATACAAAAAAGCGACTAATGATCAAGAAGAGCAAATGTTGAATTCTGACTTTCTATTTTGGCATTTCTACTGATGATGAACGTTTGGTATTAATAGAATATGAGAAGGCACCAAACAAATTTTCTTAAGAACAATCCCGTCTCTTTCCTAGATAAGTTTATTAGGCCGTTCATTAATAGCATATATATATATATATATATATATATATCCTCCCATCATATATGTAAAATGACCATTCTTCTGCTTATACTACCATTGTTTACTTGTATTATCAAGCTTTGTTCACCTGACATAATGCTAGTGTTCAAATTTCAACCCGCAAAAAAAAATGCATAACATTTTTTACTTGTATAGTCTGATATAAGTTTCCTAATGTATATGCTTGATATATGTGTATTATCTAACCTTACTTAACATATCACGTTTTGATGAGGTCACGATTTCATTGGACAAAGTAATTGCTAATTTTTGCAAAAAAGCAATAGTTCCCAATAACTGATGAGTTTAATTAATTAGGTAATAGAAACAACAGTCTGATCAGCTGATGAATTAAAGAAAAATAGATCATCCACTACCAATATTAGTGATCTTGGAAGAAAAAGATGTACCAAAATAACTAACGAATCTGCTTATTCATAATTTCATCAAATCGTTGATAGAAAACAAATTAATTCACGCTGAGGTTCATTTTGGTAAACAATGTTATAATTTAAAGGACCGAACTTCACTTTACATTTCATTTAGTAGCATGCATAGGTATGGGCAAAAATTTTTTTCTATGAATTCTGTTGTGTGCACAATGATGATGAGTGATGTACATCGCGAAAAGGTTGTAAATAAAAACAGAACCCATTTAGGTCAAGTGAAGCAAGTTCTTCTTTTTTAAAATCATGTTTGAAGTATCAGTTCAACAAACAAATAAATCGAATTTAAAGGTTCAGCTTCGGAACTTATAATGCATATAATAATATAACTTATAATATATATTTAAATAAAGTAAAGTCCAAATTATAGAAATTTTTAAGAAGAATTTGAAAAATTTTTAATTTCAAATTAGTTCAAGCATGAAACGTCTTCCGAGATATTTCTTTTCACTGCTCAATGAATCTGACATAAATTTTTGACGGAATAGTTGAAGGGTAGTTTATTTATCAAAAGGTTAACTTTAAATACTCATACAATCAAATATAGCAAAGTCAATTGATCTGTTGAAAACTGCCAAGCAAAAAAAAGAGACAGTTAAGGGGAACACATGTGTGATCAGAAAACTCTTACGAAGGGTATTGCTGATACCCCTGCAATCGTTGCGTCTTGTCGTCGTCTGCAGTGATGATGCGCTATGCTGAAATGCTGTTGCTAGGCGGTACTTGCTCCAGTTGAATGCAGAGAAAAGCGCAGACGGTATCAGTCTAAGATGCTTTTGCGCTGAGTAATTTTCGAACTAACAGAAATACGCCAATCAGTGAACAAAAACCTCACGAAAATTCTTTTTTTCTACTTTTTGTGAAAATTGTTTTCTTTACTTTTTTCAGTATTTTTCAGTATCTCTAATTACGAAATTATTCATTCAATTCAGATTAATATTACAATATAATTCAATATCATTAATTTGAGTAGAATATTTTAATTAAATTAAAATTCGAACAAAAAAAGAACAAATCACGAATAGAAAAACAAAGAATTGTATTTTGAGTTATTCACAGAAATAACTTAGATTTCACCTATCCTTCCTGATAATTTTAGAAAAATAATAAAAGACACGATAATTCTTTATTCGTATGATGTTTATCCTTTGTTCTACGTGATATGCTTAGTATTTACAGCAGAAAGGATTACAGTCAGAAAGAATGAAATTTAACTCAAGATAGACTGGGAGAAATTGAAATTTGATCATCTCAAACAAAAGAATATGCACAAACAGGATGAGAAGAATGAAACCAATGTCGCGAATATTTGAAAATATTCGAAAATGCGGAAATCCCCGTAACTAATTTGACCTATCACTAAAGTCGATCAAATCATATTATCTTCTTTCTTGTCATCATCCTCTTGAATATTTTTAGTTCCATAAAATGAAACGGCATGACGCAGCAGAGCGGAAGAACAACAGGAGGTAAAGATGGAAATAAGATCACCACCATACGAAAGGATCAAATAGAGTAGGAACGGAAAGTGGCTAAGAGAGAAGTGGAAGTGCAACATCCGCCAAAACGACCCAAATTCAGAGGTGTTCTCCCGAAGGATGAGGAGCGCAATCATAACTACAATGCGGTGATGGTACAAGTACAGCAGTGCACTATTCAAGAGTCATTCCTTCAACCATGTATGTTATTGAACTTTTTCTTGTTGCATCAAATTTAATTAACTACCCGAAAACTACTAGTTTATTATCTAATTAACTAACCACCAAAATCAAAAAATAACTTCATATTTGAGTTTTGTGAATTGATCAGTACAACTTGGAATGTCATCTTGGAATGAAATTTAGTTTAGGTTCAAGTTGAAAATTTCCTCGATCGGAACAACTTCTAATTAACTTACAACGCAGAAATATGAAAAAAAAAGAGTTTCAAAATCGCATAATTTCGAATAAGCAAGCAAGCAACTACTGAAAGTTGGTAAAAATTTCCACAGTCATTTTAGTGTTAAAAAGCTATTTATGAAAGCAGTTTTAACAGCAGCGTAGAATTCTTGCTTGATCATAAAACTTCAAATATCGCCGAAAACAATACAAATGGCATGATTAATCGCTTTATGAAAATTTTTCATCTACATTAAGAAATAAATAAATACGAGAAGGAAAAGAGAATAATAAATTGAATGGGAAGATGGTTTCCCTAAATGAATAACTCTTATTTTGTAAAGTGCTCTTTGCGACAATTATCAAAATTTCTAATTTCCAGTAACTAGCAAAATTTGTAAAATTTTTGTGAACGTTAACGTTTTCATTCAAAATTTTATTACAATATTCATAAACAATTTATTATTGGTATATATTACAAATTTATTATGCACATAGTTACTTTCTTACTGAAAAAGAAAAGGAAAGATAAGGCTAAATGTCAACGAAATTCTCAATTAGTAATCATATATGATTATTCGTTGATATCGCTGTAAACATACCATGCAAATGATGCAAATAAAAGGGTCAATAGAATTTATGATAGTAAAAATGCAATTTGCAAAAGTGACTAGAAATAAATATTGTGCAGAAGTAACGGATATAAAAGATGCAATTTAGTTATGATTATGGCTGCAAATTTGGATTGAGCCACAGATGGATGGATACAGACAGACATAAGTAAACCATTAAATATGTCATTGTTATATAGAGAAATATACTTCATCGCATATGTCAGCTTGGTCAGGTGCTACTAATTCTATCGATGCTGAGCCAATGTTATTAAAAATCATAAATTGATATAATTACTATATATTCTAGGAACACCAGTAGTAGTAACAAATACAAAATAAAGAAATTTTGGGATGAAGCCATCTATAAACTATATTTGGATAAAAATAATCTTTTTTTTTAGAAAAAAAATTAATTTAGGAATCAGAAAATAATCATTTCAATAAAATTTCCATTAAATTAGAAAAAATAAAACAACAAAGGTAAAATGTTAGTTCTAATATAGACTATTTTAAAAATGATGAGGCAAAGCATACAACATAAAACCAAAATTTTCTAAAATTTGTCTGCAAAATTTCGGCGGGCGTAAGAAATTTTCACCAATTTCCTTCACCAATACAAATTTTAAAATGACAGGTGTTTGTAACAGAATCGAGAGACACATATGGACAAAAATTTCTCTAGTTTTCTTGAAATGATGAAAATGGTTGACCAAATTATCAAAAAAAGACTTTATTTCTGAATAGTTTACAGGACGACATACATTTAGTCCTCATCGAAATAAATTAAATCTTTAGATAATTCATTTCTAAAGCTTAGTTTAAAGTCTGCCATATAAATGGATAGATAAATTGTTATACCATTTTGGTTATAAAGTTAGCTGCAATTCGAATTACTTTCTTCCTTTGAATATCACTTCATACCGCTAACAAACAGTATGGAGAGATGGTTGAAGTTTTTGACTGACAACGACGTCTCAAAATTCCAATAATTCATCTAAGAACTACATACAAAATTTAATTAATTTGGCAAGTAAATACAGCAGCAAAATGAAAACAAAAAGAGCATTTGAATGTGACAAAGAAGAAAATAACAGAATGAGTGTGAATGATTAATAGCAATCGGAGAGTCTGCGAAATGTCATTTTCTACAACCAATATAAATAAATGCAAATATTACCATACATACATCAATCAGTACCCATTGCATTGATAATGAGTAGCTATGAATATAATGAATTTTAATCTGACTCAATTCCACAGCAATTTAATCAATAAATTGAACGAAACAATGACTACATAGAAATAGTGTATTGTTAATGTGACAGGATTCGAAATGAACTGTTGATTTAATCAAATTTGATTTCATTCAAACTTTTAAAAATTCTATTGATTTTTAGTAAATGGAATCATAACAATTAGTTTCTTATCATTTTCACTTCCAGTAGTGCTTGACAGTTTAGTTGATTAATACTACTGCATTAATGTTGTTTTCCGCTTTTTTTTTTTAAAATCGAAACTTCTTGATTGTTAAAAAAAATACAAAATTTGAAAATTTACAAAAAGTCAATCTTCATAAAGAACTTGATCATCGATACAAATTTTTTGCTTTTTAATGCATTTAATTCTTTTTTTTGAACCATCTTCATTGATAAGCTTCATGCCAATATCAGCTGTTACTGCCACCTGCAAATGATATGAATTGCTAATATCAAACGGTTTCACCATATCTATCACTAATAAATGTCCATCAGATAACTCACATATTCTCGAAAATCTATTCAAGAACAAGATAAGCAAACATGAGTTCAGATGAGACAATTTTTGTGTGACAGAAATTGTCAATGATTCACAGCAATGAAACAAAGGCTTAAAAAAAGTTATTAAATGATAGACTACATTTAATCCATGTTTGTCGGATAAGAAAATAGTGATTTTATTTGTATCATTTCCAGATTCTGCACTGGCCATCTGCAAAATATAAAAGAACAAAGGGAAAACGTAAGAAAAACAATTTATAAGCTAAAAAAATTGATAAAAGCTAATTATTGATGCACAAATAATCTTTTTAGAAAAAGGAAAAACTAGCCATCAGTTCATATTACCAATCATTATATTTTAATATTGTCATGTGCACATAACATTTCGAAGAATTCATTATTCCGTAGAACTCACTGGCAGTGCATTTGGCGAAATTATCTCTGTACTAAAATCTAATTGGGTGCTTTCATCTGATGTATGAAAAATACGCCTTGGAGATTCAAATGATTTCGATTTAAGTGACTCTGGTCCTGGTTTTTTCACTGTCCTAAAATATAACTTATCAAATTTAGTTTCAAGTTTTGACTTAGAATGTTCAAAGTTATTGGAAACTTCTGAAGTGAAATTGAAAATCTTGCTTAAAGAATTTCTTGAAAAACACTTATACATTCCTCTAATATTTTCACTATAACTTCGCTATAACTTCGTAATTTTTCCCCTATCTTCACTTAATTTCAAAAAGATACACATTCCGTTTTGACCCATAATTAAAAGACAACAACATATAGTGTTTTGCAATCATACAAATATCTTTATAAAAAGGACATGATTTCTGGCAATTTTGGTGGTAGCTTCCTCCAGATGTTAGCTGATTTGAGGCAGCAGATGTCATCCGGATATTCATGTGAGCGCAACACACCTAACAAACAAGGTCTCTTTAAAATAACTGGTGATTTCAGAGATCAAAAAGAAAAACATTTGGTGAAAACGAAAAACTTCATGTAAACAGCAATTAGGCAATAAAAGGGTAAAATAAGGGTAGAATTTCAACGGGGTAAAATAAGCAGAATGAAAATATACTAATCCTGAAAATCATGAAACGCTATAGATTGAAGCACTTGTTGTAGGACTAAGAGTAAAAAATGTTTAAAAGTACTTATTCCTTACAAAATTAAAGAGCGATTCCAAAATGATTTGTACAATTAATACAAAAATACCATTTTTAGGTGAAGCAGCAGCAATGTTTACCAATGAAGCTTTACAAACAGCAGTAGGTGGAGAACTTTCGTCTTTATCTGAGCTAAAACAAAATCAATTTCGTATGTATTGTTTGATTACTCTGAATACTAAGTTGATAACACATTCAGAAGAAATGTAAATTAAAACAGAAACGAAGCAACCTGGAATCATGATCCGCAGACAAATATGGTGAGTGATCTGCAATATCATTCAGAATAGTATTGTTCGTACTAACTTTTTTGACGTTATTAAAATTTCGCGGAATACTTACCATCTGATTCGCTACCACCACCAGCTGACGTGTCACTTAATCCTGCAAATTAATGAGATGTCAAATGAGATTTCAAGATTTAAAATTTAGAACTCATAAAATTCATAAAAATTCATGAAATTCATAAAAAATAAAATCACATTACAAAACAATTATTTCTGTCATATTCATTTGATTCCTACACGTACAAATTTGATGAATGAAATAAGATAGCAATGAAAACAATGTGCAGTTGTTGTAAAATAATAGCTGTATTTTATACCGGTTTTTGTATAAAATCATAATGAAGATGAAAGGAAGTTAAAAATTGCTTTTGTAAATTGCTTTTTCAAAAAATTGCTTTTTCTAATAATACAAGCCTAAAAATCTAAGGCTTGTATTATTAGTATTGTTGTTAATGTCAACATCATCGTCTCATTATGATATGCCCTTAAATCCAAATCTGGCTATTGTTTTTCTGGTACTAAACGGTTCTCAGATCTTAAAATGCAGTAGATTTCTGGGAACAAGCATCTCTAACCGGATTTCGGAGGGGAATTATCATTTCGCTTATCGCTTTTCAAGTTTGCTTGTTGTGTTGTTGTAACCTTTAATTGCTCCGATAGCTTCCATGATGATGGAAAATAACTAAAAATTTAGGTGTAAGAAATAAATATGGATATTTCACCAATTAATTACTCAAGTTTGTCATTTCTTATATATGAGGATAAAGAGATGGTGATGGCAAAAATCTGCATAATTTGACAATTGAAAATGAGAAATAAGTTGCACTACAATTGCTTTCTTTCGGTGAATTTAGATGTGAAAGTATGAATTTAAGTTCCTTTTTCCATTGAAATAGCATACCATCACTAATCATAATTTGAGAAAATTTTTGAAAAATTGGATAAATATATCATAGGTTCTTTACTCGTGAGCATTTTAAACAATGAAATAACTGGGATCATAACGATGAGGAGATTAGTTAGAAGAAATTTCATGAATTAGTTAATACTTTTGATATAATATCATTTTGAAATTAAAAGATAAACCTAGAAAATAAAGATCCGGGATAGCTTTCACAAATATCAGTGGTATAATCATTCATTTCATGCCATGCATATGATTTGTCCAGAAAAATAGAGAAAATTAAACATTCTGAATTTTTCTTATGTTCTCATTTATAACTGTGAATATTTATATAGAAAAGTGAAATCTTCCTGAGTTTAACATATATAATTTCTGAAGAATACATAGTGAATTATCATACATATTATAGTCCATTTAAAATTCTAGAATTAAGCTATAACTAAAACCTTTAATTTCGTCACTGCTAATAAATCCAAAATAGTTTCGATGGTTAACAATCCTTCACCATAACCAATCAGTTGTTTGAAGTCGCAAGTTTTAGCTTCAGTTGATTTCATGTCTTTTTTATTGTAGTGACCATTAGAGGTTGGAATTAATTTCTGATAAGTATATATTTCCAGTAATACTATTTTGCATTTTTATTATAGTAATTTTACTGTAATTCTGCATATACGAAGATAGTTTGAATGGAAATAACCTTTCACCTTCTCATTCATCGAAATGTATCATTTCTTTTTTAAGAGTTAAAGTTAAAATTAAATTAGAAATGTCCAAGTTTTGAAAAGTTAAGAGAATTAAAGGAAGTATAAATAGAGTAGGAACAGAAAGCATTCCGGTAAGACAAGAAACAGTGAGGGATTTTAATTAATAATTTTATAATATTTTCACCTGCGTCTGAAGAGACTTACTTTATTTGGCTCTTTGCTACTTTCCTTGCATCTTAATTCGATCAAATCAATCATTTTATAATTCGTGTCTTTTGTTAGTATTGTCTTATTATAGCATTTTGCATAAGTTGGATCACAGAATTTCTGGATCGCTTTTGTTTTCCTTGTCTTTCTCGTACTACTGATAGCTTCCGGTACTAAAGCTAAGGGTATTTTATAATAAATTACTAAAATCAGATCAGTTTTCTTCATTCAGTTTGCAACTTTGCGACGAAATTCAACAAACTAATTATGAATCTCAAACAGAAATACATAGTGTACTGATATGTTTGCCCAAATCTTGTGCTCATTTATATTTCAATAAAAATATTAAAAACACATTCTTTTGTTCATTTATCTAAATGCATTCAAATCTTACTGTCTCTTCTAAGCAAAACCATTTATTTATGGAGTATTTTTGGAAATCCGGCAGAAGTGAAAGATATAAACAAACCATTTTATGTAAAAACTTTTTTTTTTTTTTAAAAAAAAGGAAAACAATTTTAAATAATAAAATACAAAATACCGCTGTTGACATTGACATTATCATTATCATAAATTTGTGTTTCTTCGTGCACAATGTCCATAGCGATATTTTTATCTTCCGGTGCAATCTTCATCATTCTAATCAGGAGTAAATATCCATCACAAGCATATAAAGTTAACTTACATTTCGGTCGATGGTATTTTTTATCACTCTGCAAAATATTTGACATAAACTTCAATGTATTTCTCATCATATGTTAGTATAGAATAACTGATTACTTAATTAAAAAACTTTATTTGATAAAGCTTTATTATATGAAATTAGAAATAAGCTTATTCTATTCACTTGAAATATTCAATACAAATTTGTTTTCATTTATTTGCTTACTTTTTTTTACTTTAGTTTATTTATGCATCCAGCATTTTATCACAATCACTCCCAGTGTTGCAATTTAAAGAAAATAATTATTTAAAATAAATAAATATTTTTCCATGTTAACTTCAATTAAATAAAGCAACCACTAACTCACTTCAGCTGGCTGCAAATGCATTCTTTTTGGTTGCAACAACGTAAGGTCACGTTTTTGAATTTTTCCATCATTCCCCAGGAGCTCAATTTTGTATTCCAAATGTGTTTCACCCTTACGTGTTTGATTCACACGCATCACTGTGTGAATTCGTATGGGCTCTGCAGAAAATACATCTCATTTTCATTATTAACTAAATTATTTGCTTATATAATCATAGAACATTTTATGATTCTTCATAAAATATACAGTTTCTAGTCATAAATTGTTAATTATCAGTAATATATGAGAATTTTACTTGTAAATTTTGATGGAGTTAACATGTAAATAAGTAATAACTTATTTGTAATTGATTGGATAATGATAGATGGAGTGTTAAAAAATTGCATAAGTGTAAAGCAAACGAGAGATCAACTCGAAAAATGCACAAATTTTTTTAGAAGAAAAAATTTTATAATTACTTATTGTTTTGATATTTATTCTCAAATAGGTTTGTTATACTAATAATGCCAAAAAAAATTATTCAAACGCTTCTACGTAGAATAACAAGAAATATTTGAAGAATCACACTTGCTCTTTTCATTTCACCTTTCATATTCGACAATATCCTTTTTTTTGCATCGGTGATTTTTGGCAGTTTTGGCAGTGCATTTTGTTGCTTAGCCTTCAATGACTCATTCGTAAACATATGAATGGATGAATAATTAATTAATTAGTAATCTACTGAGTTAAAAAGAACAGATAAGAAACAAAATCGGTTAATGAAATTCCTCATTCAACATGCATTCAACTGAATTTGTCGTATAAATTAAAAAATTAAAAATTCTCATAAAATTTGCATCATATATTATTGAAAACAGTATTTGGATTAACTCATTAACTATTCATAACATTTCATTCTTCTAGAATAAAGTTATAATTCTACTGATTTTTACAGAACTATTTAAGTTGTTCCAGAGAAATTACTACTCTAAATTCCAAAGTTAAGAAAAATAAACATATATCTAAGAATTACACTTCAATAATACAAGTATGATAAAAACTCAAAAAAAAAGTATTCACCGCATTAAATGATCTTTTGAATTGGTTTTTAAAAACCAACCATTAATTTTCTGTACGAATCCACTGTCAATGAATTCCTAAGATGTGATCTATCAGCAAAATCTGAAATTAAACTCAAAATTTTCTATAATTTTGGGAGAAGGAAAAAACTTTGAAAGGAACACACCTTTTATAAGAAATAATGCTTAGGAACTTACAATCTTTCGACTGTTCTTCAACCTGAAATAACGAGAAGAATGACCGGCGCTGATACCAAATACTTTTAAAAGTCACTCAATATAATTTCGATTTATCGCTCTAAATTTTCTATAGTTCTTTTATATCATTCTTGACAATGAATTCAAAATAATAAGAGAATTTAAATTCAAAATTCAAAATTGCAAATTTTTATTTAAAAAGAAAAGGAAATATTCACTGCTATCTTCTGATGATGAATTGGTCTTTCCGATAGATCCTTATTTTTTTCTATAGCTGTGTTTAGCCTGAAAAAAAAAAAAAACTATTTGGGCAATATCAGGGTAAACTGATTTTGAATATTATTTTTAATTCCTGCATTGTTTTATTCCGTTTCAGTATTTTAAAGAAAGCAATAATGAAATTACTTTTTTTTTGTTTTGAAATTTAGGGACCTAATATAAAGTTAAATTTTTAATTCCGTGAAAAAAAGGTGAATAGTTTCATTTTTGAAGAAATTTGAAGAGATAAACACGACATGCATGCACTGTTCGAGATCTCTTATCTTCATTCAATTTCTGGTATGTTTTCTATATAAGTACATTATCTGAAGCCTACAGGAAAAAATAATGTCAAAAATCTACGGTGTAACATTAATACTTGGTGTCAAACAGTATATTAGTTAATTTCAAGCAAATCTTAATTAATTATTAAGAATGCTGTAAAACTAGAGGAAGAAGAAAAAATTTGGTGAAGAAAGATAAACTAATAGATGATTATCAAGCATTTTATATTAGCAAAATGAATACGATATGCTTCAGCAAAGAATTTTATGATAATGGTATGAATGCAGGCAGGTAGACAAAAATATACTCCACGGATTGAAAATTATCGCAAAACTTATCATAAAATTAACAAATTAAAAAAAGAAGATTGTAAATCAGACATGAACGGTATTTTCTGACTTAATGGCAAATAATGAAAAATAGCACAACCTTTCCTCAGATGCATTCATTTTTTCTGGACCTACTGCTGATATTTGATTACATTTAAGCAGTTTTATCATTGCCTCAATGTTGTCTGCTGAATTTTCCACCTGTACGACAATTAAATAAGTCAATAATATGCTACAAAATTAAAGCGCAAATGGTTTTTTTGATAGCGCTTCTATTTGTTTCCAATTATCGTTTAAAACTCTACGGAAAATTATTATGCAAAATTAGTTTAATGATTAATATTTTCTCCTTTACTTCAAATTTCCTCATATTAATTAGAACTTCTATTTAACTTCTATTAAACAAGTCTAACCACTCATAATTAATTAATCAACGACAGAAACTAATAAAAAAAAAAGACTAATGGCATACACTGATCAAACGATGTAATAATGTTACGTACGTAAAAAAGCATAACAAAGAGGTCACGGAAATATCTTCTGATGAAGATATAATGTATTAAACATTTAAGATTCGTACAAGACAGTGGGCAGAGAATATTGTATCCTTAACGGAAGCGCTCTTATTGGATTCACCGGATAGTTTATGAGTTTTTTTAGTTTTTTGCTTTCTGGAGAACATTATTTGTTTGAATCTTCACTCTTTTGTCAAAGTCCTGGAATTCTAGAGATGTCAAGCTAACTTTAACAGTTATTAACATTTGAAAAAGAAAAAAGAAATAATAAAGGGCAAAAACGGTTGACTAGAAAAATTTTTTTTCAATCCTTTTTTTTAAACGAAACTTCATTCAAATTAATTTTTGATCTTTTTTCTTTTTCGACAAATCAAATGAACTTTTTTTTTATGGAAGATATAAAGCAACTAAACCAATCTTTATTATTCACAAATAATTACTTCTTTTATTCGTAATTCTTGCTTTTAATTTAAGTGACAAAATAACACGGAATTAAACTAGACGGAAAAGAAAAGATGTGAGTTTGAAATTCTAAGTTTTAAAAAAATCCCAAAATAGATGTATGACAGATGAACACTTTTGAAGAAATAAATTCTATTGATACCTTCCAGTGTAAGAGAGAATCAACAGGATCTGTCCACAGTTATCGTTCTTTTCTCCTCAATAAAGTTTGTGAATTATACTGTTTATTGAAACATTTTTTTTAATTTATCTTTATGATATGTAGCAATTTCGACTTTTTGGAGTACGGTTTTTTCTTTTTTTTTTTAATTAGATAATTATAACTAAAATTTATTAATCGTAACTATGATCTAATCTAGCATCCCATACACAAGTTAAATTTCGAATGTGCTAATAGAAAAACGAATTAAATATTTCGCAGAATCAATATTAAATAATAAGTTCTGCAAAATTGGCCAATTTCAATCTGCCAATTAATTTCCCAACAATTAATTTAAGTGACAAAATACCAAAGAATTAAGCAAATAAAACGACCGTTCCCAGTCTATATAAATCTATAAAGTGGAAATCAAGTTAATCTATCTTAATTTATTATGAGCAAAATTTGAAATGTTACCAAATAATTATCATAATGAGAAATTAGTTTGAATTTTGATGTGAAAACAGTGAACTGGGAGGTTGAAATTTTCACAGCGACCCAATGCTGCAAAGAATCATTGTCATTGTGATATTTCAGCGTATCTCTTGATGTCTGGTAGCGTATTATTTCGCATACTTTGCCATACTATGTCTTGTTTGTTTCACAATCTTTTTTACCTGATCTTTTGCTCTCGTCCTCATTCCCTCTCTCTTTTTGAGTTGTTTCTGTGATTTTTTCTTTGCCAACATAATTTACAACATAATTTTTTTGGTTTTTTATTAATCCGTGATTCTTTGTGAAAAAAATAAGATACTTCTAAGAGTGAGATACTTGATGTCAATCTTCCTTCTTACAGTAGTCCCTTCGCCGCCTTTTATTTTGTGATGCTTCCCTTCGCTAATTCCGGATCTTCATTCTTCCCACGTACGTCAATATTTTCTGCTCACACTTGTACTTATATTTTTTTAACATGTTACTCAGTATATCGCGCGCTATGTATTTTATTACGTTTGTAAAAATCATACTCTTATAAACTTGTGAGAATTTCATTGTACAATGATCTCAGGATATCAGTCATGTCTAACAAAGATTTACTGCTGCGTGTTGAACATGTGAAATCTCGTATGCCAGGTGCTTCTAAATCACCTATTGGTACCTTTTATGTTTATGAAGATCGGGTTGAATGGTTGGACAATGCTTCGGATGAAAAACTTGTCGTCCTTTTCAGCGATATTAGAGGTAAGAATTCGACTAGAGTTGCGTTATTGAAGTACTTTGAATAACTAAGAAAGTTAATAGACCAAGTCAGAAGGAATAAGTTACGAGATTTAAATAAGTTGCTGCATTAAAGGATTGAAAATTTTAGTTTTTTTTTTTTAATTTTCCTCTTTCTTACTCGAGCAAAGGACGTAATTTTGTTCTGGAAATTTTCGAAATTAAATTTGAAATGCATTTTTATGCATTTTTATGTAGACTATGCATTTTCCTTGTTATTTAGCAACACTTCAGTATTTCATCCTTTCTGTTGTTTACGAAATGCTTTCTGGGTTTCAGGACAACGAATTTCGCCACCAAATAAAACGAAAACACAGCTCCAGATATGTAAGCATAATGAAGAACAAGCAACATTTGTTTTCGTTAATCCACTTGGGAAGGAAGCAAGTTTTGATTTCTTATTATTAGACTCGAAATTCAAATTAGCAGATACTGTGAGCATCTGTGCATGAACATCTATGGTTTCATGATTCCGTCTCTTTAAAATGCATTCATCAGCTCGTTATTAGTCAGTCTATTAGTTGTGTATTTAATCTGTCAAATTAACAAAACTTTTTTGTATGAGGGTTTTCCATATTATATGTGAGAAGAATATCATATGTTCTTCAGATGCATGTTAAAGATCGCGATTTGGTAAAAGAAATGTTACAACAGGCTCTTATACATCATAGACAAATTGTTAGTCAGGTAAATGTGCTGTGGTTTACTTCAAATCGTAGATTTTCTTTTGGAAATTCCTGATTTTGGAAAATTCCTATATCCGATTAAACAACAGACGGAAACTTTTTGACTGATGGGCTCGATGCTTATCATATTTACTTTTAGAATGTTGCACAATCGTTGAAGTACAATAAAACGAAAGAACTAGAAGCAAAGAAGAAGATTTTAGAACGCAACAAACATTTGCAAGAAATATACAAACATTTGGTTGCGTCGAAACTGATATCTGCTCAAGATTTCTGGAGCGAATATTATCAAAACGTTAGTTTGGAACGAAATTTTACTAAAAGTCAAATTTTATCATTATGTTGTGTTTTCATTTGGGACCCGTCTAATTTAATCAGTCTAATTTAACTTGCCTTCTTGCACTGAATATATAAATTTACCAGTATATTCTTGTACTAAATCTAGATCAGAAAAAAATCCTATTCTTAAAACATTTCAAATTTTGTTATTCTTACAACAGCAATGGACTTTTCAATAGCTATTCACTTATTATAATTTGGCGAATGGATTACTATCTTCTAAGCTATACACTTGCAAATGCTTAATTCAGAAGGATGTAGACGGTGGCAAATTGGGTGTTTCAAGTGGCTTTCTGAGCAGCATTGCGCAATCTGAAGGCACGAATGGAGTCAAGTTAAATCTCAATATCGATACAATCCAGAGTATATTCCGAACTTATCCTGCAGGTTTTTCTAGCTCCATTAAATATTTAATTTCATTTATTTTTAATGAAGTAGTTAATTCGTATTCTATTTCAGTGGAAAGGAAGCATCTAGAACTAGTGCCACACGAAATGACAGAGCAAGAATTTTGGGCCAGGTTTTTTCAATCGCATTACTTTCATCGTGAACGTGAGGTAGCTTCTAGTCAGTCTGATCCATTTGCGGACTGTATTAAAGCTGATAATGCAGGTGTAATGTTTGGTATTTATTACGCTCATTTTAAGATTGGTAATTATCAGAAGTCGAAAATCGTCAAAAAAGAATTTTGTCAAAAAGAATTTGCTTTTTACCTCGTCATTTTCATTACAGAAATAATTCATCCATGTTGAATTATTCCAGAAATGCGTAAACTACTGGATACGAAGATTGCTCATAAAACTCTCGATTTTTCGTACATCCACGATGATCCTTTAATTGTAGGTTATAGTTTTCAGTTTGTACTGCTATAAATAATTCAAAGATCTTTTAATAAAATTTTTTTATGTTTTGCAAAAACTAAACTTTTAGAACAATATATCATCGTTATCGGAACATGCTTCATCACCAAAAGACATTTTGATGAAAAGGTTCAATTATCATTCCGAGCGGGTTCTACTTACCACTGCCGAAAATGAAGTACCAGCTATTGCCGATTTGGAAGGACAAACGAATGAAGAATACACAGAAGTATGATTTCTTTTAAGAGAGTGAGAGAAATGGTTTTCCAAGAATTGATTCAAACCGTTTATCTGGTAAAGCCCAGTTGTTCTGGTCATTATACAGCTGTGTCTGCTTTCTTACCGAGATGGATAATTGAGATGTAAACAACTAAATTCTGTCGTTTATGATGTATGCTGTTACTGATTTAAATCATTTGATCGTTGTTAACTGAAATATGCTGAGCGCTTCAGCGTTACTTAATCACTGTGAATCCGAATGCTATAAAGTTTCTTTGATTTCCATCTTCTTTTAAACTTGCTTCTATTTAGATGAGTAAATCGAAATCAGAAGACGAGGATGATGATGAAATAATATTAGAAAGTGAGGAGTTGAGGACAGACAAACATGAGGAAGAGTTAGATCTTATTTCATTCGCAGTGGGTGGTGCAAGGAGACCAACAAAACTTTATACCAATGAACAGGCACAGGCTTATCGAGATGTTGTGCTAAGGGTATGCGAAACTATGCCAGAGGATGAGGATTATGATGACGTAAGTTGTAAAAATCGGTTTGGAACTATTCAGAATTCTTTAAAATTTCTCATTATTGGTGTTCTGATTTTTTCGCATTTATCGAAGATGCTTATTTCATAAGAATTAGTCTTTGTTAGTTTAGTTTTCATTTGCAGAAAATGATTGCAGGATTTGGAGGACGATTCGGATAGTGATTATGAGGATCTCTTAAAAATGGCTAGTGTTGTTACAGAAACATCAGCTAAAAACATTACAGAATTGACCGCAACAGATTTAGTTGACTTACAAGCAATCCATGATTCTGTTGCTGAGCTACTGAAGCATTTTTGGATGTGTTTTCCACCGACGAATCCTGACATGGATGAAAAAGTTAGCTTATTTTGCAGGATTATTTCCGTTCACTTTTTGGAGTATTCATTCATAAGAAAAGTAAGAAACCATTAATTTTATTAGTGTTTGAATATGTTTTCAGTTAAAACGAATGAATGTAACTTTGAGGAATTTTGAAGAAAATAAAATTGCTTCAGCTGAGGAACGGTTCGGTGAAAAAAATGTGAGTGAACTATGATTTTTAATGTCAAAATTCATTAGTGAAATTTTAGAGATAGACGACTACGCACTCACTTATGATCTGTTTTTCAAATTAGAGCTTTTGTCTCAATATATTCAGGCAGTGACATTGTAAATTTTCTCCTGAAGACAGATGCTTGGCTATATCCAGATAAATTGTACCTTACGAAACCCGTCGGACTAAATGCATTAATCTCTTTTGCGCTATGTTAGTTGACAGTATCGGCAGTACTCAGAAATCCATTTAAAAGGCCCATTTTGCGGCCGTCTGTATTTTTTCGAATTAACTGTCGTAGTTGTAGCTTGGAGAGATAATTTATTCAATAAACTATACTTATTTAATCATTAATAAGATCTCCGCAAAACAATAAAAAAATGTAAACACACTAGCATTCTCAGAATAATAAAATGAAGTATTAAATCTTTTTATTTCAATATTCTGTTTTAATAAGCTATAATCATTTTTTTAGTATGGGATAATTCTGTGGTCATGTATGCAATGCAGTTATATTAATAAATTAAGTTATACAAAGCTAATTAAATAAAACGACTCCTAAATGGTAAAACACAAATATTATTGTAATAGAATTGGATCTCCAGTAGTACTTCGTTTTGAACTGAAAATTTTATAATATTCGTTTTAGGAATTTTGAGCTAATAGTTTCAACACAGCCAAACCTTGTACAATTCTTACAAATGCTTGCTGTATTTTAAAATCTTTCTTTCTTTCGTTTTATTTTTTAAATTTGGCTAACTCTACGAACTTTCGAATTACACTTCATTTACTTTATGCAAAATGCAGTTGTACTTGTTATATTTATTTTGAGTACTGGATAATTAAGTGGTATCTTCATTGCAATTTATGGTATTTTTTAGCTATTTTATTTTCAGATTGCACGTTGTCGACAAATGCTCAATTTTGCTTATACGCGCTATGACGCATATTTACAGAAAAAGAAGAAGTAGGTTTTTTTTTTTCGATCCATTTTTGTTTTTGACGAATGAAGATAGTAGAAAATGATTGGCTTTATCACTGTTTTCTTTAGAAGCATCGAATCATTATACTGGGCTGAAAAAAAATCTTATTAAAACTTACCCTCTTGGAATCCATTTCGTAACAGTGTAACGTCTCCTCAGTTTTCCCCTAACAACCACGAGTAACAATATTTTCAGATAGAAATAATATGACCAGTGTCTTCATGGAAATAGCCACTTGTAGCTGATTTTTCTTACTCGAAATAAGTCATAATTGCTTTACAACAAATATCCTGGTCCAACATTTTTTTCTGAAACTTATAATGACACGTGGTTGTTGATAAATCAAAATAATTAGAAGACATCTGTGAAAAGTGAAGAAAGTGCTTGTTCCGCAGACAAATTTATTTGCGAGATGTACTTGACTTGTTTATACATAGTAATGTTTTTTCACATTTATCTAATTATATGTTAATGTATCATAGCACTACATTTCAAGACGGGTATTTATGTTCATTATTGTTTTTATGTCATTTAAGGATTGAATTCTTTGTTAGTAAGGAGTAATCAGTTTTTATTTAAGTGAGAAATACTAGTGATTTTGAACTGTTCCATTTTACATTTTCCACTGAATGAGGATTCAGTGTCGTTTTTTTCTTTTTTTTTTAATTCGTATTGAATCGTGTGGTATTCAGTGAGTTTTGAAACTTCGCTTTTAAAATTGAAAGATTGATGAAGTCCAACTTTGATAGCTTGTTTTGATGAGGAACTGGAACCGGGTTAACGTCAATATTCGAGTTTGTTTTCGAAATCGTTTGACTAAATGGGAAAGCACTGCTGTCTGCTGATCAACTTCAGACCCATAAATTTCATTTTTATTGTGAGGATTAAGACTGTTGACGGTGAATTTGTTCTGAAAAAAATAAAAGAAAAAAAAAACAAAAGCTTAATACATAAAAGCACTTAACAATACGCTAATCCCTCAGATCCGAATAATTATAGTTGACAATAATTCAACATTGGTTGTTTTATAATTGTTACCAAGTTTATTATTTAGTTAGGCATATGTTTTTTGGAGCTCGTTATTATTTAATTAAGCATATATTTTTTAGACCTTACTAGAAATGGTGACTTACGTTTATTACATCTCAAAAAATAAATTCTAAATCACTTTATGATCATTCATCTGGGTCATTAATTTTTATTAATTTCTTTGCAGTTATTTGCACAGTAAAATATCGTAACATTTCTTCAAGTTGACAATGCGGTTAAGTAATAGTAATTAAATTATGGTTTTTCATTGTGATTATTGCAGGAATAATTATAAAATACAAAATGAAACTATATACGTTGATCATTCCAATATATGCAAAGAGGAAGACAAAAAAGTTAAAAATGGTTGTGAGCAGACAGAGGTTAATTTAACTTGCGAGGATTTCTAACTTTCACTGCCTGTACTTTCTTTTCATCAATAAATATATTCAACTTTTATTCTGCTTTTCGTTCCAATATTAACAATAATTAGCATCAATTAATAGATTTTGACCCATCCAGCAAGCGTTGTGACGAATACACACACAGTTTACAAACCATAAAACTTAAAATATCAGATGAAAATCAGGATTAGAAAAAGTTCTGTATGTTTGTGGATTTCTGATTTTGACATTAAAGTTTCGAACATCTCCAAATGGTTTTCCTCGTTTTTTATTCCAAATTTTAAAGATAAATTTGATGGTAAAAGGTCGAAAATGTGTCCAATTTATGAAACTACAAAAATTATATTCTCAAAGAAATGATGGCGCATAGTTGCTGGAAATGAATCCATAACAAATTATACGAAATTAACGTTTTTGAATGAATTAAAATAATTCAAGAGTATGAGAGTTGGAAATTGAGTGTGAAAAGTGAATCAAACCAAAAGACAATTATGTAACTGTAAATAATTAACATTACAAATAATTGTTGGTCAGATTTAATTTCAAATGAGCACTTAAGCTACGTTCATTACGATAAATAGATATCCGAAAGGTATTAAAAATTTTAGAAGTGAATATGTAGAGGAAATAGTCTTCTCAGATTATCGAAACAGATTGAGTTTTGTAAATGATTCAATGATTTTTTGAATAAAAATGATTAAAAACTTTGTTAAACAAAAAAGAAATCGAGATTGACTTTTCAATTAATCCTTCAATTGAAAGGATTGTAACTGGAAATGTTAACGATTATTTAAATTCTTAGTTTCATAGTTTTTGAGATCTTAGATCATACCCAATATTTTAATACTAAGATACCAAGAGTTTTTTTTCTACTTTTTTTTGTTAGATTAAATAGGGAAAAGAAATTTGTTACTTAAGCAAATTTTTTACAGAAACAGCATAACAATCATTGTTATATTTGAAACGGAAGAAATATGTGAAGAAATAGTTTTGAAAAGGTCTGAAGTAATGCTTGAAATATTTCGAACATAAAAATAATTATTCATTTTGTACTATAAAGTACAATAAAAGAAGAATTTTATTTAAACCAATGTTTAGCAAAAAAAGAAAAAAAAAAACAACTAATGTCAGGCACCATCTTTTGTTTAAATTTGTAATAAAATTTTGATTTAAAATATGATTTTTTCTTTTTTGAAATTTTGCTTTCAAAAAATGAGGAAAAGAATTATTCCTTTCAGTTGTATTTCGATGAATGACTCAAATTTTTTCGTTTAATTGACATCATTTAACAATTATTATTCAATATGTGCTATATCTTTTTCATAATGGTCAATTATTTATTATCATAATCTATCGGAGTTTAAAGTATTTTAAGTTTTACAGTATGAATTTTTTTCAATTTTATAGTTTCCTACAGAAAAGTGCTAAGAATTTTGTTATTGCAACCAATTATTGATAAAATGCGCATTATTTATCATCATAAAAATAAGGCTACGGAAATTTGCATATAATTTTTATACGTTATTGAAATTAAATAAGTCCTTCGATACTGGGAGGCTGTAAATAAGGCAAATTTTTAGCATGTTGATATTCCTCAAACTGTGGTCGATATTCGCCATGACTGCGACGTCGTTCTTTCAATTTACGATAGCCAATGTAGCCAGCAATAATGAGACTAATAAGTACAACCTGAAAAGTTATCAAATTTTACAATAATCCTTAATTTTGAATTATCTGATGATATATGATATCTATTTCTTGTCGATTCATAGAAAGAAAATTTTCAAACACCAAAATATTTGTATTTTACTATCTCCTATAAGTTACATTCCATTATTCGTTAATTTCTGAGAAAAGCATAAGATGATAAATGTCCAAATTACAAAATTCAAAAGAAATTTGTCATTTGTCATAACAAATTTCTTTTGAAGTAATGCTTCATACTATGTCTTTACTCATCATTACAGTAAATTTTGCTTTAAGTGTCCGTCTGATATATGATTTACCTTACTTTGTAATAATCTCTTTCTCCAGCATATCACTATAAAATTTGAAAAGCAAACTTTCAGCGGAAACCTACATAAAAAATCAAACTGAGTCTTGCCATCTTTGAAGAACTGTTGAAAATAAAAATGAAAGAACTTGATGAAATGGAATTTGGCACCACTAATGAAAATTTGAAGTTATCAGAATTCAACAAGAATCCTATTAATAGAAGCAAGAAGTGAACGACTTATAACGTTTTAATCCTATTTAATCATTAAGTGTTAACTATTTTGAATTTCTATTTTAAAATATTTTTCAAACTTCTCCTTTCGTCTACATCCTTCGTCCCTTCTCTTAATTGAAAGTAATAATGATGAGTAACGATATTGATTGAATCATAATTTAGTGAAAATTTGGGAATTTTCCCAATTACCACCAAGAAATCAATTTGTCTATTTCAAAATATTTTATCAAAAAGAAAAAAAAAAATACTTACCAGAAAAATAACCACAATGGTACCTGTTTTACTATCATTCCAATCACCATCAGATGTTTCAATTGTACTTGTTAAAATAGTCGTTGTGAATGTTGTGGCGCTATTTACTTCAAACATTCCCAATGATACAATTAACACTAGCACAGCTAGCTGTAGTAGAAGATAAAGTAACAATAATAATTTGCAACAGTAGCGATGCACAAATTGAGCAGCATTCGGACAGCAATTAGGTGCTGTCAATAATTTCCGGAATAATTTCTGGAATCAAATATTTTTTTAAAAATTTTTTAGATCCGTTAACATTGATATATTGTGTACAACATAAGTAATAACAATACTTTGCATTTTTTTTTAAATATACAAATACGCACAATTTCAAATACTTTGGGTGCTGTTTTTTTTAAATCGAGTAGTCGAGCAATATTTTTTTCGACAGTTTCATTTTCTCCAGCAAATCTAACAAAGGTAGTTTTACTTTTGTTTTATTACATGTCATTAGTAATAAAGCGAAACTGTATATTAGAGGAGAAATCACAATAGTTTGTTTCGCAAAACTTTGTGATAGTGCAAAGTAAACAAAAAGGAAAAAAAAATCACAGCAATGAAATATCCTAAAATCCTACTAATTATCAATGATTTCACTAAATAAATTTCGTTTTCCAATCTGTTGAAGTTTTCCTCCAAAAATTTTGCTCAAGGAAAAAAAGCAGAAAAAAAGCGTCAGCACAAATTAAAGCAATAATTGTTTCAGTATTGTTATTATTTCGAATCAATTTTTAATGAATGTTTCCGGAACTGATAATTCATATTTTACTCTTTGATTTCAACACTTTACATAATTTTACAAACAAATTTGTAGATATTAAATTTCCTTTTTCTACCAAACAGGTGTAATTTCAAGAAAGATCATGAGTGACAAAGTTTAAAATAACTCTTTTTGTTTTTACGACGTTTCCTCCGTTTCGTAAGAACTCTCAGAATATGAAAAAAAAAAACAATGATTCTACTTATGACAGAATAAGATTTGCAGAATTATATAATTTAACCAATTACTGTATGTGCGCAGTTATATGATACTTTCTTTGAATAAATAAAATTAATTTGCCAAATTTTATGGCTCATTGAAAATGGCAAAACTTGAAATATTGTTATTTATAGAGAAGTTAAAATGATTTTTAAAGGAGTTCAAAAGTAAGTGAATAATTTATTAAAAAAAAAAAAAAATGAAAAATGCAGACGCAGAGTGAAGTATATGAAATACATGAATGCTTATTTGCATTAAAAAAAATTTTAATCGCATATATCATAAGAAAACTTAAAATCTTTGCAATTTACAAAATGACTAAGGATTATTAATCTCAAGAATAATTTAAGTCTTTCTAGCAAACTTCGAAAAAAAGCAAACTAGCGAATCATTTGGTTGATTCACCGAATTGATCAATTTTTAACGGATGATTCATATTAACCGTAAAACAATAAAAATCGCATCATAATTTACTTAGAATTTCACAACTAACCAATTTTATCATTTAACAATTTTGCTTTTGACTATTTCTTATAGACAAATAACGATGTCATCAGATTTTCAACGATTCATTTCAAATGATTCATGCAAGAAAAGAATTTTATTTCAAGGATACGCTAATAGCGACAAAAAAAAAACGAGGAATTTACGACATTTTATATCCATTTTTATTTTCTTCCATCATACTTATTGTATTTCACGTCACTGTTATAATATAATATGAAATTGAGAAATTGTTCAGAAATAACAGTGTAAATAATGTTAGGAGAGGAAAAATGAATATATTGGAATTTATTGTAATTCAAAAAAGTTTATAGCTTAGTGCCTGAGAATTCTTGTTAACATTTAAGAAGATTTTTGTATATCAATAAGCTGTCATGTAGTAATTATCATAGACTTATTCTTTATATTATTAAAAAATATTGTTTATTAAAAATATCTATATTATCAAAAATATCGTCGAATCTTATTTTTTGTCAATCTCAAGCACTATCCTTATTAAAAATTGCAAATAATTTAGACTGAATTTGAGAAAATTTCCGATAACTAAGGATTTAATTTTATTCCTAAGCCGAATAGGGAATGTTTATCATGACCGGAACTTTTTAAAATGACTGAAATATTTTAGACCGTAATTATAAACAAAAGATAACCAACAATCTTAAATCAAATATTACAGTTCAATGAACCAGCAGATAAAATGAAATAATGATTTTTTGATTTTGATTAGCACCTAAATATATCGTTGTACTCACATCGTTTTATAATTTATTTTATTTGAAGTATAGAGATTTTAGTTACTAAGAATTCATGAAATTCAAAAAATAAAAGAGGAAAAAGAGTATGGATAAAATATATGCTTATTTTCTGCATGAAATAATTCTTTGTAAAATGAAAAGAAATGAAATAAGAAAAGAGAACTATAAACGAAATGCTAAAGAAAGTAAAATTGAGTGGAACGAAATGATATCTGCGCTTTAGGATGTTTCATCCATCACTGATTAGGGTAAATTATATATTTTGAATAGATATGACAAAGTGTCGCATTGTTAGTTATGAAATGAGAGAAAACTGGTCAGCCTGGTTGGAAATATGCAAATGAAAGGAATCACTCCCTCACTTCTTTCCTTCCATACATCTTCATTTGGCGCAATCATCTCTTCCCTCTCTTGCATCACTCACTGCATGTCATGTCAAAATTGATAGAAATTACCAAACACACACATTTCATTTTAAATCGAGCAATCTGATAGCTCATTCAAATGTTACTTATTCCTCTTTTCCTACCCTGTAACCTCCCATTTTCTTCCGAATTATCGTCACAAAAATTTGATTGAAAATTTTGGGTACATTAAATTTGATGATGATGTGTAAAGACTTGTATAAATTGTGCTATCATTTTAATTTTAAGGTGACCAAAATGTTGTCGCATACTTTTTTTTTTGTTTCGTAACTTACATTGCAGCTGCTAAGTCTGTCTAAACCAAGAAACAATGCTCAAAAAGTTTTGTTACTAATAAAATCCATTTTAAAAAGCATACCTTATTGTATGACATGTGAAGTGTTTTTGCCGTAATTTCTGATTTGTTCATTTAAACTTTAAATTAACAAAAGAAGAAAAAGCAAAGATCAGAGGTCAACTTCAGTGTTTATAAATGAAATTGAAGAACAAGTTTGGGAAAAAATTAGTCACTGGAAATATTTTTATGCTAATTGAATGTTTTTCTATAATTTAAAATCGCATAAGCACCTTTGTATGTTTACGAAATAAATTAATAACATTTATGAAAAGCTACTGAGAGCATCATGATCCACCAGATGCTCATATATGGGGAATTTGTATTCTGTGATCACTTTGTACACATAAAACATGATCTAATAATTAGTAAGTAATATTTCAAATTTAACTAAATTTAAAAAGTCCAACCTATTTTATTTTTTTAATTTTTATTATACACATTGTTGGAAATTCGGATGAGAGAGCTTTAGTTAAGATCAGCGGTAATCCGACAGTTAGCATGCAGCTACAGGTTTTATCACTACAAATTTAAATAATAAAAATCAAACGTGAAATAATTTATGCTACAGAAACAGGCAGCTGGTATAGCTATTTAACCCAGGATAACATTTTGTAATGAGATTTTCAAAAATTTGTGGAACAAAGTAAATAATATATATTTACGATGAAATGAATAAATAAAAAATAAAACTGATAGGCCAGTGCTAATGCAAATTTTGGTTTCCGGAAGAAGAAGCAAATTTATTTCCGTTATAGAAATGCAACAATTTTCCTACATATAGCTAAGAACTTTTTTTTTTGAAACTTTTAGAATTTATAAAAAAACTGTCCTAAAAATATATTTGTTTTAGTTGTGAAATTAATTGGAATGTTAATGAATGGTTTTTTTATTGAACGATTGTTGCACTTCTTGTTTTTCAAACATTTAATTGAGCTTTTGAGGAATAATAGATTTCTAAACACCATTCAATTACATTCAGTAGTGATATCACTGATGAAAATAAAATCCATTTCAAAAATAGATCGATTATGGAAGCAATTTAGATAATTATTTTGTAGCTATCAAAAGAAGTTGTCTAAAAATAGTGTTAAATTATTAAGTATAGAAAAATAGTTGTTTTAGAAAGTGAAAAAAGAAAAAAGAAAATTGTGAAAAATTAGGATTAGGAGGGTTACGAAGTATAAACAAGAAACTGTGGTTGACAACTGGACTCTTATAAATAGGCTAAGCTGGACTTTTAATATCCAGTTTCGTACGGCTTCATTATTAAATTAATCGATTGAATTCGTGATTATAAATAAAATGAAAGGAAATGACGAGCAAAATAAAAGAGATAGGAGCGTAGAAATGAATTTAAATATAACAAATTATTATAATCTGAAAATGACACAATTTATCTAACTTTAAACAAAAAGCGCAAATGCGTAATGTCTAGCAATTAGTAAACTAATTTTCTAGAATTGTTTAAATAGAATACTGTGAAGTAATTAATACTTTAAATGATATGAATTCATCCTGAACAAATAAAAGCAAATTCGTAATGAAAATATGAATAAATGAATCGAAATCACCTATAACTAAATCAATTTACATTAGAAAGCATAATGGAAAAGTAAACTTGAAGGTCTGATAGATATGCACGGTCAAAGAATTCATTCGTATTGCGTCATTTCTTATCTTTCTAATTTTACTGTTAACGACCGCTCTAGCTTATCAGTGATCAGTGAATGGCTTATCTGATCATTTATTTCTGCAAAAACTGCACAAAATAAAAATTCTTTTAATATTTTTGAAAGTTTAATTATACAAATATAGTGAAATGGATGATAGGAAAGGGAATTTTGAAGTGGAATCGTTCCAAGCGATGATGACTGTTAGCATTTAAAGAGAAAAAATTGAAAAATTCATAAATTTTTGATAAATTTCTAAATAACAAAGAATTGAGGATGAGTAGAAGATAACAAAGGACAAGCACTCCGTTCAATGCAAAATTGAATCATTTCATTCGAGACCAAACTCTGTGCTTTTGTAAATAACACAATTCGTTACCAACCAACCAACCAACCAGCCAATCATCACAAGCATCATTTAAATAATACAAATGCTCAAACATATTGATTATTATTTCAAAATTGCCTTTCCAACATTTTTCCTAATTCACATTATGTCATATATTAACGTATCTTAATTCATCCTCAAAGTTATCAATTCATGAAATTAATTTTAAACTGGTAATTAAGAGCTTACTTATTTATTACTTATATATAAAAACAATAGAATGGTTACAAGATTTTCATCCTATTTTAATTATTCTTAAAGTTGGAATTTATATCAGGAAAGGTTTATTTGACGTTTTAATTTCATTTTTTTTGCTGCAACAGCAAAAGAAAAGCAATCTTTGATGTTTCTAATGAAAACTTTTAAATATCATATGTGACATTCAATTAGTTATATTAATATTTTAAATGAAATTTGTTTGAATGGAACGACTATAGTTATTGTAAATGAAAGGCTTAAAAAACCTATTTTATAGTTGACGATAGTTTCAGCAACAATTCCATTATAAAAGAAAATGTCTGAATTTATTGTTCCTTTTTGATCTGAACTAAAACTTTTCTGTTCACTTCTTTCTATCTAACTTTAACTGACACAAACAATAAGTTAGTGAAGTAAAATAAAACCGAAAAACATTGTGTGACAATAAATGGATATGTAATCAATTCAATGTTGACAAACCTTTGGATTGGTTGCTTAGTTGCATTTATTGATTCAACAAAACTTCTACACTTTATTTCATGTTAGAGTGATTCGATCACTACATAACTGCTTTGCACTTTGTAAGCATTTAAAACTTCAAACTTTAGTTTTACTCTATCAAAATTTGCTTTGAAATTTTTTAATTTTAAAGTTCTGAAATTGGATAAAGTAAGCAGCGGCAAAAAAATTTTCATTAAGCAGCGACAAAAAAAATTTCACAAGTAATTAAATTTGTAAAATGGTTAGATAAAGACATTTCTCTCAAATAATTAACTTTTTAAGTGAGGAAAAAATTTCACCAATGATTAGAAGCGATGATGAACTTGCAAAATTTTAAGAGTGGCAAAAAGAGTTAAGCCTAATAACTTAAAAATATTAAGAATAATTTTTGTTACATTTTCAACAAAAATAAAAATCAATGTTTCAGATAAGAAAATTGAAGATATTTGCATTATGTTCAAAAGTATACAATTTTATCATTTTATTTAATGAAGTCACATACTTTGCCATAAAATGTAGCATATAATAGTTAAACTGTGATATGATATGATGAAGAAAATGTGACAAGGAAATTAGCCTTGTGCTGTCTCTTGTATGAATGAAAGAATCTTTCAATATTAAAAAATTTCAGTCAGCGTAATCGTAGGAATGGATCAAAATTGATCACTGATATGAAAATATCAGCTTGATCTATATCATAAAGTTTTGACTTAATTTTAAATTGAATGTTACAAAGGAACGAAGATTTGGGAGACAGAGTATTACAGGAATATCAGTGAGAAATTTTAATGCCCATTTAGTGATTAGTTATTTATATATCAAATTTACGAAATTATACTGCTAAAAGATAATATGTATATGAAATGACTTCAAATTGTTGCAATTTAAAGGTTAGATTATTAAAGAGAAGATGATGGAATATTGTCCTTTTCACATTTATAGTTTCAATCCTGAATTTCTTCCTCTACGCATTTCCATCCATCGCTGTCATATTTCATAATTATATTTCATAATGTTGAATTATTCTTTTCCTTAGTGAACAATGACTTTAATCTTCTCAGCATTAAAAGTCCCACCTCTGCTTTTTTATCTCTCTTTCTCTCTTTTAGACAACACAATAAAATCCTTGACCCTATTTGAGATATATGCAAAAAAATTATGTTTATATATAAGGCAAGGTTATCAAAATATCAGAAGTTTCTTTTAGAATTTTTCAAGTAGAATTAGTTTTTAAAAGTTTTCATCTTAATTAATTAATTAACTGAAATTAGAATTGATGTCAATTTTATGAGCATTGATTCATCGTTTTGTGTGTTACTCATAGCGCTGGAACAAAACAAGAAAACTTTACGCGACATATGTTAAAATGTAAAATGAGGCCTGGCATCTTAAATCACATATGATTTTCATTGAAATAATTAAAATGTCCCATTGAGTGAAGGAAAATGGTATTAATTAGAAATTTTCAATCGGTATTGTAAAAATTTTGAAGTGAGTGAGAAACAAATTTTCAATATTTGAGTATTTTAATCAAAAACTATTATACACTATAAATTGATACCCTAAGAAAGTAAATAACCATCAAATCGAACTTTAAGTGGTAATTTGTTGATAGAAAAATGGGTAATCTAAGACAAAATTCCATTATCAATAGAATGGCATGATGTTTCATTTTTAAGTATAAACACTTCATTGCAAACATAACATTCTCCAATTTATGAACTGCTAGAAATCTTCATTGTATTTTCAATCTTGGCTTTTAAAAATAATTTAAAAGAATCATAATGATTTCCAAATTAAACAGCATTTGAAACGAGACATAAATCGAAAATGTCTCATGTGAAATTGGACAGAAATAAATGACTTTTAAAACTTAAAAAAAAGAATAGCAATTCATTACTGTAAAAAAAAATCGAATCTTTACAAAAATTTCAATGAAAGAAATTTGAATTTTCATTTTTTTATTTTTCAAAAAAAAAAAAAATAAGATAAAGCAAGAAAGGCACATGAGAAATTATACGCACAGTAATTATCTAAGTCCAATACTATTTGTATGCCAAAGTCAAATTATAAAGCGATTATATACTAAATAGCTATTTGATGAATTTGATGATTATTTGATAAGTTAAGAATGACAAATAATTGTGGTTTTGTGACAGTTCGAAAAAATTAATTGTAAATATTTAATCACAAATAAGGAATTTCGCATCCTATATTCATTTTAACACTTTTACTTATTGGAAAATCCATCAGAATTTAGCAAACATTGCACAAAAAGCATAATTATTGATGAAAGAAAAAATGTCAAATTGTAAATAGAATTCAAAAATTACAGAAATTAGAAATACAGCTGATAATCATTAAAATATTGCAGCTATCATCAAGAACGAAAAAATTCAAGATGACAAATATGAAACATCCAATTCAAATAGCTTATTTTATATTATTTAAAAAATTTCGAAATATAATCTAAGATGGGCCATATTTGTCCTCAAATTTTTCCGAAACAACAATGAAGTATGAGAAAAAAGCAGAAGGAATAAGCTAATATCAAGAAATGCCAATTGAAAATTATAATTCTGAACGGCAGTTTTTATAGGATTACTCTGAGATTCAAGCGGCTAATGCTAATTTGGAATTGATCAAATTTGTGAAAAAGTAAAAAATGAACCAAATTTCCAATCCTTTTTGATAACCAACCATTTTCCTAGCTATTACATAAACTGTTTTCATTTATTTGCTTTAGAAAACAGAAATTGCTTTTAATGAAAGCAAATGTTTTCCAACGAATTATATTTCAATAAAATGAAAAACGACGAATTTTTCACCGTATATTTAATAAAAAAAAAAAAGGAAAAATTAAAAAACAAAAGACAAAATCACACTAAACATTTGTATATGTGAGAAAGATCTCAAATCAATGTAAAATAATATGGCAATGAAAGCGAGACATTCATGCATTATTTTTCAAAAAAAAAAAATCGAAATGTTTATGATTGACCTTTCCTTCCTCATTTATATTATTTAACTAATTAATGCTGATGGAATGAAATAAATAAAGCATTTAGTTTTGAAAATTTAAATTAACAATAAATGTAAGGAAATTCAGACTAGGATATTGAAAGATCGTTGAGTTGAGAATCAATTTCAAATAGAAATTGCTCATTTGATAATACAGCGATGGGAATTTAAGGCCAAAAAAGTATCATTAATGATATTAATAAAAAGAATGAATGAATTTTTATCCGTAAGCAACCAGCAGTTTGTCCTTCATGTGTCATCATATCACCATCATTACCGCTATCACCAGCTTCAGCTCTTGTCTCAGTTAATTCAGCTGATTTACTACCAATATCATCATCATCCACTGATGGCAATATTTCACCAGCTATAAAAAAAAAATGGTTCATGAAATTTTTGTAACATTTAAAAAACCATCCTTTTATTATGCTTTAAAATCTTAACCTCAATCTTATAATAATAATAATTTCATTTGTTTTTCTTTCTTTTTTCTTTTTTTTCTGAAATTGCTGATTATTTTCACGTATAATTTTTTTATTTCTGATTAAAAAAAAACAAAACTTCATATATTAATCAATACAAATGGAATAGAAATAGATAACAATTAAATTTTTGAATTATGTTCACTTTTCATACCTTCTTGACCATTCATTTCATATCCTTCTGTTACTTCAGCATATTCTTCGCCCTCTTTCACTTTATTTTCAGTAATCTCATCTAAATTCTCTTCTTGAAATTGATCATATCCAACTTTGTTTACACTATCTTTTGAGGATCCATCCATCTCACCATGTTCACCAAAATCAGGTGATTCAGGCATTTCATCATCTAAGGCCTCATTTTCAGCCACTACTCCACAAGTTAACCCTGTGAAACCCTCATAACAAACGCATTTTCCACATTCACATCTACCTTGTCCACTGCAAATTTTCTGAAAAAAAAAGAAAACAAAAATTCCAATAAACTGCATTGAAAAGTTAAAGAGTGAAATGCTGATAATAAAGTTTATATCTTAAAATTTAAAAAAATCTACAGAAAAAAAGTTAAACACAGATACAATAAAGAAATAAGTAGAAAATTTGGTTCGCATACGCTCATACCATAGAAAATAAAACATTTGCGCAAAAATATACTTCTTTTTTTTTCATATAAATATTTTTGAAAGAAAACGCATATGCAAAATTTTTAATATAAAATAAAAAATTTTCACAAATCTTCTTGAAACTTACTCCGCCTTCTAAACATGAAGAAGTATCGAGAGTGCACGAGCAATCATCACCTGTATAACCTTCTTCACAATGACATTTGCCACATTTGCACTCACCTTGGCCTGCACACATTCTGTTATTAGAACTTGGACATGACATATTTTCACATTCGCAATAATTTCCACGAACCTATAACAATTGAATTCTACAAGGGTTTCCTCATAGTGCGATCAAAACTATTAAGTTTAATTGACCAGATTTTAATTTCAAAAGATAGCAATAACAATCGTATTGACGTGTAGATCAATAATGATTGTTGGTAAAGTCAAATTTCGAATTTAAATCTCTTTAAATCTCGAATCCAACCAAAACACTTCACCCAAAGGAAAATTTTGTCATTTTAACAAATAAATAAACATTCGAAAAAAAAAAAGTCAATCAGTTGTCCATGCCTACGTATTCAGCGTATATAACGGAACTTCGATGCATCTCAACGTTTTTTTAAACATTAGTTTTTAAACATAATTTTAAAGTTAGTACTGAGGTAAAATTGAGTCAGCAGAACGCTAAATACACTTACGTGTTCGACGTTGCAAAGACAGCTACCGCATTTGCACTGACCATTACCGCTACAAACTAAATCTTTCGGAGTTCTAAAATGATAACAAACGTTTGCTTTAATCTTTTCCAATTTAATTTGTTAGAATGTATATCTTATTGAGCTATTTGGGTGAGGTTTATTGTGCTATGGAATGAATTATGAATTAAATTAAACGAATTTCTATGAATAAAAATATGAGTCGAATCTTTTAAAGTATGAAATGCATAATATTATAATATCACTTTTAATTCTTTTGAATTTTAATTATTTAAATTAAAAGTTAATCATGATAATTATCAATTCTTACTTTCTACATCTATTTTCCAATTCCTGAGCTGATAAAGCACCATGCTGCTTTAAATCACATTCACAGTGATTTCCACCTTTACCTGGTTGACATTCACATACACCACAAATTAAATCGCCTGCACCATAACATAATGGTGATAGCTTTTCCTAGAAATAATTCGTTTAAATAACACCAGAGAATTTTACTGAGCATTTTATATCTCTTTTAATTATAAAACATTAAAACTGCTTTATACATCTGGAAAAGATATGATGTATAAACCTGATTTTGCACTTTTTCACATTCACAACCACATGATGGTGTGATATACATAGCAGAAACGGTTTGATAACCATATGCGCCAATAGAAACCGCAATATCGCCTCCTAATTTGCACTCGTTTAAGGATACTTTCGCGAAAAATTCGATTTGATCACCTATTGCAACATTTGGACATTGCCGTCCTTGCACTCGCTTTCTGTAAAATATATTTTTAACTTCTTTTTTTTTTAAGTTCGAAATTTGAATCAATTAATAGTTTGCAAAAAAAAGGCAAAGTAGTTTCATTTCGAATAAATGCACAAATGAGAAAGTGTAAATGTAACTTTCAAAGAGAAAAAGTAATATATTGATGTGTTTTATCAATTTTCATTTAATTCAGATTATTAAAATATAAGTTATGCAAAAACAATAGAATTTGTTGGGAATTTAATTTGAACAAAAATCTCATTTATTTTTATTGTAAAAAAGCAAAGTAGTTTCATTTCGAATAAATGCACAAATGAGGTGTAAATGTAAACTAATATTTTAAGCATTATTATTAAATGAAGATGTTCAACAATTAAATATTTGATAAATTTCAAATTTAATAAAATATACCCTCCGCAAAGAATGGAAAAATCGATACCAACACCCAATGATCGAAACTCGCTGGTTTGTATGACAAAATCACGCTGACTTGGTTGCTGTGGCCTGTGCAGGTATTTGAATGGTACTTCCATTATATCACCTGGAAATAAAAAAATCACTTAAATAAAGTAAATTCATGCAAATAAGGTATACATAAATATCTTCCAACTATTTTTTGATTTAAACTAATATTTAACTTTTCAAATTTCACTTCTCAAATGAAATATTTCATCTGCAAATATCATTTAATATGTGTACAATTTTTATTTTAGTACTAACTTAAATTGAAAGCATAAAATAAGACATTGATAGAGAAAGGAATCAAACAGTGCAATTTTGCTAAGTTTTGGATCAAAAAATTAAGACAATTGTGAGTTTGATGAATTTAATAAGGCATTAATAGAGAAATAGGCGAGTGAAAATAAGGCGATAGTTTAAAAAAAAATGAAATATTTTATTTCAAACATTTACGAAAATTCACAACAATGAATCGTGAAAAGTGTCATGAAATCATATTTTATAGTATTTGGCTGTGATTGGATGGCAAAAGGAAAAAACTAGACGAAAGTGAAGAAATGTAATACCATGGATTAAAAGTGAAATTTATGAAGATTTTCAACACTTTTGCGATACATGCAAATAATCTAGGTAAAAAATTAATTGGAAAGATGAAAGGGGAAGAGATGATTAAGTGATTATAATTAGCAGAGTAACTTGTAGTATTTTATTATTTGATTAGCATAAACTATAAGAAAATGATAAGGCAGACATTCGTTTGTTGTTTTCTAATTTAACAATTATTTCTAATTGCTTAATTACTTGTCGCATTTAACATTAAGAAATAAAAATTTTCAAATTTTCATCGATAAAATTCTTTTTAATTTTCCTTAATTCTTCTCATATATAATTGTAAAGCAGCAAAAATTTAAATCATTTCCTAAGATGATTCATTTTGTTGTGATAAGAATTTTTCAAAAAGTGCATATAATTACAAAAACATATGTTTATTTGATAAGATAACCTGACCAAGCAATGATAAAATGGTGATTATAGTTGTAACATGGAATTTGAATTTAACATTGCTTTCAAAGCTACTAAAATTTTTTCATTCTTCTCGGAAATTTTGTTTAACTTTACTTTTACACAGCAATGATAATTGGCTGCTATTTTGTTTATATGCTTCTTCTTCAGCACTATTTTGCTGTTTATATGTTAAAAAGTGCATTTAATTACAAAAACAACACACACACTTTGTTTTCTTTTTTTTTTTTTTTCAACTTAGTTTATTAAGCAATGTTTTCTGCTTTTTAAATTAGCAATATTTGCCGACGTGAAGTTTGTACTGTTCAACTACCTATCACTAACATTTGAATTGAGTCATCAGATTTGAACATAATAATAGACAGTTTATTGCTAACTAAATATATTGTTGTTTTTGGATTGAATTATAAAATTTGAGCATGACAAAGAAAGAGGAAAACAAAGAAAAAGACTAAATGGTCGGATGATTTGCTTCTTTTTTTTTTCAGATCTCACCAAACAAACAAAAGATATTTACTAACTAACAAAGAATGAAAGAAAAAAAAGTATGTCAAGTTACTGACATTTTAAAATAATCAAGTTCATTTTGTTATATGCATTTAAATAATAATGAAAATTTGAAAGAAATAATTATAGCAGTAATTTCTTTTAGCCGATAGTGAAAATAAATTTGAAAATGCAAATTCTAGCATTTTATAGTAATTTCAAATACATCACTTTTACCAGTAGTACGTGAGAAGACCTAATGTTTTTTTTTTTGCTATTTCATAGAAGTGACAAAATTTGAATGAGATATGAGATAGGATGAAGTAATTATAAAATTTATGGTTACCAGGTTTCATTCTCAAAACAACTTGCTGTGGTTCGAGTTGTACAATCGTTGCACCATCTGCCTGTTTACTTCCTAATGGCAAATTCTAAAACAATAATTAATTAGTTTTGGAAATTTCAAGAAAAATAAGCTGGAAAAATTAAATAATATTTTATAGTGTCTTTAAATTTTGCAGTAACGGAATTTTCAGCTATAAAATGCAATTTAGTTGTCCTTACTTAAAAGGACAACTAAATTGCTATGATCAATAAAGGTTACATACCTGGAAACTTCTGAACTTGTTAAATTGTTCTAAAACTAATTTAGATTAAACGAAAAAGATTCGATTTATTATTCAAAAATAAATATTACATTTTGAGGTACAATTCGAACTTCTGTAGTTGGTGAATAGATAAGCGATGGAGCACATTTGCCTTGAAATTCAGATTTTAAATCGCATCGTGATGGACCTACCAAATGCTGTAATATTTCAAAAATTTTCTTCCTCATAATTTATTATCAATTCGAAAAAAAAAAAAAAAAATCCACAGAAAAATATTTATGCACAACGATTACATTAATCTTAATATTCTCTTAAGGTTTTTTTTTTTTTTGAAAGTGTTTTTTGTTAATTTAAATTCCATTCTGTCATGCTAATTGACAGTAAGTTTTATTGGCTTAAACCTGGATGGTCAAACTTATTGCATTTCTGAGCTCTAATCTCATTCATATTTAGAATAGTTTAATATAATTCGAAATTTCCTTAATTTCACTTTTTTTTTCAAATAATTAATTTTCACACAGAACTAAGGCATCAGTGAGAAAAATTAATTGAAATATAAAATAAACTCAACTTTGGGATTTAGTTTGTCAAAAATAAATTTGTCAGAAAGTCAAATCATATTAAATAAGCAAATAAAAAGCAATAGTATAATTTTTAACATATTTATACTTATCATTTTGAGCTAACAATACATAATTTTGCAGCAGTTGAAGATTCCAATATGTATTGAATATATTTTAATTGACAAAATCCTAAATATATTAATTCCTTCAAAGTTTTTTTCAAATTGTTTTTTTTTAATTCCTTCAAAATTGTTTTATTTTTAATTTACAAATGATTGATGAGCAATAAGCTAACCGGATCAAGACACCATGCACAATCTGGATGTTGTTTAATACATTGGCCACAACTTCTGCTACCCAATGTATTGGTACATAATTTCCTGACATCCTTTGCAAATACTGAAATTAAATAATGTTGACTAATTTCTAATTAGCACAACTTATGGAATGAAATTCATCCAAAAGTTACTCACCATCAGCAATAACAATAAATAGTGCAAATAGCGAGTATATGTGAGATTTCATTAGACGAAAATTAACTTCGAAATATCTGTAAATAACTTATATTCATAATTTGAACAATACACTGAAGTATCAAACCAAATGCGCCGCCTTAGTACTGTTGAAATTAATATCCAATTTACAAGTAATTAAAAGATGTTTTGAAACAATACACATTTTCATTGCTGTATAATTTGAACGTTACTTGTTGATTACGAAATTTGTAAAAAAATTAAAAGTATGAATAATGATTTTGATTGCCCTACTTTTGAATGAATCTCTATTGAAATGATTAAGCTGCTTATCAAAATTTATACATTGTTATATATCTGGCGGTATGTTAGCCAACTTGAAAGTATAACATCATCGACTGTCAATTCCATTCATTTTAATCAATCTATTATCAATGATGAAAAGCTGATTGTTGCAATTATAATTTGGAAAGATTTAAGATTTAATAGTTTAAAGGGACTGATTTTTCCTTCTTTATTCTCATATTTCCACTTTTTTCTTCACTTTCTACCTCTTAATTCTTTATGTAACTTTTTTCTTTTTCTTCTCTGTTCATTCTATGATTTAATAATAATTGATTATGATTAATTTCTGTGCATTGGACAGGTATTTACACAGGTAAGAAATGAAATTATCAAGCCTTGAAATATTATAAGCTGTCAAGATAACATATTTAACGGATCCTTTGATTGTGTTTGCTTCTGATTTGATATGATGGATTACTGGTGCATTCTGAGTCAAAAGATTGATAAGATATGCTTTAAAAAAGAACAAAAAAAAAAAGAAATAGTAACCAAATAGCACCAGAGAATAGCAAGAATTCTATTCGATTCCAACAGGACATCTGCTGGAATAAATGCGCCTTCACTGTTATTTTAATTTTTGAAATATACCAAGAGAACACTTGTAAAACGACTACATATATATTTATTTCATTTATTTATTTACTTATTCATTCATCTATTTGTTTACATTTATTATAATTTGAAATAAACTTTAACACTGGAAAAAATTATGCAAAGAATAAAAATTAATAAAAATTTGTTTTTTAAAAGAATACATTTTATAAAAAAAAAAGAGAGAAAAGAAAATAAGACCTAAGTGATTTATTTGAATAAAAAAGCATAAAGTATGGCATAAATGAACCAATAAACATAAAGCGTAAAATAATGCGTAATTTTAAAAGAAATGGCTGTGCAACATAACTATCCGATAATCCAAAGAAATAAACAATTTATATGAACAATCCTCCTCTTTCTCCCTCCCTCTCTCTCCCCCTCTCGATCTCTCTCTCGTAAATATCTTCGTTATGATTTGTTAGTTTTAAAAAAAAAAAAAAAAGAACGTAAAATATGAAATTCACTTTTAAAACTTTCTTTTCGATAATATTATTCCATTAGTATATTATAAAACACACAAAAAAAAAAAAGAAAATTCGTTCAGTTTCACTCTTAACGATTATTTATCACTCAAAAGTAATACTTATTTGTTCATTGATTGCTTCTTCTACTGATAATACAAAAAAATCATTTTATAATCATTTATACTTTATCATAAACAATAATTTATTAAATATTACACATTTAGAAATTACGAGAGAAATTAATTCTTGAAATTATGTAGTGATTCATCATAAATAAAATTGAAAAAATTTTAAATGTTTGTTAAAAGAGTTTGAATTTGCTTAATCATAAGCAAGCATTTATTTTCTTTCCAATGGTAGCATTGTTACAAATTTAGAACAGAATCAAAGTAATTGCTGACAAAAAAAAGTGAGAATGAAAGTTTTGTTGTTTAAATTGTGCGCCAAAGCATTTGTTGCATAATATCGTTCTTTAGCAAAATTTATTTTAAACAAAGTTTACATTAAAATGTTTCGTAATAAGAAAAGTAATCGTGAAAAAAGAAATTTTCCATTCAAAAATGATTTGAAACACATTGTACAACTACTAGCGAATCATTTTCCTATCACATTGATAGTTTCAGAGAGAATATAAATTCCGCCAAATTGTAAAAATTTAAATAGCAAAAAAGAATAAATGAATATTATGGCAACCTAAATGAGGTGGGTGGTAAATATTATTTATTTTGTTTCAAATCATAGCCAATTTATATTAATTTCATAAATTTCAATTATTGCATTCATATTTCACATAGAATAGTAAAATCTTTAAAACTTCTCAAAAAAGGAAAAAATAGAACAAATTATTGATTCAGCAGGAGAAATTATCAAAATCTACATTAACTCAAGGAAAAATTTTCAATCATTTAAGAAAAATTATAACGATAAAGCTAATTATTACCTGCTTTTGTTATAATTTAAACTTTACTTTTAAAGACAGAAATGTAGCAAAAAAATTGCTAAGGTGACACTAATTTTTGAGCAAATTATTATTACTTTTTATGATTATCTCCTCTATTATTTCATTAATCTAATTCAGTAATTGCATTAGTTATGTTAAAAACAGAATCAAAATTTATTGGAAATTAGTTTGAACTATATTGAATTAGTCTAAACTATATTGAATTAGTCTGAACTATACTGAATTAGTCTGAACTATATTGAGTAACAATGATCTAATCACTTTTAAATGCTGAATCACAAAGTGATTAGATATCTAAGTAAGATAAAAAATTTCGTGATTGTATTAGGAAAATCACAACAAAAAAAAAGTTCGTTCTATACAACATAAAGTTTCTTTATTCTTTTAGGAAACCTTGTGAAATTATGCAAAGAAATCTTAAAATGAAAGTTAGAGTCATTAGAATTGATACTTTCAAACTTTTTAGGAATAAAACAAAATTAATAACTAAAAGATACTTGAATATTTAAATACTTGATTATACGAAGATCACCCGATCAATTACATCAATCAATTATATCTAATCTTAAATGTTTTGTTAGTGCTTTTGCAGATTTAAATTTCCAAAAAACTGTGATCATTTATGAAATTCATAGAACAAAAAAGAGCATCCTAAAATAATTTTGAAAGATTTGAACATAAAGCAATAAAAAGAAGGGTACAAGTGGAATTTAACATATTTTCGAAACCTTTTTATCTGTTTCAATTTGAAAGTTTCTCAATTGTTAAAAATAATCAGTGCTTATTTTTCGATGAAGTCAAAAAATCCACTGAGCAATATTATTTTTATCTTAATCTGTTAGCAGAACCGAATTTTATCTCATGAAAACTTAATAAGTATGAAGTTCCTTCATATACTGAATCGGATCCACTATATAATTAATTTTATTGAAATTCGTTCAAAACGTCAATTAAACGAGCAATTTGACCATCTATACAATAGAATTCATACATTCGAAAATACAAAAATCAAAAACAAATTTCAAAAGTATCCAATGTTTAATTCAGAAAATAGCAATAAATAGATGTCAGTCCGAAAATTTCTGCTCCTTTTAAGTATAATCCGAAATTTCAAAAATTATAAAAGAGAAAATAACTCAAATTGTTGATAATCTAAATTTAATTCATTATTGAATACACAGATTACTTTTCTATTTGTTAGTCAGTAAAAAAAGAAAATTTTATCTTTTACTTTGTTAATATTTGCATATTCAGTGCACCTTTAACAACAATAAAATTGTTCACTGATTAAAATCTTTGCAATGAAAGCAATGACAATTGATCAATCTCCTTAATTGGTCAATATTGTTATTAATGATAGGAAATGATGGGGAAAGCTTAGATTTGTTAATTTGTGTTGTACATCTTCAATTCTGATTAGATTATTTGTTGATGACAATGTCGTGTAAAATAATTAGACTAGGACCCATTTAATATATTAATACTTTAGGCTAATAATGGTTGAGAAATAAGCCAAAACTATCATTGAAGAATGATCTCATTAAAAGCATTTTCAGGAGCATAGCATTATCATATTTTTCATTTTCTCATTAGAATTAATGAAATAGTGCCTTAATGATTAATCAAATTTATTAACTTTAAACTCTGACCTATGAGATATGAATTTCGGATATTTGTTCACTTTTCAGAATTGAAATATCAGTGCCATCATATGCGGGAAAGTAAAGACTTACTTCTACTAATAAAACTTTTTTTTCTATGCCATTTTCAAAATAAGGAAGAAAAGCATATGGAATTTTTCGTGCAACATCTTTAAATACTTTCCAATTCAATATTAACATAAGTTGTAAAACTTACTGCACAAATAAAACAATATTTGAAAAAAATTAAATATAAATTTAATGATCGGGAACTATGAAAAATTATAAAAAATGATTGTCTATTGTTTTATCTATTGTTTTATCTGATAATCAAAATTCAAATAAGATTTTTTGAAATAATCAATAAACAGGTAAAAATTAAAATGATGATCAAATTTCATTGTGATTTACATAATTTTTTACGAAAAAAACACTTTCAAATTCAATTCAAACTTTCCAATAAAATTAAATCGATGCTATTTGAAAAAGCGCTAATTTCATTAAGAAATTTCAGTGCATTACAATAAATAAACAAAATTTGACAGTTCACTATTGCTAAATGGGTCAGAATAAACAATCAAATGATTAAGATAACCTCACATCCGCGATAATCACTTCATCTAATCTGTGCCAACTTTACCCATCCGCTTGGTAAGCAACAAACAATCAAACAAGCATTTCGGTAAACCTTTCTTTAAGAGTAATTGCCTCGCAGTAAAGTGCTCACATAGATAGACTCTTCTCAATCAAATCTATGGTTTCTAATCATCGTAAACGATTCAATCATTTAATTTAAAAAAGGTTACTTTAAATCAGAAATTAATTTCTCATCAAAATTTCAACAACAAATCATTAAACAATTAATTAAATCTTTTGAATTAGAATATTCATTGACTTCACAAATTCATTAAATACTGTGTCAAAAAAGAAAAAAAAAGGCAAAAATTCTATCAAAAATTTAATAAAAAAGTTATAAAAGATAATGACCTTTCCTAGTTTCAAATTTCTTAAAATCATACAAAAAGGTAATCCTAAACGATCAGACTGTATCCAACATTGTTGAATGAATGAATGAAGTATTGAAGAGGAACTCAAGAGGCACATGTGTTTGACAGAATAGCAACAGATGCTACCTTTCCTAAGATCCATCCATATGCTTAGTATATTTTACATGATACTATTCTCTGCATTCACTCAAAGTAAATATTTATACAAAAAACAAAAAAAAAAGGAAAAAAACAGAAAACAAAAAAAAAAACAAAAAAGGAGACTTTTAACGCTTAATTTAAACACTTTGCACTTTCATCAACTCCAATAGCAATCAGCAAAACATCTCACTACTTAATATCAAATTTGAGTAATTTTATTTGTTTCAACAAGGCTAAAATGAAGTACTTGTTATTACGGATTGATAAAAAAGAAAACTTAATTTTTTCGTGTTTTTTTTAATTTCTTAAAAATTTCTAAAATGATAAATCATTTATCCTAGTTTTGCTTTTAGCAATGATATATTTATATTTAGCATTTTTATGTAAGTAAAAAGTAAATTTCTAGCATCTAAATAATTGTGAGATAAGAGAGAGAGAGAGAGGGAGAGAGAGAAAAAGAAAGAAAAAACAAGTAGTACTGGAGATTTTTAGATGGAAAAAATTTTTTTGCACTCTTAAAATTTTGTTTAAAAATTGTGCTCGGTTGTGCACGTTAAAAATTAGCGGCTTGCTGCAGTTGTTTACATGAGTTTACTGATACTGATCCTGTAATCTCTCTTTACTTCTGGAAAATTCAAAAAAGATTATAAGAAATGAAAAAAAGACTTTGAAGCTATGTTTTTTTCATAATATTTTATTTTAAAAAAGAAAACAAAATTAAGAGGAAATTTTTCCTCTTAATTTTGTTTCCTCTTAAGAGGAAAACTAAAAAATTTCTAAAATTTTGTAAATTCCATCTCATGAAATTTGAAACAATTTTTGCCAACTGAATTTGTTGCACATAATATTTTATCACTCAGTTTGCTTTTCTAACGATTGACAGATTGTTAATTCACTATGATAATTAAAGCTTCTTTGTTTCCCTCCTGACAAATAGTACAAGAAGGGAGGATGAAATCTTGACATTTAATTTCATACTCGAAGAATGAAGACGGAATTGATGATTGAAAGATAATTAAATGATAGTTATGAAATTGTCAAACATTTCTCACCTGGAACGAAGAGGTGTTGGGTATAATTTCTCTTGTAAGTGTAATTTGTTTTTTAGCATTGAAAGAAGAAATAGTTACAAAAGAAAAGAGAAAAAAAGAAATTAGAGAATAAATTGAATTATGTTGACTTTGTTAAAATTAACTTAAAAGTTTGCAAAAAGAAAAAAAGTGGAAAGAATTTAAGGTATAGCTAATCTAACTCTTTGCCCAATATCTTTATTGTAAAAAAAGCCGCTCTTAAGGCATAAGAAATTGAAATAAGATAATCAAAATTTCTCATAATTAAAATCAGTAATCTACATAAAATATCGTTAAACACTTTCAAGTATGATCAAATGTTAAATGTTTGAACAATAAAATGTTACTTATGACTTACCCAATTATAAAATATTTTTGCATAAATAAAATTCTATCAAATGAGAGAAAAATATAAATTCAAATAGACTAATATGTTCGATCATTCGGGACTAGATGTTTTGCGAATGATTCGTAATAAATTCCATTTTGTGCAATCTTTCTTCACTTAAATTAATTTTTGTTTCTGTCCCTGCATTTCTGCTTTCTAACTAGTTGTCAGAAATTTATGAAAAATTTCAATCTTTTTCAAAAAATACTGTTAAAAGGATTCAATGAATGATAGTTTAGAAAACAATTAAATGTGATAACATTTTGAAGACTGTTAAACAAGACACAGTAATCAACATAAACTGAAAATATTGTTCTTCCATATTCGCTTTTTCATTTAACACTGTTTTTTGAATTTAAACTTTGACCAAAATCAAATAAACAGTAATTTTCAGTTAATAAGTTCAAATAGTATCTGTTGATTGTTGAATTTTAGTTTAAAATAGATATATAGATAGTAGCATTATCACTGGTAATATTTAAAGAGAATAAACACTTGAAAGGACAGGAAATTAGGAACTTATGTGATGTGGATAATCGATTATTGGGAAGGGATTGATGATGGATAAAATGATGGAAGTGGAAACGACTAACTTTTTGTGATAGCTCATTTGTAGGAGAAAGTTTTAAGGGAATGAGATAGAGAGAGAGAGAGAGAGAGAGAGAGAGAAGATAAGAATGAACGATCGGGTCAATCAAATGCTACAAATATTTCTACAAACTTTTTCCTCTTCCTCTTCCTCTTCTTCTTCTTCTTCTGAACTGCTAACTACTTACACCTCCTTGTAAGCATCTGCTCGAAAATCTTGTATTGCAACTGTTCCATCTCACTAAGCGCAATGAGGAGGACAACAATCTTAGGCATTCTGTTAAAATTCAACAATGAAAAAGAAGCTGAAAGTGAACATTGCAGAATTATTTTGCTCAAAATTTTTAAGTTTTCAAGCATTTGAGAATAAAACGATTTTTTTCTTTTTATACATTACTTTGTAGTAATCATACAACAAGTAAACTTTTCCTTGCTAGTTTTATCAATGAATTGGTGTGAAAATTTGAAGAAGATTGATAAGCAAAGAAACAAACAAAAAAGAAATGTCACTTATGAGCAGATGACATTTCGAATACTTATTACTTCTTCCTTTCATCATACTCATAATTATGACATTGCTGATAAATTAATTTAATTAACATATCAAATTCGAGAGTAACAATACCATTGGAATTAATAAAAGAGGCTGCAATAATCACTGAATTCGACTAGCAGTGATGAAGTAATAGCTATCGCTCAGCTTTACAGAAGTAGTTAAGAAAAATTACTTTTTATAAAATGTTATACCGAAAAACTATTGCTTTAATGTTTAGAATGAGCTTGAAGATTTTATTCAATTTTAAACTTTCATTTAATTTTAAAATACGTTCAGCCTATATCCACTTTGTTCGGCTATTTAACATAATAATTTCTCGGATAGTTTTCTAATTATCTTAATTATCTGTGGCAAACTATTATAAAAAGTTTTACAGCGCACATAAAAAAGTACAACACAACACAAAATATCAAATGAAGAATTAATTCACTAAAAAGTTGTAATCGATACTATTGATGATGAGATTTAATTATTCTTAATTGTTACGCCTGTTTATCTGCTCTGTTTAAGAAGCATATGATCGACAAGAGTGAAAGATATACTATAGAGGATGTTAAGACAATGAAAATGTAGTAGTGATAATGGGTACTGATAAGATCCGCTGAAGCTTAAACTGTTCTAAATGAAGGGCAGAATGTAATCATATTTCACTTTTATTCAAAACAGTTAAAATTTAATGAGTCTTATTAATAACAATTTTCCTGACGGAAAAAAACTGTGAATTAAATGAGGTGAACGTTTGTTCTAGTTAATTTTAAATGTTAGCTTCTACTTATACTTACAAATATCTACACATTATCTTCAATTTCATGAAAATGGTACATATGATGACTGGAAAAAAAAAAGAAAGAAAAATGTTAGCTATGATTTATTAGGAAGATTAAGTTGAAATGATTTATCTGATTTTATTAGCATCATTCTTAGATTTCCGGAGATTAATCCAGGAGCGCTCATTGCTAGTCCGCATTAGTGAGCAAAAAGAGACCAATAACTTTCTGTCACCTTTGGAAGTTTTCAGAAGTTCAAAATACTTCTTTTATTTGTATTGATCAAATACTTGCATGTTAATTTCAATTTTAGTACTGTCCACTTCTATGAATTCAAAAGTTTTCAAAATCGTACAACGAAGAAAAAAAGTGTATTACTTCTATTAACAAAAAAATTTTTCGATTAGTACCAAATTCGAATACTAATAAGTTGATCGGTTATTTTTTATCTATCGAATATATTTGTGTTTTTTCTTATTCCAATTTACGCAGAAAAAAATAATTAGGTGTAGAAAATTAATAAAAATACTATTTGTAAATTTTATGGAATCTTTTTTCTTTTTAAATACAAAGAAAAAGAAAAAAACGCGAAAATTCTAAATTATGGAAATCCTTCATTCAAGCATTTGTATTAACACATCAGTTTCAAATATTTAGTTGAAGACTCATTTTTGAATTATAATTCAACAGCAGCTGGCATAATCGTTCGCCAACCGATTTAATTTCCTCCTCACTTATCAAAGATCACTTCAATTATCTAAAAGATATATGATCTTCATTTCCAAAAGAAGGCAATTTCTAAAAGAAGTCAATGTCTATGGCAACTGCTTAACAAAATCAGAAAGAAGCTGATAACAAATTTCCCAGATTAGTTTCTATATGCAATTGTTTCTATTTCGTTTGAAACACGACACGGAAATGGATGAATTTGATTTCATTGCCGGATTATACTGATATTACAATTGTCTCTTTGCATCAGCTTAAACCGGTAAATTAAATTATAAAATCTAAAATTGCGTGTTACATTTGTAAAATTGCAACTAGTACTAGCAATGACCATATCTAGTAGATTCAAGATAAAATTTTGTTTGAGCAAATATTCCTTCACTTTATTTGAATTTAAAAAAAAGGAAAATTTGAATACCAGATTATATCACTTTATCAGTTCATAATTAATCCGTCGTTTTCCATACATCCTCAAATGCTTCCATTATTACTGTGAGAAATTTTTTCTTATTTGATTTTAAGATTAATAAAACCGTAGTTACGCATTTGTCTTCAATATTGCATGCATGTTTCTTGGCGGTTACGTTATTCTTTTTTTGATTTTTTGAATTGGGTATCTTCTACTTCGTTTTTTATTCGTACTTCAAAGTTTATCGTTAACATTTACATTTGTTTCTATACGTTTTTATGTTTGTTAATAAACATAGATGCTTGGGCAATTAAATAATTCTAATCAAAAATTGAAATAGACTACTTTTCCATTCCCCCTCGGTTACCAAAACATTGATATTTTTCAGGTTTACTTGTATATACAAAATATACTTCGCATTTGTTCGCATGGCTAAATTTATGTGACTTTAGGATGTAGCACTATGTTTTGTCAATATTATTAGTTAATTCATTTATAAGAAGGCAAAATGAAAGAAAGATTGTGGAGTTATAAATTGACAAAAACATAAACATTTTGTTAAAATATATGGTAAAATTTGTGACAAACGGAAAGATGAAATTAGTGATTGTGCTTGGACTTCTGTTGACTGCAAAACCCGAACCAACCATATAGTGCATAGAAACATAGAATTGCAATCATCTGGAATTGTAAAGTTTGAATTTTTGAAATTAGAAAAGGTCAAATCACTAAGTAACACACTTCGTTATTTGATAACCAATTCCTGTTAAAAGTCATCTTCATTATGTAGAAATTTAAAGAAAAACTAACAAAGACAATATTTAATAAAGCTATGATAGTTGTTGTCCACGGAAAACCAATCCACTGGACACAAAGACCGCCAACTGTTGGTCCAAAAAATGATCTGAAAAGGAGGTTTAGTTAAGAAGAGACATTTTCATCATTTCTTATCAAAAATATGTAGTACAATTTACCTACCCGAAGGAATAGGCAGACTGAAATAAACCTGATATACAGCCATACGTTTGCAACGATTTACCGTACCCGTATTCGCTGTAATGAAGTTTTTACACTGAAAACATTTTTGAAATTTAAATTAGAAATCGAAAATATCCTTAAAGCCGAAATATGCGTGTATTTAGCACTCAAGCTATAACTGATCCAAAAAATTCGACAATCAGAATAAATTTGAAAAACTTTGTTCCTATTTATTAATATGTTAATTTGACGATAGAACTAAAATTTGTAAAGTTCATTCAAACTTTCTTTAATTGAAATGATAAATTACCATAGTGTATCAATGGATATTTGAAAAGTCGGAATATATAAAGCACTAGTAGCAAGACCAAGTATACCTAATGCAACTTCTATCCATCCTAAGTTTCTGCAAGACATAAAATTGTACTAATATGAAATAAGCCAAATCTTTTGAAAGAAAACAAAACATTTTATGATATATAGCAATTTCCCCATTTTCAGAATTTTCAAATAAAAGATATCCGAGTTAGCTTGTAATAATGGCAAAATGACGTAGAAAGACATTTATTATTTGTAAATAAAGCAATTACTAAATGAATATAAGAGCAATAATTTGAATAAATCGTTATTTCAAGCATCAAATTAGTCTTAGAATTAGAGATATAATAAAATTGTAATCTAATTGATGTTTACCTGCCCATGTCTCGAACTTCAAGAAAATGCATTATTTATAGTGAACACTTACTTCTCGGCATTCAGAAAAGGTGATGGACCAATGATTATCATACTAATCACTACTGTCATAATGCCAAACATTATAATTGCCTTGCTGCAGTTAAATTTATCGATAATTATGCTCCAGAAAGGTGCTGTTATCGTATAAATTCCACCAGATAGTAAGAACATTAGGCCAATAATGGATGGCGAAAGTTTGAACTGTAATTTGAAAAGAAAAAGTATTAGTTTTGTCAAGTTCATATGTGCTACTCAAAGACGTACATATATTAGACTGATCTTTGATAGAAAAAACTGATAAGTTATCTAATTGAAAAAATATGACAGACAATTAGAAGAATTCAGATATTACAAAAGAAAGTAATGAATTTGTATTTGTCTTTCAACAATTCTGAAGAAAGACATACCGATGCTAAATGATCTGCTAAAGTTGGATCGAGAAAAGACAATGATATTGCGCACATAACCACTGCATGAATCATAATCCATAATAGTGGTATCTTCAACATACCTAACATACCTTTACCGTCCATTACTATGTCATCTATAAAATATGATGGCTCTATTAATGGAATACATTCATTCAATTTTAATTTATTTAACTATAAATTTTAATTGAATGATAGCAAAAAAATGTTATACCATCCATATTTTCAACCAAAAAATATGCTAGTAATCCAAGAAAGAGTAAAATAATTCCCAGAACAATGAATGGCAACTTGAAACCACCAATTTCATACAGTATACCACCAAGTAAAGGACCTGCGGTACTGCCAAGACCAACGAATGTTTCCAACACACCCTTAAAAATTAAGCGAAATTTCTATGGATATTTACGAAAGTTGGATCAATTCAATCATTTTAAATCGGAAAACTCCGCTGGTCGAATGAATGAGTGCTTGACATATCAGTCATATCATATAAGATATCGATAAATCATATATTTGATTTTTATTTATTTACGACTATTTTATTCTACTATCCATTTATAATTGGAGTGGCTACTATTTAGAAAGCGATCAATTCTGCCAAATTGTTGAAAATGTATAACAAATTATCAAAAGTCACGTTTTTTCTTTGGTGTTTCAAAATTTAAGTGTCAGAGATGCTAATTTCAAAATAAACCAAACAATGAAATTCGTACTACAACAATTGCAATTCGTCCTGGGAAGCATTTAACACCGATTACAAATGATGAAGTGACAAAAGCTGCGTCACCAATAGCTTCCAATATTCGAAGACCGATCGAGGACCAGAAAAATAAAGACGACGATTCAATGTAATTCAAGAATCTGGAAATGACATAATAAACGCTCTAATGATTTAAATCATTACTTTGCACTTTTTTTAAAAGAGTAATACTTAAAATAGATGAACGTACCCGAAGAGCACAACAGTGATACCAGTAACTCCGATCCCAGAAACAAACATCTTTTTTGAACCGATTGAAACCATCTAAAATTTTCATATTTTTCACCCGCTTGTGAAAAAAGAATTTGCTAAAGGGTTTATTAGCTAAGTTGCCATTAATACTTCCATTTGGAAAAAGTCTTCAGAAAGATTTTTTCTATCTGTAAAACTGAATTACTAGCTAAGCTACGGTCAGCACATCTTCTTGCAAAATGGCTCTAAATTAAAAATTTAAATTAAACGAACATATTTGCCGAATATAGGTGCAATAAAAAACATTATTAGCTCGAAAACACCAAATACTACACCTATCTCGAAACTTCTTAAACCTTTAATTTTCGCCTGAAATTCGGATTATCGATTTGTGATTTTTCAACTTTTTTTAAAGTGACCTAGTTGAATTATCTACCATGAAAATAACAGATTTTATTTACAATAAAGACTTATCTTTACAAAAATAAAAACTTTATAGTTTACATAAACCTATAATGATATCTAATTATTTTAATGTTTTCATCTTTAAGAAACATATAGTCGACTTCATATGAATAAAAAGGTGCAATGCAGCTGTATGCACTGGTACCAGCGAGATTTGCAATTGACAGCGTACAAATTGTCACCCACTCTTTGGCGGTAAGTGACAGTAATTTGGCAGATGTAGCAATTTGGCAATTCGGTAGATAATTATTGTCATTGCTATTGCTATAGTCTTTGCATTTAGTAATTCCTTCATCCAAACTGAAAATGATGATTTGAAACGTAGATCTTAAATTGAATTTATGTCTTCTCAGTGTCTTTTTTTTTAGTTAGAAGTCAAATATATTTGAAAATAAATTTGCCAAAATTCATGTTTTTGATATTTTGCCTTTAAAAATCACTTTAAACGATAGAAAATATATTTCTCTTTCATGTTCTATTTTCAGTTTGGTTTTAAGTTTACATTTAATTCGATGATTAATATAGTATTATATATTTTGAATAACGTCTGCCTTGGAAATTTGAGTTAGTTTACTAGTCTTTCCCTGCTATAAGTTCCAAAATGAAAAATCCGAATGGATTTAAACCTCTCATTTTCATTATCAACTGATTTTTCTTGTAGTTTTTCATCTTGTAATATCACACGGATACTTCCATAATTTCCGTGAGATTTGAATGAAGCACGAGTAACATGTGGGATAGTTAATTTACCGAATTCACTTGCTATTTGTTCAGCTGGCATAAACGGTGGTGCTGTAGTTGGCCTGAAACATTATGATTTGAATTTATATCCAGTATTTCCTTGAAGTACTGCCACTATCATATAATTTATCAGTTTTCAAATGTTTTTGAATTTATTTTATCAGCATGAAATATTTTAATAATCACAATTCTAATAATCAACTGAAAGGTTTTTCTTGATGATTTGTAACAATAATTGAAGAAATAACAATATACATTTCATAGTTGACAACAGGTGTGCATACCTCTATGAGGATTATGAGTACATCGATGAGGAAGGACGCCAGGTATTTATAAAGGTATGAAATAGTCCAGAAACGAAGAGTGCAAAAGAAAAAACGACCGGTATACTTGTTATAAACTTGTTATTGCCCATAACCTGCTACTTTTCCCTATTGCTCATAACTATTCCTTTACTCTTTCCCTATGTTGCTGTTTTGAAAAACAGTGCATAAGCAAAAATTATATTTTATGAAAACCTTTCTGGAGTGAAAATTTTTTTGCAAATCATAAATGTCTAAGCATTGAGAAAACAAATGAAAAATAATTTTCGTTTCTAATTGAAAAACTTCCTTCTTATCATTAATGAATGTAAATATGAATTTTAGTTCTTTTGAAATTGCATCTTTTGAATCTCTTGAATTCTCAATAATTCATTTTGTAAAGTTTCATTCTGATGCCACGACGACATCAGCAGTATTCTGAATGTTATCGTCCTTTTGTTAATTTATATTTGACACACTTCAAAATACAGTCGTATTTCGTATTTCAAATTATAATCAATGTAGAGATCAAATCAATAACGATAAAACAAAAATTAGAATAGATTTCATCGACAAGTTTTTAATAATCTATTTGTTTGTTTATGCATTATATTTCTGATATTATTTTGAATTAAATGATTGCTCATTTAAGATTCAAATGTTTTACTGTGGTGTATTAGTAAGGCTGAACAAAAGAAGTGCAACACAGAGAGAGAGAGAAAAAGATTGTGAGAATCAATGAAGTAATTATGCAAAGTAGTACTAACATATCTTTGATATTGAATATCAAACAGATAAAATTGATAGTACTGATTAAGATCAGAATGGAAAATTATACAAACTTCTACGATTATTCCCATTAGTTACCTATTTATGAATAGGTATGAAATGAAATTAGTAATAAAATGTGCTAATCTATTTAACAATAATCTTATCACATCAAATGAAATTATTTAATTTTTTTCAAAAACAGCGATGCAAAGAAATAAATACCGATCATTTCTAACTCGAAGACTGTGAGGTGCAAATTGCGTTTTCTCAATAATCCATTGCAGATTTTCGTAACTTCTCGATAGAACTTTCGGCACTACACTTTTACTGAAACTATCCGTCGTTGTTGCTACAACTTGTCGCTCTTCATCGATGCTGCAGAATTTTTCATTGATATCATTTGACAGTTGTCTAGGATCCATAGCCAATGAAGGATTCATTCATTTGTGTATAAACCAGAAAATATTTGGACGTTAGAAATGTATTTCAGTTTATTGCTGCGACAAAATGCTAAATATACTAAATGACACGGCAGAAGAGAAGGGACTGTAAGATGATTATATGTGAAATAAGTCTGTAAATAAACAGTATCTGATGAAAATAGAACAGCAAATGACGCGGTTTGCATTATGATTTACAGGTTTATCGTATTTAAAGTTTCATTTTTATATATTGGAAAAAAGAGCTTACAGTAAGAAATAAAGTAAGGAGGAAATTACCCATATGTTACAGACTATATATTTACAATGCCCACAAAATAAAATAATAAAAAAGAGGCGATGTTACGTCAAAAATGCTAAGGGGATGATCGCAAAAAAATAAAAGTGTGATGTCTTTTCAGGAAGGGTTGAAATTCTTGCTGGTTCAATTAAAAAGCCATTTATGGTGCATAACAAAATTAATAAACCTTTATTTTCAAATCACATTGATTTTAATGAATGATAAATAAGTGGTTGTGCACGATATTATTAGATAATCGTGTGAGGAATTTGTGATAACGATGAATGATCGATATATTTAATATAAAGAGTATATGAAATACAAAAACTGACCTTTGCTCTTAGCTACAGAGCAACTTTTTAATTTTAGACAAGAACCATTTAGCAGACAAAAGTAAAAAACATATTTACTTAAAAGTTTGTAAAAAGTTAATACAAATTAAAATGACAAATAGAAGCGATGAAAAAAGAAACAGAAGGAAAGAAATATCTAATGAGTATTACTGATGATAACACATACGATATCAGTCACACAGAGTAACAAGACACTGACTGCACCTTATCAGATATTTCTAAAGTCAATTCTACATGTGAAAGACAGTGGTAATTGATGGTTTTTAAAATGATAATTTATTAAAACACAATTGAAATTAAGAAAAGTATCTGCAAAAAAGAAATTTGAAGAAGAAATAGTTTTCTAAAAAATTCAAGAACAAACAGTTTGAAATAGAACAGAAGGACTGATTGCTTAGTATAATGTCGAATGCATCGTCAGTTCGCCCTTTCTATATGCATTGCATATCGTTTTCTGTTTTTTGGTAGTATCTTTTTCATCTAAACACGTAAATGACGCACTTCTGTTGAAAACACGTAAATGACGCACTTACGACATTTCTTGTTGTAACAAATTATGCATGACAACTGTGAAGAATGCGCCAGTTAAATGGATCCATCACTTTTACATCAAAGATCCATCAAAATTCATTTTTAATCCAAGAAAATTTCAAACATCTTTGAAATTTGCATATTATATGATACCGCATAACCGGAGAAAGAGGCCCAACGTATAGGATCCAACGAAAATGATAACAGGGCAAGTGGTTAGAACAATCTAGCAAAAAAAAAAGATCCAATCATGCGCAGATACCAGCAACTACAGACGATTCAACGAAGCTTTGGAAGTAGCTTATGGATCAACAACAGATTAGGCTCACAGCCTTTAAGCATAGATGGCCTCACTGATAAATCCTCCATCCTCAGCCGATGGTCCGAACATTCCCAATTCCTTTCCAATGCCCATCGCTCAGTTAAAGGCTCTAGCAATTCAACAATCTCTTCCAAATGCCGTGACCACGTAAGCCTTTTGTTGTTGTCCTCTTCCAATTGACATGGCCACATGAACTTACTGCCGTTGTTCTCTTTCGAATGACATGATTGCGTGAAGTTATTGCTATAATCTTTTTCCAAATTTCATGATTACATCATCACTTCAGTTTTTAAATTGTTAATTGAAAATGAGTTTATGCATTTATCTTAATTGCAATTTTCACGAAATTTGGCCTGATGGGCGCACATGTGAAGGGACAAATGCGAATCATTTATATCAACATTATCCATTAACTAGCACTGTTTATCACCTAATGTTATTTATTAGTTGAATATTAGTCATTATCTAATCATTATTCAAAACCTGAATATTACTTAGTTTTCGTAACAGCAACAAAGTTATTTGGTAATGGATAAAAAACAGAACTGCGTGTTGACATGGCGAACGTCAAATGGATAATGTCGAATCGGAAATGACTTAACAGTGATATGACTATAGATCAAATTGTGAAATGGTTCGATGTGTCAACTGTTGGACTCTCCTATGAATTTGTAGAATGGTAAGCTTAAGCCTAAGCCTGAGCCACCTATGAATTTGTGGAATGGTAAGCCCAAGCCTAAGCCTAAGCCCTGTCGTTAAGCCTCCTAAATTAAGCTCGATTTATTTTGTTGGAATTGTGTATTTAATATTTTGTAGTGTTTGCCTTTCTTCCTTTTGGCAATTTGGGCACTTCGTAGATGGTAATAATGTTATGATTTACATAATCTCTGAATTTTTTGCTTTTCAATAACTTACTGTTGTTACACTCTTCCAAATGATGTGGATTGCGTGAACTTGCTTTTGTTATTCTCTTCCAAATAACATGTTCTTTTCCAAATTCCAAATCCAAATTTATAGGCGACTTAGGATTAGGCTTACCATTTTACAAATTCATAGGAGAGTCCAACAGTTGACACATCGAACCATTTCACAATTTGATCTATAGTCACATCACTGTTAAGTCATTTCCGATTCGACATTATCCATTTGACGTTCGCCATGTCAACACGCAGTTCTGTTTTTTATCCATTACCAAATAACTTTGTTGCTGTTACGAAAACTAAGTAATATTCAGGTTTTGAATAATGATTAGATAATGACTAATATTCAACTAATAAATAACATTAGGTGATAAACAGTGCTAGTTAATGGATAATGTTGATATAAATGATTCGCATTTGCCTCTTCACATGTGCGCCTATCAGGCCAAAATTTTGTGGAAATTGCAATTAAGGTATAAACTCATTTTCAATTAACAATTTAAAAACTGAAGTGATGATGCAATCTTGAAATTTGAAAGAAGATTATAGCAATAACTTCATGCGACCATGTCATTCGGAAGAGGACAACGGCAGTAAGTTCACGTGATAAAAAAAGTATATACGATTGAAATATAAATAAAAAAGCAAACGATAACGAAATATTGCGAAAAAGAAGAAAGAAAATCAATTGATATTACATTAAGCTAAAAACTGTACCTAAGCAATTAAAAAAAAGACGTGTAAAGAAATTGGTTAGTTGATCGAATGCTGATTGATGATATATGACAATGAGTGAATAATGCGAAATTCAGACGGTTCAAGTATCAGACACAAGTTCACTAACTTTGAGAATTATTTTCTAATCACTTCACGACGAAAAGTTCAAAAAACTATATTAGTCATTCATATATTGTCGCGAATTTCAATATCGCGAAGCTAAATAAATGTTAATACTGCTTAATATAGCAATCCATTATAATTTCCTTTGCAATGCATCGCACTCGTTTAGCTGACCTTTGATCTTATAACAATCCTATGCTATGAGCATCCACCATTTAATGTCTATTGTAACCAATTATAGTTGCCACCCAATGTAAGTTCTTTGTGATACCCATGTAATCCCTTGCATTGTAACTATTGTCCATTGTAACCTATTGTTCAAGTAACTCATTATCATCTAAACGATTTTTTCTTTGTCTGATTATAAACCACTCCCACATCTTATATAATGCATCAGTTTTTGTTGGATTTATCAAGATTGTACAGTTGCTTCTGTTAATAAAGAATTATTCTCTTCCTCTGTTACCCCACATACATCTACATTCAACGAATCTCCCTGCAATCAACAACCTCTTCCGAAATAATAAATTAAATTATCAAATTTTCCAAGAGAAATTTTGCTTCCACAACATCTATTTGGTACCACGAGCCGGGCATGTCTGCAACTATAATATTAAGCGCACGACCGACAAAAGAAAAATTGGAAGCTCTTCTCAAAGAAGTCCAAGAAATGGATCTAACGCCTTTGGAGCAAATGTTGATCAGAGAAGAACAGCACGAGGCTCGAAAAAAAATTATTGAAGAAAGAACAATGCATCTCAAGCTGCATATTAGCACACTTGAGACAATTAATACTAACTGGATCCAATACATACAACAGGTTCCAGCAACGACAAAAACGAAAACTATGAACTAGTGTGAGTCTCACAAGAATTACTGCAACCAAAGAAGCAGTCAAAACCCATATCCATCTCGCATACCCATTTCACAGTCAATCTTCTCAACTATTGTTACCCACTTTTAGTGGGAACCTAGACAATGGCAACAATTTTGGAGTAGTTTCATTGCTATAGTCCATTCATAAGCAATCGCGGAAATTCAAAAGTTGGATTATCTGCATTCATGTTTAAGTAGAAAAGCTTTGCAAGTAGTAAGATACTTCAGAAAACTACGAAGTCATAAGAAGACGGCTAAGAGAGGAACACTCTAGTATTGAAAAGTCAAAAAACATACTTCACGTTGGATACTAGATAAGATGTATCATCAAAAGAAAATAGGTTGGTTTCGAAGCACATTAGAAATTTCCTGGAAAAAAGAATTATGTTGCAGTACTTGGTCGCAAATCGCAAGTCAAATGAACAAAACTGAATTTTCCGGAAATAGCAATAGGAATAAATAAGTTTGAAGAAGAACAATAACAACAACTAATCCATTTTCCATGCTCATTTTTACTTTTTATCATTGGTCATCATACCTTAATAAGTTGACCACTTCGTTTACCATTGAATCTATGTAACGATTCGCCAAAATAAAATTGAAATATATGGGGAATGCTCGGCTTTATTGAAAATTCTTTTGGTACATATAAACGATTTGCTATATTTAGTATATAACTTTTTTTCTTTTTACCATCGCTACTTGCCAATAATTTACCATAATATTGTTGAATTTGTGTTTTCCTTGCATCTAAAAGAATCAGTTAAATATCATTCTATCATTTACGAAATCTGATCAATATGGTATTTTTAGCGACAAGCAGAAAGTTTTCAACGGACTAAAAATAGATTAAACTGCTCAATTAAAGCATTTTTTCAAACTGCAATTACTTCTTCGAAGAATTTCCGACAATTTTTGTTTGGTTTCGCCATTAGCTGCGAGATAAAGCATAAAAAGTGCGGTTGATATTGAAGCAGGAGATGAAATCGTTGATTGACCGCCCTGCGCTATTTCTTTTATCAAACTAACAGCGAAGTCGAATTGCGCAGTGTCCGTCGAAGAACTAGAAAAGTCTATTGAAGAAAAAATTTAAGAGCGTTAAGATTAAAAATATAACAAAAAAAAAAGTGTTATTGTTGATGGTAAGATGCTAGCAATGACATCATTAGCCGTAGCTATTTGAATAGTCGAAAAATATTAGTTATTCAGAAATTTTTAGTTCTCCAACGTACATTTCTCCAAATATCAGTACAAATTGAAAACTCGCAAAAAGAAGCAGTGCGGCTGTGATTGTTTGATTGATCATCCTGAAATATCAATGAAGTGCCGAAATAAACATCTGAACACGAAATAATACAATATTATAGACAGAACCTATCATCGAATTTTCTGCAGCAAAAATTGGCGTTTTCAAGGCTTAGGATTATTTGAGAATGGGAATTTATAGTGGTACTATTCATTCTCTTGTGGTGGTCTTTGACTTTATTTATAAGAATGGATGAATATTATTTGTTAAAATATCAATGATTTGCAATCGGTTACTAATGCTTGCAAATGTTGCATTCTTTTGTATATTTCAGATAAAATATAGTTTAATTTTATTTAAGCATATTACCTGCCTTTATGTTTCCAAATTGCTCTAAAAATGTGCTTGCAATTTTAATGCTTCAAAAATTCCTTCTATTCAAAGATCGTAGTTTGCCAAAATGTCAATAGATCTTTATTGATTCAATTTCAACATGTTTGACTTTTTTATTACCGATTCTCAGTAATTTCTTCTTTTTCCAATTATTTCATGTACAATTAGTTTAAGCACAGTCATTAGTAATTTTTAGTACTTTTTTATTCTTTTTTATTTGCTTACTTTTCCAATTCTCTTAAAACGAGCATTTTTACTAACTGTTCAATGTGAGATCTATTTGTAAATGCAACACATTTTGGTTACTTTCACTAAGTATATCATACCATTTTCTTTTCCTTTTTTCGTTTTTATTGATGATAATTATTCTTTCTATTCAAAGGTTATAGTCTGCAAAATGTCAACAAACTTTTGCTGATNGATCTTTGGCGCAAAGAATACGTGACGTGGTCATCTGTCCATTCTTTGTTGCAGTCTAAGATATATCACTGTTGCGAATGCCCAAGTTGCTTCGGCCTACGCGTTATTGATTAGAGTTGGCTATTTTTAACCTGGTCATTCGCATTGACCAAGGCCGATAGGAAATTTCTAAGCTTCGAAACCAACCTATTTTCTTTTGATGATACATCTTATCTAGTATCCAACGTGAAGTATGTTTTTTGACTTTTCAATACTAGAGTGTTCCTCTCTTAGCCGTCTTCTTATGACTTCGTAGTTTTCTGAAGTATCTTACTACTTGCAAAGCTTTTCTACTTAAACATGAATGCAGATAATCCAACTTTTGAATTTCCGCGATTGCTTATGAATGGACTATAGCAATGAAACTACTCCAAAATTGTTGCCATTGTCTAGGTTCCCACTAAAAGTGGGTAACAATAGTTGAGAAGATTGACTGTGAAATGGGTATGCGAGATGGATATGGGTTTTGACTGCTTCTTTGGTTGCAGTAATTCTTGTGAGACTCACACTAGTTCATAGTTTTCGTTTTTGTAGGTAGTTAGTGCTTCTTTACCTTCAAGGAATATTCAAAATAATCCACGTCTCCTTTCTCCCTTCTTTTTGTTGTGGTGGTAGATTTCGGGATGTAATTGAGCCACTTCTCGTTTGCAGATTGCAGCGTATTGATTGATACAAAGTTGAAATCTTTGAACTTTATCTTCAATTATTCGTTTCCTTGGTAAAACTCTTGTTACTGCTCCGTTATCGAAGTTTGATCCGGAGGCGTTGTTTGTGTCATTTTTATTTCTTTAACTTTCGTTAGCCGGCTAGATACTTGCTATGGTAGTATTAGCCAAAATCGTATTTCATTCTTGAGGAGCCTTTCTTGTTTGTAGTTTGGGGTTGGAAAAAGATACTTTTATTTGCTAACAACTACGATACATAATTGTTAATCTATGCCAACAATATATTTTTTTTAGTTTTTTTTTTTAGAATTTATCTGAATATAAAGTGAAGAGGAAGAAACAAATTTGGATTTAAATGAATGGACGAGAATATGGTTCTTTCTATAGTAAGCATTAACATAATAAGGCGCATAAGGAACGAACATGCTGCAAAGGAAATCAGTGTTGTGGAAGCAAAATTTCTCTTGGTAGATTGTTAAGTTAATTTATTATTTCGGGAAAGGTTGTTGATTGCAGGGAGATTCGTTGAATGTAGATGTAAGTATGTGGGGTAAGAGAGGAAGAGAATAATCCTTTATTAACAGAAGCAACCGTACAATCTTGATAAATCCAACAAAACTGATGCATTATATATATTAAGATGTGGGAGTGGTTTATAATCAGACATTTTTACAAAGAAGAAATCGCTTAGTTAGATGATAAGGAGTTACTTGAACAATAGGTTACAATGGACAATAGTTACAATGCAAGGATTGCATGGATATCACAAAGAACTTACATTGGGTGGCAACTATAGTTGGTTACAATTGACATTAAATGGTGGATGCTCATAGCATAGGATTGTTATAAGATCAAAGGTCAGCTAAACGAGTGCGNTTGTTGTGGAAGCAAAATTTCTCGTGGTAGATTGTTAAGTTAATTTATTATTTCGGGAAAGGTTGTTGATTGCAGGGAGATTCGTTGAATGTAGATGTAAGTATGTGGGGTAAGAGAGGAAGAGAATAATCCTTTATTAACAGAAGCAACCGTACAATCTTGATAAATCCAACAAAACTGATGCATTATATATATTAAGATGTGGGAGTGGTTTATAATCAGACATTTTTACAAAGAAGAAATCGTTTGTAGTTAGATGATAAGGAGTTACTTGAACAATAGGTTACAATGGACAATAGTTACAATGCAAGGATTACATGGATATCACAAAGAACTTACATTGGGTGGCAACTATAATTGGTTACAATAGACATTAAATGGTGGATGCTCATAGCATAGGATTGTTATAAGATCAAAGGTCAGCTAAACGAGTGCGATGCATTGCAAAGGAAATTATAATGGATTGCTATATTAAGCAGTATTAACATTTATTTAGCTTTCAGACTCATGAAATAACAGAACCTGAAACAAAACTAGCTTCATATTGCATCAAGACCAGAGAGAAATATTGACATTAGTCAGATTAAAAAATGGTCCAAATTGCTATGGGTAATAAAATTAGAAGATCATGCACGTATTGCAAAAGGACCTTTGGAATAATCAAAGCTATAATTATCTCACGCTCAGACACCGAATGGAACATTTGAGAAAAGTCAAGGCATGATCAAATGTTTCCAAACAAATGATTGCAACAAAGGAAAACTTTCGTGTATCTACTACAACGGCCTTCACAATATGACACTGTGTCCTACCAAATATAAAAAATCAACAAAACAGTGGATTCAAATATAGAAAAAATAGATTTCACTACAATAACAAATTCAATAACCGAAAAAGGATTGAAATTTGAAAGTTAAATTCTTACTACTGCAACCAAAGATTAGACCAGTGGTAGTTGGAATGAGATATGCAAGTGATTACTATAATGCAATGTCCGTAGATCCCATCGGTGTCACTAATGCAGAAACACTCCAGATACTTATCAGTTCTTACAATTAGAATTGATAGCATTCAAAAACAACTCAATGATCATGATGACACGAAAATATTGAGACAAATTAAAATAAAATATCATTAATAAGCAAAGAGATATAAAATCTCCAGCCATGCAAAGAGTCAAAGGTTAAATTAAACGACAATCGTGGTCCTTGTTTCAGTAGATTAAATAGTAAATCAAACGACTTCAAACCATTCTGAGCTGTTTAGTCGACGCAGTGAAATAATCCAAGAACTGTCGCGAATTTCCATATCGCGAAGCTAAATAAATGTTAATACTGCTTAATATAGCAATCCATTATAATTTCCTTTGCAATGCATTGCACTCGTTTAACTGACTTTTGATCTTATAACAATCCTATGCTATGAGCATCCACCATTTAATGTCTATTGTAACCAATTATAGTTGCCACCCAATGTAAGTTCTTTGTGATATCCATGCAATCCCTTGCATTGTAACTATTGTTCATTGTAACCTATTGTTCAAGTAACTCATTATCATGTCTAAACGATTTATTCTTTGTAAAAATGTCTGATTATAAACCACTCCCACATCTTAACATATGTAATGCATCAGTTTTGTTGGATCTATCAAGATTGTACGGTTGCTTCTGTTAATAAAGCATTATTCTCTTCCTCTGTTACCCCACATACTTACATCTTCATACAAAGAATCTCCCTGCAATCAACAACCTTTCCCGAAATAATAAATTAACAATCTACCAAGAGAAATTTTGCTTCCACAACATATATATATATTTCGATATATTATTTTATAAAATATTTGCACCTACGATGTTTAGTGGCATATCGGAAGAGCGTACTAATCTGTTTGGTTATGTGACACTCCCATGGGAATGTTTCATGATGCGAAACTGATGTCTATGACAATATTTCTAAATATACGGCTTCGATACCGTAATCACCAGGGGTTGTCGCTGTACACTTCATATCGAGATGCGAAAATTTTGAAGGAAATATCGCTGTTATATTATAGCATAAAAAGAATTTAAATTTGTCTCCAATGATTTTCATTAATTCAATTTAATATTTTCATAACATTTCAAAAACAAAAATTTTGTAGCTTAAATTTTGATTCTATTATATGTGAATGAAATTTAAAAGATCGTCTAACAACTTGGCTGGACAACTAATAAGGGTAAATTGCCGGTTTTTTAAGGCCAAGTGATGTCTTTACAATACTTCGACATATAAGATGAAATAGTAATCTATAATATTAACGAAATTTAAAAACTGTTTTGTAATTTCAATTAACTACTGGTATCAGCAGTTTTCCGTTTATTATTATCAATCTTAAATTGTTCAACTTAGAAAAAGTGATTTACTGTTCGACGGCGAATAAAGAAAACACAATAAAAAATAAGCTTTTATGCGACCATCGATTCTTTCTCTGATTCAACATTCGCAGTTTTATTTTGCATTAATAAGGCAATTTTGATTTATTACTTACAAAAAGATCCATCGACAAGTTATCTAACGAGTAAATTGATGCAAATGTTACTTTGATCTAAATTTTCTTCAAGAAATTGGCGGTAAGTGATGCACAACTACATGTGAAATCTGATTAATCTGTTAAAGATATTCCTGTGGCTAGACACTTGAGCAGAAAAGTGGAATAAGAATATTTGAATGAAACATGGGACTATCAAGACTAAATTGGCATTGGCTACTTTTTTTGACTGTTTTTGACCTTACACTCTTAATATGTCGAATTTCTACTGATTTTCCCATGCGTCGACAATTTCTTTCTGACCACAAAAACTGAGACAGTCTACCTCTTTGTTTTTTTTTTCTCGACTTCTCAAACTTGGGTAATTAATTGTGATAAAATAGTTACTGCAACAATGAATCCAGCAGTTAGAATTTCAATAACACAAATTTAATGGTGATGTCAACAACAAAAAAAAAGGAGAGTACAGACTATGCCGGACATTCCAACTAACAGACCCAACCTCTCATACAAATTTATTATACAAATGAACTTGATGGTTAGGACCATACATTTTATAGAGTGAGAGTCGTGTGCGCCTTTATGGCGCCCACATTAATATAGCACTTTCCGCTAGCGCAAATGTAAAACGATAAAAAAAGATGTTAGGCTCTCAACGAAAAGGATTACTTTTTTGCATTCACGATATGAACATGATATTACGAGATTTTTCCTTTAGAAATTTGTAGGGGAAAGATTAATACTATTTATATCCTTGTTGTTGTAGCAACTCCACAGCAATAAATTAAATAAATTTAAATCAAATTTATTGGTTTTGTACTTTATTACAATTTCGTGCCTATACAATAGTGGGAAAGAAGTAAATACAGTGATATTAAAAGATGTCAACAGCCAACTCAATCTTCACCATATTGTAATTTCACTACCATTACTGACTGTTGCTTCTACTTCCACATCACTATCCACTTTGAGACTTTCTCTCACTGTGTTGTTGAAGAGTCGAACTGCTGCTGCATTGTACCAATCAACTCAAATTGAATTATCGAATCTAATTTATTCTCATTATTTTCATCCACTCTTTTAAATTCTCCAATGATTGCTCCTCTTCTGGCGATAATTCCGTCACCAGGTTGGCCTCTTGTGATCCATGTTTTGTTAGTGTGAATACGGCCTTTCGATCAGCACTGCACTTTTATCCTTGCGTGCTTCATTTCATGATTGATTAATCCTATTTGTTTATACGTGAATTGAGGTGTACGTGCTGTACATATTTATCCTTTCGGCCTTTCATAACTATCTACCCCCTTACTTGACCTTGTTAACATTCCTATATGCAACTAATTGCATTTTTCAGCTTTTCTGATACAGAGTAATAAATTGGCAAATAAATAGCAATTGTATCTAAAATAAAATAGCTTCCGAATAGCTATGATGTTCACTACAACTAAGAAAGTTTTCCTGACCAAAATATACATTTTCTTGAGTATAAAGGTGTCATTTGAATACTCTTTCCACAAACGGTACATCACACAAAGTATAAAATTTGAATAGAAGAGTAAATGTTTCTGTAACTGAAAGTAAGTTTTGAAGGATTCAATTTAGTATTAGTATTACTATTAGCTTTCAGTTTTTTATTGGCTTTAGAGACAATTCGCTGTAATCGTAGTATCAGACGACATTGAAGCATATGCAAAAACTCCAGCGTTCGTGATAAAAGAACACCGGAAAAGGCGTTTTTGTTAGCAAGAGTATAAAACTTGTGCGCATTTCTTCATTATTACTTTAATTTAATTGAATATTTGATTTCAAAATATAAATTCAATTCGGTTCATATTGAGCAGGCTTTTATTATCAAATATATTTTTTGCGCGTCATTCAATTAAAATAACTTATCTGTTAAAATAACTTATGGTCCAAAACGTACACCGATCCAAAACAATGCAATGTACACAATCAATTTAAATTTCAGAGGATATTGAACAAATTAGCATGAATTGCCACTACTAATAATACAGACACCGCCAGCAATAACAGTTATTGTACAATTGCTATCATTGCCACAGAAAATTATTTTGAACTTTGAAAAATTTCATTCAGCTGTCTTTGCTGGTTTTTTCATTTTTAAAAAAATTTCTTAACATCTTTATGACTTTTGTGAAATTATGAAGATTGAAAAAGAAAATATAGAATGATCCTACTTATTGTTGTTACCTTATGTTTACTACTTCCTAATGTTTCCAATTGATGGTCACTAGTTTCACTTCATTAGTAATTTGAACGACGAATGTACTATTTATTGCTAGTCTAATATTTTGTTCCTTTTCCTGATGACTGTGATTTCCTTCTCTTAGTTAATTCATTTATAAGAAGGCAAAATGAAAGAAAGATTGTGGAGTTATAAATTGACAAAAACATAAACATTTTGTTAAAATATATGGTAAAATTTGTGACAAACGGAAAGATGAAATTAGTGATTGTGCTTGGACTTCTGTTGACTGCAAAACCCGAACCAACCATATAGTGCATAGAAACATAGAATTGCAATCATCTGGAATTGTAAAGTTTGAATTTTTGAAATTAGAAAAGGTCAAATCACTAAGTAACACACTTCGTTATTTGATAACCAATTCCTGTTAAAAGTCATCTTCATTATGTAGAAATTTAAAGAAAAACTAACAAAGACAATATTTAATAAAGCTATGATAGTTGTTGTCCACGGAAAACCAATCCACTGGACACAAAGACCGCCAACTGTTGGTCCAAAAAATGATCTGAAAAGGAGGTTTAGTTAAGAAGAGACATTTTCATCATTTCTTATCAAAAATATGTAGTACAATTTACCTACCCGAAGGAATAGGCAGACTGAAATAAACCTGATATACAGCCATACGTTTGCAACGATTTACCGTACCCGTATTCGCTGTAATGAAGTTTTTACACTGAAAACATTTTTGAAATTTAAATTAGAAATCGAAAATATCCTTAAAGCCGAAATATGCGTGTATTTAGCACTCAAGCTATAACTGATCCAAAAAATTCGACAATCAGAATAAATTTGAAAAACTTTGTTCCTATTTATTAATATGTTAATTTGACGATAGAACTAAAATTTGTAAAGTTCATTCAAACTTTCTTTAATTGAAATGATAAATTACCATAGTGTATCAATGGATATTTGAAAAGTCGGAATATATAAAGCACTAGTAGCAAGACCAAGTATACCTAATGCAACTTCTATCCATCCTAAGTTTCTGCAAGACATAAAATTGTACTAATATGAAATAAGCCAAATCTTTTGAAAGAAAACAAAACATTTTATGATATATAGCAATTTCCCCATTTTCAGAATTTTCAAATAAAAGATATCCGAGTTAGCTTGTAATAATGGCAAAATGACGTAGAAAGACATTTATTATTTGTAAATAAAGCAATTACTAAATGAATATAAGAGCAATAATTTGAATAAATCGTTATTTCAAGCATCAAATTAGTCTTAGAATTAGAGATATAATAAAATTGTAATCTAATTGATGTTTACCTGCCCATGTCTCGAACTTCAAGAAAATGCATTATTTATAGTGAACACTTACTTCTCGGCATTCAGAAAAGGTGATGGACCAATGATTATCATACTAATCACTACTGTCATAATGCCAAACATTATAATTGCCTTGCTGCAGTTAAATTTATCGATAATTATGCTCCAGAAAGGTGCTGTTATCGTATAAATTCCACCAGATAGTAAGAACATTAGGCCAATAATGGATGGCGAAAGTTTGAACTGTAATTTGAAAAGAAAAAGTATTAGTTTTGTCAAGTTCATATGTGCTACTCAAAGACGTACATATATTAGACTGATCTTTGATAGAAAAAACTGATAAGTTATCTAATTGAAAAAATATGACAGACAATTAGAAGAATTCAGATATTACAAAAGAAAGTAATGAATTTGTATTTGTCTTTCAACAATTCTGAAGAAAGACATACCGATGCTAAATGATCTGCTAAAGTTGGATCGAGAAAAGACAATGATATTGCGCACATAACCACTGCATGAATCATAATCCATAATAGTGGTATCTTCAACATACCTAACATACCTTTACCGTCCATTACTATGTCATCTATAAAATATGATGGCTCTATTAATGGAATACATTCATTCAATTTTAATTTATTTAACTATAAATTTTAATTGAATGATAGCAAAAAAATGTTATACCATCCATATTTTCAACCAAAAAATATGCTAGTAATCCAAGAAAGAGTAAAATAATTCCCAGAACAATGAATGGCAACTTGAAACCACCAATTTCATACAGTATACCACCAAGTAAAGGACCTGCGGTACTGCCAAGACCAACGAATGTTTCCAACACACCCTTAAAAATTAAGCGAAATTTCTATGGATATTTACGAAAGTTGGATCAATTCAATCATTTTAAATCGGAAAACTCCGCTGGTCGAATGAATGAGTGCTTGACATATCAGTCATATCATATAAGATATCGATAAATCATATATTTGATTTTTATTTATTTACGACTATTTTATTCTACTATCCATTTATAATTGGAGTGGCTACTATTTAGAAAGCGATCAATTCTGCCAAATTGTTGAAAATGTATAACAAATTATCAAAAGTCACGTTTTTTCTTTGGTGTTTCAAAATTTAAGTGTCAGAGATGCTAATTTCAAAATAAACCAAACAATGAAATTCGTACTACAACAATTGCAATTCGTCCTGGGAAGCATTTAACACCGATTACAAATGATGAAGTGACAAAAGCTGCGTCACCAATAGCTTCCAATATTCGAAGACCGATCGAGGACCAGAAAAATAAAGACGACGATTCAATGTAATTCAAGAATCTGGAAATGACATAATAAACGCTCTAATGATTTAAATCATTACTTTGCACTTTTTTTAAAAGAGTAATACTTAAAATAGATGAACGTACCCGAAGAGCACAACAGTGATACCAGTAACTCCGATCCCAGAAACAAACATCTTTTTTGAACCGATTGAAACCATCTAAAATTTTCATATTTTTCACCCGCTTGTGAAAAAAGAATTTGCTAAAGGGTTTATTAGCTAAGTTGCCATTAATACTTCCATTTGGAAAAAGTCTTCAGAAAGATTTTTTCTATCTGTAAAACTGAATTACTAGCTAAGCTACGGTCAGCACATCTTCTTGCAAAATGGCTCTAAATTAAAAATTTAAATTAAACGAACATATTTGCCGAATAGAGGTGCAATAAAAAACATTATTAGCTCGAAAACACCAAATACTACACCTATCTCGAAACTTCTTAAACCTTTAATTTTCGCCTGAAATTCGGATTATCGATTTGTGATTTTTCAACTTTTTTTAAAGTGACCTAGTTGAATTATCTACTATGAAAATAAAAAGTCAGGTTGATGATATGTAAAGGAGCAATTATTTTTTCTTCTCCTAATTAAAAAAATCATCTTTGAACAGCATAGAACCAACCTCATTTGAATAAAATGGTGCAATACAGCTGTATGCACTGGTACTACCAAGATTTGCAATTGACAGTATACAAATTGTTATCCATTCTTTGGTGGTAAATGATGATGATTTGGCAGCTATAGTTTTATAACTATTGTTTTTACTATTGCTAAAGCTTTTACGTTTATTAATCCCTTTTTCCAAGCTGAAAGTAATTATTTTAAATGCTTAAAACTTAAGTTGGACTTGTACATTTAGAGTTAATTTCAATTAGAAGCGGAAGTGAATTTATAGGAATTCAGGTTTTTGAAAAAAATATATATATAAGAATTTTAAGAAAAAAAACATAGGAAGTTTTTCTGAAAATCACTTTAAATAACTTTTCTCTTTCACAATTTATCTTATTTTTGGTTTTAAAATTCAGTTCTAATTTAGCTTGATATTACCAACATGGTATTAGATGTTTTCGATAGCTTTATTCTGAAATTCTTATCACTTTATTTCAATTAAAAAGTTCGACTGAATTTAAACCTCTCTTTTCCACTATCACTTGATTTTTCTTGTAATTTTTCATCTTTTAGCATCACACGCATACTTCCATAACCTCCGTGAGATTTAGACGTAGCATGACTGACATGTGGAATAGCCAATTTGCTGAATTCAATTGGTATTTGTCCAGTAATTGGCATAAACGACGGTGCTACAGCTGGCCTGAAACATTATCATTTGAAATTCCCTTAAAGCTCTGTCACTATCACATAATCTGTTGGTGTCAAGAAGTTTTTGTATTTATTTCTGTCAACATAAAATATTCCAATAATCAATTGAAAATTGCAAACTCGATTCCGATTGCTTTTTTATTTTTGTTGATTTTTTGCAATATTCATAAAATAAACATAACAATAGACTTTTTATAATAAAAGTTGACAGTGAGAAATATTACAATGGTCATGGCTTCCCGGTTCCTATAAAACACCGATGAAAGAATTGATAGGTGTTCATGAAACTGTTTGATGGTCCGGAAACGAAGAGCGAAAAAGAAAAAACGACCGGTATACTTGTTATAAACTTGTCATTGCCCATAACTATTCTTTACTCTTTCCTTATACTGTTGGTTTGAAAAACATGCGCAGAGAAAAAAAAAGCTAAATTTTATGAAAACCTTTTTGGAGTGGAAATTTTTGTGCGATTCATAAATGTCGAAGAAATGATTGAAAAAACAAGTGAAAAATCATTTTCGCTTTTAAATAAAAAATTTTTTTTATTAAAAATGAATGTAAATATAAACCTTAGTTCTTTTGAAATTGTATCTTTTGAATCTCTTGAATTCTCAATAATTCATTTTGTAAAGTTTCATTCTGATGCCACGACATCAGCAGTATTCTGAATGTTATCGTCCTTTTGTTAATTTATATTTGACACACTTCAAAATACAGTCGTATTTCGTATTTCAAATTATAATCAATGTAGAGATCAAATCAATAACGATAAAACAAAAATTAGAATAGATTTCATCGACAAGTTTTTAATAATCTATTTGTTTGTTTATGCATTATATTTCTAATATTATTTTGAATTAAATGATTGCTCATTTAAGATTCAAATGTTTTACTGTGGTGTATTAGTAAGGCTGAACAAAAGAAGTGCAACACAGAGAGAGAGAGAAAAAGATTGTGAGAATCAATGAAGTAATTATGCAAAGTAGTACTAACATATCTTTGATATTGAATATCAAACAGATAAAATTGATAGTACTGATTAAGATCAGAATGGAAAATTATACAAACTTCTACGATTATTCCCATTAGTTACCTATTTATGAATAGGTATGAAATGAAATTAGTAATAAAATGTGCTAATCTATTTAACAATAATCTTATCACATCAAATGAAATTATTTAATTTTATTCAAAAACAGCGATGCAAAGAAATAAATACCGATCATTTCTAACTCGAAGACTGTGAGGTGCAAATTGCGTTTTTTCAATAATCCATTGCAGATTTTCGTAACTTCTCGATAGAACTTTCGGCACTACACTTTTACTGAAACTATCCGTCGTTGTTGCTACAACTTGTCGCTCTTCATCGATGCTGCAGAATTTTTCATTGATATCATTTGACAGTTGTCTAGGATCCATAGCCAATGAAGGATTCATTCATTTGTGTATATATCAGCATATGTTTCGATATCAAGAGCGTATTTACTGTTGCTGCTGCTATCTTACTATTTCAACCCTTACTGTGGTACCAGTTGATGATGTCAGTTGGAAAGTACAAAAATTTCTTCATCCGTCGTATTTCAAATATTTTCAGTGATCTGATGATGTAGGTCTTAAGCTGTCTCGCTATAGTTCAAAATGTACTTTGGGCCATGCTATAACAAAATTAACATGAATTTTCATATGATTCAAAAAATATGTAAGTAACGAAATAGGCAATATGAAAATTTTGTATAAAAATGACATGTATTTATAGCTGATTTATAAGCCACAGGAACTAAGGAGTCATTAGTAGAATAAGGAAGGGATGGTCCTTATTTTGCTATTAAGTTATAGAAAAATTAGTGAAATTTTATGAGTTTTTGCTAAATTTATTTAAAGCCATTATATCTTTCAAAGCTTAATAAAAATGTGGAGTTTCATGTAAAAAAAAACTTCAAATTTTCCGCACAAAAAACTATTCATATAAAAAAGTGGTTTTACAAAAGGCAAATGTAAGTTTTAACCATTATTTTATGTTCCACAAAACAACAACTAGCTTCCAAGGTTATGAAAAATTATTGATAAAGATTTAAAATTCTCAACGATTTAAAAAAGGAAAAAAGAAATTTAATTTCAAATATTACGTATCAGCGACACTTTTTCCAAATGCAAATTTATACTTATTATTGCGTAAGAAAATATTTCCTGAAGTTTTTGCTTCACTACGGTAGCTATCTATCAAAATATTTCACCATTAAATCATTATATCATTAAAATGCTAAGTGTCATGAGAATCATATATATTAAATTTATCAGAGAACTTTAAAATTATATCTTACCAACAAATGTTCGAATGTTCATGTTTCCAGTAACAAAGTAACATACTTCCAACGCTCAAGGATAAGTTGACAGCAAAATGCTTATATGATAGAATAATACAGCAAAAGAGAAGATACTGTATGATTATATGTTAAATAACACCGATAGCAAATAACTTGTCATGAAAATAGCACAGCAAAAAACTACTTACATTACGATTCGCATGTTTATCGTATCCTTTAATTTTTTATAACATACAGTAAGAAGGCTTACAGTAATAAATACAGTAAGAAGCAAACTGCAAACTGGATATTTACCACTCACAAAAAATAAGTATGCTAAAAAAAGGCGATATAACGTTATACAAATTTATGGAGCAAGCATTTTAATTATCAATTATTCATTCCTAGTGATTTCACAAATTAAATTAAGGTGGGGAGAATTGGTAATTAGCATGAATCCGTGAAATTTTTAAAAAAGAAAAAGATATTATAGAAACGTTAGTCGCGTACGAAAATAATTAGAAGTGGGATAACTGAAGATCAAACCACAACAGAAGAGGGAAACAAGCTTCACAAGGACAATTTTTTTCATTTTTTTTTTTTTTTTTGATATTTTGTAAGTTTTTCTGCACATGTGTGAGGGATAAATTTAACTCATTGACTGCTAATTTATTTCATTAAATTTCTATTTCTTTTATCCCAAATAGATATGCTCAATATACATGTGATCATTTCTGGAAGACATTTTACTACGAAAAAATTTTCAGAGAAATATTGCTTTTGCGAAAATAGTGTGCAAAGAAAAAGAAATAGAAATTAAATTGAAGTTCTTGATTTAAAGTGACAAAAATAACTGTCCACTATAGATTAATTTTCATCCAAATGAACGACATTGCTAATACATTAGTTTAAAAAGTGACAAAAACTAGTAGAAACTTTAATATCATCAAATTTTTACCAGATTAATATCACAAACGGAGATCTTAAAACTCAAACTTGGTGCATTTGTCAAGACTTACATTTTTAAAAGATGAAATTCTTGCTGGTTCAATTAAAAAGCCGTTTGTGGTGCATAACAAAATTAATAAACTTTTGTTTTCAAATCACATTGATTTTAATGAATGATAAATAAGTAGTTGTGCACAATATTATTAGATAATCGGGTGAGGAATTTGTGATAACGATGAATGATCGATATATTTAATATAAAGAGTATATGAAATACAAAAACTGACCTTTGCTCTTAGCTACAGAGCAACTTTTTAATTTTAGACAAGAACCATTTAGCAGAGTAACAAGACACTGACTGCACCTTACCAGATATTTCTGAAAGTCAATTCTACATGTGAAAGACAGTGATAATTGTTTCTAAAATGATAGTTTATTAAGACACAATGGAAATTAAGAAAAGTATCTGAAAAATGGCGCAGATGACGCACTTGCGACATTTCTTGTTGTAAATTATGCATGACAATTGTGAAGAATGCGCTAGTTGAATGAATCAATCACTTTTACACCAAAGATCCATCAAAATTCACTTTTAATCCAAGAAAATTTCAAACATCTTTGAAATTTGCATATTATATGATACCGCATATACCGGAGAAAGAGGCCCAACGTATAGGATCCAACGAAAATCACAACGAAGCAAATTTTTTTTTTTTGCTATTTCTGTGATTTACTTCACGTTTCAACGAGTATGTTATCATTGTGAAGCACTTTTTTATCAACATTTTATAAGTAAGGTGATATTCAGGAAAGATTAGTTATCCTATAGTGGCCGAACTATATGAAAATAAGTTACTTAATTTAGATCAAAGATTTTTTTTTCAATTTTCTGTTTATATGTAAATATTAATTATTGCGGTATATTATTTTTGAATAAAGAACATCTACTGAGATCTTTTTTTGACGAAAAAACTCGAATGATTTTTAGAAGATCGTTCGTTGCCTACTGCTAATAAAATATAATAAAAGTCAAAACTTTTCAAGGAATCAATATTATTATAAAAGATATGATTTTGAAGGGATCAATATTATTGCAAGAGATATGGCTTTGGTGGAATCAATATTACCATAAGAAGTATTATTTAAAAGGAATCAATATTAACCTAACAGATGTGATTAGCATATTAATATGACTATAAAATGAAACAGCGATAATAAAAAAAAATGAAAGGACAGTGATAATAATTATTCTTATAAATCATTTAATGGCCGATATTAGACTAAGTGATCGCCGTAAGCAGTTGTTTATTGATTCTTTACGATTATTCTCTCATACTTTGTAAGGATAATATTTTTTTTTTTTTGTTATTATTATCGTTGCCATCGTTTTTTATTATCGCAGTTATTTTATTTTTAATATTGCTGATTTTATTTATTATCGCTGTTGAGCGCTACATCGATATATTTATTCCTATAGCTGCTTCAAAATACTATGGCAAAAAAAAAAAAACTAATAGAAAAAAAAAACAAATCATTGAAAATATTATCGAAGTGCGAATGCTATCAGTTTTGATCAAAATACCTACAGTTCTTTTCATTTTAAAATCGAAAGCAAAGCTATTAGTCAATAAAACACAAAATTGAAGAGAGAAATGATCAAAAAAAAAAGCAATAATCGTTATTTACGAGCGTATCAAAATTATAATTGTTGGTTTAAATATGAAATCGAAGAGAGAATTTCTCCAAATTTCAATTATGGTTGTGTAAAAATAAGCTTGAAATATTGCATACAGTGGAAAACAACTCGTAAAATTTTGTTCAGTAACTATGAGTTAAAATTGACTGAAAGTTTTTCGAGCGCAATTAGCAATGTTCAGCGCTTTTTGACAAAAATTATATTCCTACTTTATGTCAGAATATCATGATTAATAGATAGACATGGAGCTATTTTTTGTTGCGTTCATTATTCTAATTGGATGATACTTTCCATGGTTATAAATTATTGGTAAAATTAAAAATTTTTTTAAAATCATTCTGAATTTTCGTAAATTTTGGATTTCAATAAGAGGAATTTTTTCAATTTTTCCACTAAAATATTTTAGTAAGATCTAAAGAGTCGAGTTTTTATGGAATCGAATTTGCAATTTTTATTACCAGCATTTAGGAATGATTCATTCATCCTAAGAAGCTAAAATTTTTGTTACTTATAATATTTGTAATGACCTCTTGATCTAAACAATCTTACCCTTCGTTAATATCAAGCCATTATCTCAGAAGATAGAAGACAGAGATAAATCTTCTAAATTTGCCGAAGCTTATCAAAAAACCTCTAACAGATACTATCAAATTTCTTTTAACTTACCAAAATATTTGAGTTTTTGAAAAATTTTTCCTACTGTTATTTTTCCTTTTTCTCTGATAATCGCCATTTCTTGTTCCTTCTATATTTGTTACAGAGCCATCATCGTGCAACTCATTACTTGCAATTATGCTAAAATTGAGCTTAGATTACAATTCAGTGAAATAATTTCGAAATAATCAGAAAGTATCGTTTTGTTCGATTATTATTCAATATCAGTGTAATGTTTGACATTAAAAGGTATTCTTCGACATTTGTTTGTTATCGATATCAATTCAAATGGTTGTTTGTTTAATATTACCTAGGAAGAAGAGTAAATAAGAATTAGCTACTGATTAAAAAAAAAGATTAGAAAACTAATGTAGCTTGTCTTTTTTATCACAATCACATTTGACCGTTAATGTTAAGAATTATTCAAGTGTGATCTATTCAGTTTTTCGATAGCTTGTGGGAAAAAAAAAAATTTCATTTAAATCATCTAAACTTTAACGGTCAAAAATCAAAGTGACAAACTTCAAATTTATTAAATTAACAGAAAAACAAACTGTGAAAGGTCAAGAAGTGATTGCTGTTCGTTCTTCATCGAAACAGTGTCATTAATTATCTGCAGCTTGACTTACTACCAAATAAATGAATATCGATAGCAATATATCTTCCGGCAAATTTGCAACGTTTGATTAATGAAATAAACAACATATATTGAAACATTTTGAAATGATCCAGAAATGTTTAAATTTATCAAACGAATATCATTTCAATTACTACTCATTCAAATGTCTTAGATACATGAAATAATTCAATTTGCAAATTTCAAAATATTCATACATTTTCTTCAAAACTATTGTATTTTACTGTTGTCTACTGCTTGCTTTGGATAGCAATTTAGAAATGTTAAATTGATAGAATACAAGATCAAAGGAGTAAAATGAGTTGTGCAAGTAATGCATTCAATTTCAGACATACTAAATAAGTTTTTATGGTAAAATATGATGGCTAGATTTAAGTAATATAGTTTAGGTTAACACAGCTGTGTAAAATAAATGTTGGATAGTTTGGATTATTTGCCGACAAAAAATTTTCCGCAATTTAGGTAAACAATCATCTTTTTCTTCATTACTACCTTCTTGTGCAAAAGAAAAATGATACAATCTGATAAACAAATTGCACTTCCGGAAATGTTATTCAGAAACGTTTTAACAGTTGACAAATGCCTATGTATACTAAGGTTTACCCTTATCTTTTCATATTTTATTCTGAAAAAACTGTGCTTTACCATTTACTTTTTTGGTTTTATCTCCAATACCAAGCAATGTAACAGTTTAGAAAACATATGTCAATAAAAAATTTGCGTTAAAACAACACTATTGAAATGAAATGAAATTAGATTATCAATTTCGAGTATCGGATTTAAGTAAATCATTTGTTACAAATGCTTATAATCTGAAAGATTATGTAGACTTTATTCAAAAAAATAGGCAATAATTTAATGAATAACATGAATTTTCATGTGAAATTCGAATGTTTTTCAAATTTTTATAAAAATTGAAAGAATATTCGCTGAAAAAAGATGATTTTATGATGAATATGAAAGATTTCATGTGCTGCGCTAATTTATCAGCAAATCATCATCAATTAGATGTGAATTTTAATATTGGTTTAATTTTTTTTAATTGAAAGACTTATTATCAATATTTTATTTACTTATAAATTTGATTTAATTCTAAATTTTCCATGACGATTTTTTTAATTTCTTAATTAGATTCGCATTCAAATTTTTTTATTTATGAAAAAGAAAACAATAAGCTGAAGGTTTTTAAAAAGGTAAGAAAAGACTGAAACAAATTGCAAAAATTAAATATAGAAGCGAAACAACACCATTTTATCATGTATATAGGATTGAAAATAGTGAAATATGCGCAAAATTGGTGTTTATAGATGATGAAACATTAAGTGATAGTGATAAGGACAAAGAGGAACCGGTTCGGTTCACAGAAATGTGCACATCAGCTAATAATAGAGATAGATAATGTAGGGGAGCGGTTATTAACATCACACTGATAAGGTTTAGGTGATAAGAAAGTTCAGAAACTGACTGACTGCACTAAATAATTTTTCTTTCGGCAGAAATCATTCAATTCTTGTGTCTCTATGGAATCATAAATTAAAAACACCAATATAACCGACTTATTTATTTGTAATCTAATGCACTTATATGAATCGAAAGGTCAATAACTTCTAAAATTGAAAGACTAAAAGCATCCAAAAAATTCTTTTTTTTTTTTAGACTCACCACTTTGTACTTTTTTAATCATAAATATAGAACGTAATATTTTGTTGGCTTCCTTGAAAATTTAAATTCAACTACAAATAACTTAACTAGAAATAATTGAAAAGACGCTACAGGATGAAAATGAGATGATACGATTCAGTACTTTCCAGGAAAATTGCATAAAACTAAAATAGCTGCAAATAATTGTGACGATAAAAGGTTGGAAAATTTTTTTGATTGAGCGAAAGAAAAAGATGATAAATCAGCAGTGCCTGAGTTTGTTTCCAATAACTGATAAGATGATAAGAAAAGCATACAAAATAATCACCGAAGCTTTCAGAATATTTCATAGACCGATCTAAAGATGAAATCACTGTGATCAATTTGCGCCAAAAAAAAGTGCAACAGCACTTATATCTTCAAGCATATATTGAGTACTTTCAAGAAGATATGACATGATTTTAATTGATAAGCATATTGAGATTGCTAATTGTACATCTGTCTCATCCATCTGCTCATTACCATTTGCAGTAGATTTTTAATCATTTCAAAATTAAAACTTTATAAAATTTTCAAAAAAATGATTAAATTCTACAAATTTTTAAAATTTGTTTATTAACATTAATACTTACAACAACAGCACAACTCAAAATTTGACTGTTTTGTCTAAATAAAATTAGTAACAACAGTGACAATGTCAACAATGACAGTTACGGATTGATTATCCTGAAGAGATAAAAGAATGTGAGATTAATTTAACATCAGGAAATTAATTACCTTTTCCAACATTTCGAGAATTCTATTTCATTCAAAAATTCTGTTAGTTTGTGATAATCATTCAAAGGAAATAAGTTGTGCATTGTTATTTGTATGTACTATGTAACATTTATACATTCAAATATATGACTAAATTTTCTGCTAAGAAATTTTAAATTAAAATTTACCTAATTTTTCTTCAGATTTGCTTTTATTATTTATAGAAAGTGGGTCAGAAGTAGAAAGGATTATTACTTACTAATATGGAATTTTCAAGAAAAATTATTATTATAAGTGAAAAGGCAAAGGAAATTTATCATTTAAAAGAAATAACAATAAACAAAAAAAAAATTAAACATTTTTACCAATTAAAGCAATGGTGGCATAGAAATAAATTCTTCCCTTTCTCACTTTCTTTCAAATTTTAATTTTCATTCAACAAGTGCATTTATACTGAAATAGAACCAATTTCAAATCGACAAATCATTGAATCATCAAACAAAGCAACAAGTTTGCATTTCCACTAACATTTTTTTTTTGTTTTTTGCTGTAATAAATTTTATATATTATTAATTCACACTAAAACTTATTAAACTTTCAACTAAAAATAAATGCATTGAACAAAAAATAAAAAAAATAAAAGGGAAAAATGGAAAAAAAAATAAAAAGGTAGGAATAAATTAGAACAATCAAAAATGTTGTCTGAAATTAGTATTAATCTAAAATGAAAGAATAATATTAATGTTTAATCTAAGGCCTTTATTAGATCAGATCAACTGATAGATGAATTAGAATACTTAAGTATCAATTAATTGTTAGAATGAGAAAACCAGGAGGATATGGTTGAAATGGAGTTTGATAGGCGGCTTTTATTTATTTACGGAAGCAAATCGTCCAATATGATGTGGTATGTTTCCTAATATTTATCATTTATTGCTCCCTAATATTTATATAATAGGTGCTGCCATTATAATTAGCAATAATTTGTATTTACCAAATGCCGCATTTATTATCAAACTATTGTTTGGTACTATTTGCTCTAGCATAGAAGATATTTAAACTTAGTTCAATTGACTACTTCACTTTACATACAACACTTTATAATATAGTATTTCAATCAATTTGACAGTAAGATAAAATAAATGTTTATTTCCATAAATAATTAATAAATTTCATTATTTTTTCCATTATCTCATACCAAATTTAAAAGCAAAAATGAATGAGCAAAATTTGTTTAATGAAATTTTTTTTTTTTCTAAAATTAAAGAAAGGTTAAAAATAATTGCAAAAATTCATAAGCATCTATCTTACTCTCTACTCTTCTTCCTCTTTACAGATTGTAGTGCCAGCTGTTGTTCAACGATTGTGATTATTGCGAGATTCTTTAGTTATTGTTTTCGCAACTGTTATTTTTGAATTTATTCTGATCATATTGAATTTTCATGAAATTGAAATCTTTTCTCCTTTCATGTAATAAACATTTAGCTATTTTGGGATGCGCTTGGTTGTTTTTGAAGCTTTCAAATTTTAATCCGAAGAAATCATAAATATCTTAAATTTCATTCCATTAAAGGCATTCTCTCATCCGACATTGGATTTATATTCAGAAGTACAATTCATTATTCCAACCTATTCACACATCCTTTTTCCTGTCTTCCTCCTTTGCCTCTTTTCATTTTCCGTTATTTTCATCCTAAACCGATTTCAAGGTTTATATTGCTGCTACCGGCGTTCAATTCTTTGCCACATCTTAGCCTCTATTGATCGGCCAAATGAATGACAACTCTTTGCTCGTCCATTTCAATTGTATGTAAGAAGTGAGTGTATGTGGTGGCGGTGGCGGTGATGGTGGTGGTGCGTGGTAAAAAGCCTTTAAAAGCCTTTATCAGCCTAGGCTAAAATCATAAGGGTAGTTAGTTACCCTTAAGCATGATAATATTACTCTCTTCGCTCATTTACTTGCAAATTTCCTCCTATATTCTCATATAATAACCTTTTACTTCTCTCCTTAAGCAGAAGAACTATTACCGCCATCTACTAGTTCCGCTTCCTCAATGCTATTTACTCGTAAGCATTATATCCTTTCACTTTTTTTCACATACATAGAAACCAATAAGCAAAGTAATTGAAGGATTGTATAAAATTTCATTTTTGTTTCACTCCCACCTTCCTCTCTCCACCCATTCACTCTTAACCTCTTCAGAAGTAGACGACAGATGACAAATTTTTTAGTTTACTTGAAATTACTCAATTTTATGCTATTCCCATTGTAATCTTCAATTTCTCGAGCTCGCTTCTGTCCTCTTCCTTTTCAACAGACTAAAATTTATTGTGAATTGATGTGTTAATTTCTCTTCTTAGCTTGTGCTAACATTGGTGACAAAAGCTAACAAATATAATTAAATTAGTAGGACGAAAAAGAAGAATCATACATTCTTTCTTCTTTTTCAAATTATTTTTGGTCATCACATTATTTTGCTTTGTTTTAGGGTTTATTGAGCCGAGAAAATACTACAATCTTTTAGCTTTTAAGAGTATATATATATGGTATGAGAAAGAATTGATGGAGAATATTATGAAAAATTTATTTGTTAGCTCGAAGATCGTTAAGTAGTTAGTAGCCTAGCTGCAGTTAGTTAATGAATATTATATGTTCATTACTGAATTTTCATCACAAAAGCTTTAATGTTCAAAACTATCATCCAGAAGTTTATGATTATTAGTTGAAAGTCATATAGATTCATTAATTTTTCATAATTAATAATAAATAATAATAATAACGATAATAATAATATGAATAATAATAACAATAATAATAATAATATTAAATGAATTTGTAATGGATTTAAATTATTGCTGCATGAATCCTTTGCTTTCGTTATTTCGAAATTTTATCATTAAATAATGTTTATTGCAAATTTGGTTGAACAGCAGGAAAAAAAAAGGGATCTTTATTTTAAGTTTAAAATGAAAGTCTTGTTGGTTATTTTAATTGGACGATGAAATCAGATCTTCCTAAGCTTATACACCTGGAAAGAATTTCAGGTCTGAAATAGTGATAAAAGTAAATGAAATTCTTAAAATTAATCCAAAGATCGCATCATTGAGCTATTAATGTTTACATTATTCTGTTGTTTTGTTCAATGTGGAAAATGTTGCGAAATTTCCATCTTTTGAAATTTGTTTATTTAAACCATAAATGGATGCCAATCAGGCCAAAATTGGGAGAGTAATTCTTGTTTGAAAGCACATTGAAAGTTAAAAGGGACACACATGACTAACGTTGTTGAGAAGACGATGATAATGAGGATGAAGTGCTGAAATTATCCCTTTTGTCAATTATTGATGCCCATCCAAATTTCATTTCAAGCTGCTAGTTAATCGGTCAGTATATGCTAATTAGCTTAGTATACTGTAACTCTCCTATTACTGTTCTATGCCATGCAATATTTAAAAATTGCTGATTACTGCCACCTTAGAGATTAGCTGTTGTGAAAATTGATTGATTATGAATAAATAGATGCATCTGTACAAATATCTAATTGCTATATAATTACACAAATCATTTGTGTGGACATGTGCGGCATTATGCATCGATCAGCGCAAATATGCTTTTGCTATGTAGAGGAAATCTTGTCTTACCAATAAGCCTCGACCTTTGGTCTAATCTTTTCTCGATGTCATGCACTTCTTATCATCCAATAGATCTGAAAAAATGCATGCTTAATGTTATAAAGTTTTTTTTTTCTTCTTTGCAAACTTTTTTTTTTTTTCAGAAAAAACGAAGCTGACAATAATTTCAATAAAGTAAGTGGTGAAATGGGACTTATAGTCCTAGGCTAGTAGAAGTAAAAGAATGTTCCGGAAGAATTTTTTTCATTGATACAGTGATTTAGTTGGCTTTAACTTGTTAAGTATCCTAGTATTTTATGACATATAGAGAGGCAAATAGAGCCTAGGCCAGACAAGCGTAAATTAGTGAAGTGTGCTTACTCCTCTGTCTTAAAGTTATTTTTCTAAGTCATTGAACGCTTACTCTTCCTGACTGCATCAGTTTAATGATCCGTATGCGTTCAGATAAATGTATTTTGTTGTTTATTACTTTGTTTTTGTTTATAATAAAGTTTGCTACTGAAAACGGAACATGTTGAAAAGCGCATCAGTATAATTTAGCGCATTTATGCATTAGTTTGCTGTAACGATGTGATTTGCAATATAGATGCGACAAGTATCTCACAAGTATCAAATTTAACTTATTAAAAAATATTATAATTTTCTCTAAAAGTAGCACAAACTACTACGACATTTGCAGAATTCCATTTGCAGTATACTAAAATGTCAACTTAAAATATAATGCAAATCTTGAATGTCTCAACAGTTTAAATTATTGATGCTTAAGATCAAATAATCATGGTCAAATAGAACTCACTTTGAGTTCTCAAGTTTTCAACAATGATCATAGATCAATATTGATTTTATATTTTAGCTGAAATTATTCAAAGTTTTATGAGTGTTTCATGAAATTCCCCAAAGAATTGATGGTTACAACTAATTGATGTGACATGCGCTAACAATGTTGCATGTAATTTTAGCTATCTAAAATACTTCTCAATTTTAATTTAGATTTTAGGAATAATTTTTTCAGTTGACTATTACAGTAGTAATAGCTTTATTAGTGACAGTCTGTTATTGATTTCGAGACTGATCGATTTGTGTTTTTATATTACGTTTTATATTTTCCATACTAACATTTTTTAATTTTTTAATATCATTTTAAGTTTTTAACAATAAAGTTTTTTTATAATTTTTTTTCAATTTAATTCTTTCCTTGTGATATTAGTTTTTTAGCTCTTTTTTCTTTCGCTTTGAATACTTCTAGAAGAAATTTTCCCGCAAATCATTCAAATATACCTGTTTATATCCGATAAGTTTTTCATAAAAGTTTTCATTGAAATAAAATCTATAGAGTTGATCATGTTACTTAGCATTTTCTTCAACGCGCGCTAATTGCATCACTTGGAATTGTCCTCGCTGCTTGCTAATTTTATTGAAATGAATTGAAATGGTTTTCATGGTGCTTACAAATGCTTACAAATTTACATCTTTCCATAATAAGTACCAATTCATTTCTCCTATTCATTGATTGAATGAAATCGAAATAAGAATAAGTTTTAAGATTTGGATTTTCATATGCTAAAATAGATTATCAGAATTTTCTTTAAATGTAATTTTTACTGATTATCTTCAAAATTTTTGGTTTGTCATTCTTTTTTCCTTTTTTTTTCTCTGAAATGTTAATTTATTTTGACATTTTTTTCTGACATGTTCATTGCAAGACGTATTTCCTACATTGGTCAAGCATCAACTTTCCTTTCCTTCAGCTAAATTCAATTTACTTTTCCAGATCTTGGGAATTCTTGTTGGAAAAATTTCTGTTCAATTATTGAACGAATAAATTCCCGAATGTAACCATGATGAGCGCCCATTTTCAAAAGATCACAAATTGAAAGTAGCAAAATGATAATAACTACATAAATTTTCAATTATTTATCTTTAAATTTCATTCTTTCATAACATCTACAATGTAATCGATAAAAAAAAAAGAAAATATTTGTGTACTGTGAATTATTTAGTAATTTCCAGAGACAATACCAATTATTTGATAAATGTGCCATGTGTTCCCGAAATGACGTGTTAGCATGAAGATATTGTTAAAACTGATCAAATCTTATGCCTGAAGTTTATCAACCTTAATCAATCTTATTGATTAATTACTTTCGGGAAAATGCTTTTATCTAGATTATGTATATCGGAATTAATTCAATTTTGAATAATAATAATATCTTCACTTTTTCTTTTTTTTTTCCCTCAAGAACTGAAGTTCTTGAACATAAGATAAACATTCTTATCCAACAACTTCTAGTGAGATTTAAGAATTTATTCAATCAACCGATAATCATATTTTTTTTTAACTTTTTACTTTCTAAGCTTTACTTTCGTTGTGTAAACATTTGTTGTGTCGGTCTTATAGCTTTGTTAGCATGAATGAATTGCATTGATCATTGTTGATTTATGTTAACTATGACAAAGCGAAGCGATTTTAACTGCAAATAAATAAATGAGTAACTTTAAGTAAGTTATCAATTTAAATGGCTTTGATTACAAATATTTCGTGTTTACATTTCAACATCAATCACAAGATAAAAAAATATTCAGGTAATATCTGAGAATTCAAATATAATTACAGCAATTCGGTCATTTTGTTTCCTTTCCTTTACGTCTTCCTTCCGTTTCCCTATTACACCGAATTTAACTATTCCTTTTAAAGCATGGAATTATGTCTTTAATCAAAACGAAATTTAATGCCATAAATTTGGAGCAATAGTATTCCATTCCTCATCCTGACTTGCATTTATTCCACTCTAAATTTAAATCTGATAAGTATTAAAATTCCTCATTTTTCACTACTATAATCTTTTCGGTATCATTTGATCTTCAAAATAAAAAAAAAGAAAAACTGCTGCAAATATTGGGTTTTCTTTTTTGGCCACAAAGAAATGCTTTGGCTATAAACAAATGCAAAAAAAAAAGATCATCAATAATTTGCTGCTTCCACTAAATTTAAATAGTCGATTCCTAAGTAATTAAATATTTTCCAAGTCTTTCTTGAAAAATTGAAGCATTTCAATCATCATTTTGGAATTTCTCATATCTCATCATTTGAAATATCTGTTTGTTTTTCTCTGTAATTATCTTCACTCCTTAAATTTCTTCCATTCTTTTACGTTTTTTTCCCTTCGTTCTTATATTTTCTTTCACTTATTTGCAATTACTAATTTAATCTAATTTTTCATTTCATCCAAATAGAAAAATTCAGTGTTAATTTGATTTTTGAAGTTAACTTTCATTCTTAGAATAGTTTCTTAGTTCTTTTCCTTCTAAAATTTATGCATCATTATTAAAAAGAAATTTTGAAACAATAAAAATTTTGCATTTCCTACTAGCCTAGCGGCATATAATTTACTAACTTACTGGATAAGAAATCATCCGTTTCATATAGTCGTACATTTTTCAATTTGACTAATTGTTTTTGAGAGAGAGAAAAAAAAGCTTCCTAAATATCTTAAATTTAAACATTTTTAATTATTGAAATATTTGATTATGGAAAGAAAACAAAATGAGATATTTGATATCTATAAATTAATTGATTTTTGTATGCATTCGTTTGAAGTTCAGACTTCAGACGACAAATATTAAAGAATGAGTGAATGAATTAATGCAACGTTAAATAAATTTAAATGACTAATTAATCGAATGAATGCAATGTTAGGTAAATTTAAACTTTAGACAGACAATTTTATGAATTACTTAGAAATAGCCAGAGAGAGTAATTAATTAGATTAGTGGAATTTTTTTAAGCAATGAAATTTTGCTACACATTTTATCCTCGTCATGTATACTTATTTTTTTTTTCCTTCTAATTTGAACATTCAAGAAAAAAAGCAATTTATTTTAACAGGAAATCATTAAAAAGAAGTCATCAACTGAAAAATGTTTCATGAGAAAAAACAAATTGATGAAAATGGTTATTTTACTCCGAAAAAAAAAATGAAGGAAAAAAGTCGCGAAAATAAATTAAAAAAGAAAATCTTATTAAAACTGTTGCATGATGAGAACAAAAAAGAAAAAAAAAATGGGAAGAATTGCTATTAATTGACATTAAACTACTCATACCTTATGTCCAAGGTCATCATCAATCGGTGACAGATCGCTCATCTGTAAATTACTGACAACAAACCTTTCTTTCTCTTATCTTTCCTCCACTTTTCTTTCTTTCGTCTCCAATTCTCTTTACTTACTTATATAGTACTTTCTAAGTGTTTCGTACTTTATTCTTATCCTTATTTATCACTAAATATCTCCCAGTGAACGGGTAATTGTCTTTTTTATTGGGTTGTTTATAATATTTGTCGAATTAGAATTATATGCAATGGAAAGCAATCTTTACCAGTACGAATAAAATTTATTTTGCAACTATTAAATTGAAAATTAACTAATTTGCGCATCAATCATCACATAACGCCATAAATAGCTACAGTTAAAATTTCCACTCAGTTTAGCTCTATTATAGTATTTTTTTCTCAAAATTTAAAAAATCACTTGCAAATATCAATTATGAATTAAATTTATATTCTATGATCGCAAATGCTGAAATGACTTCTCATATATTGCCAATATAACAAAAATACCTTATTAGTCTGATATGATGATAAACTTTATATTTTAGTTGACTTTATATTTTAGTTTTAGTTTTTACTCTATCTATGTTTGAATATTAATCATAGTTTCCAATTTTTTTTTTCATTAAAATCTTTTATCGTCTTAGTAAGTAAAATGGATTATTACTGATTATCATTATTATAACTGTTGTTATCACACAATCATACGAGCATCTATTTACCCTTCAACAAGATTAATGAGGTATTTGGACATATCCGTTAGAATTCATGCCGATAATAAATTGATTTTTTGATAAATGATAGACTGAATAATAATAGTAATAATAAAGTAACCTTTTTTATCACTGATAATTCTTTTATGAGATTTTCAAAACTTCTTGAAATTAACCTATCTTAAGACAATATTTTATCAGTGTTATCATCTTTTGATAACGATTTTAGAGCCTCTCTCTCTCGCTCTCTTTCTTCCTTTGTTCACTTTCTTTTAATTTGAAAGTCAATAAGATTATCTAACGGAGCATTGAATAACAAGAGAGTAAAAGAGAGAGATAGAAGAAAAAGAAAGGGACAGGAAGGAAAGAGAAGAATAAAAAGGATTATTTATGGTACTTCAAGTTTCTTGTCATAGCTATTTGCGCTGAGATTTTTTTTTCAAATCTTTCTGCTTAAGTTTCATCCTTAAAAAAGAAAGGAAAGGAAGAAGTTATATAATTACATTTCCTTATCACTACTTATCTTTACTCTTTACTTTCTTATCATTACTATTTTGTCAACACTACTTCTATTCTATTAAATTCCACATATTATACAGGTATGAAGGTTAAGCAGAGTGATAAATTTTTTACAGAATGAAAGTATTGATAATAAAATAGTAATGATGATAAGGAGTTAGAGATAAATAATAATTTGTTATCAAATGATGTTAACAACATAACTAGTTTCGCTCATTCTTTGATTATCCACAAAAGTAGTAATATATACACATTTTGCAGGAATGAAAAAGACTGGAACAGATGTTACAGCCACAAAATGAGTTTACGACGAGTTGCGCCTCGTCAAATACGGTACAGTTTTTTTTGCGCTTTTCATCTTCTTCGTACATTGTTGTACTTTCAATCACTTTTTTTTTTCTCTCTGAAAAAGAATCAAATATAAATTTAAAATAAAATGCATAAAGATTTTTCAGTCTAATTACATAATCAATCTATCGTTTTATATTATCTATCGGAATTTCTTTGTTTGTTTTTTGTGGTTATTGATATCATTAAATTTTAAAGCGCGGTTAAATAATAAATAGCCTGTATTGTTTTATCCGGCATTTTAAAACTAAATAATAATGCTAGCAGTGGTGTCAATTGTTTACTGCTGTAAAGTGATCTCACCAGGGAGACTAGTCTGAGTTTTCAATTTGATGTAAGTAGTTCAGGAAATGAAATTGAGCAAGAAATATAAGTAAAGGAATGATGAAAAATAAATGAGAGAGATAGAATGAGGGAGAGAGAAAGAATGGTAGAGGAGTTGAGTGTGTGATAATAATTTTGAAAGCATTTCGTAAATTGAAGAGGTACATTCATTCTTAGCTCAATGTTATTTCGGCTGGTTCCATATCACTGACAAACTCGATAGTGTAGATGTTGATGATATGATGATATTCGAGAGTGGGCAAACCTGATGTTAGCAGCTGTTAGTTCATCTTTCCAATTTTCTTATCTACAATTTGATTAACATTGATAGAGAAATCGCTTGTATCTTATCATCCTGTGTTTTTTTTTCTCTTTTTTTTAAAAAATTTTTATTCGAAGTCCAGTTATCATTTAAAAGATCTAGGATATCCGTTGCTCTCTCTCTCTCTCTCCCTTTCTCTGTCACTCTATTAATATTAAAGACTACATTCTTATTTATTGTTCCATTTTGGTAGATTTTGCTTTCTTATTTACTATTAGTGCTTTTTTTTTTTTTGTTTTTACTTTAATAGCATCTCTATCTAACAATCTGTCTGAAAGTTTTGGGATTATTGCATCAAACTGAGGTCAAAGGTTTAGGTTAAGCATTGATCTTATTATATTTCTTGCTAGAAAACTTTATTACAATAAGGTTTTAAATAAGTTTAATTTTTTTAAACCATTAATTTTGCAAATTTTGAAATTGTTGAAAGTAGGAAATTTTATCTTTTAAAATGTGACTATATTGCTCTCGTCTGAAAAAAGTGAAAATTGATCATATTTAAAAATATGTTTAAAAAAAATATTTAAAATATATTTAAAGGAAATGATGGAAAGGTTTAGCTGCATAGTGAGTGATTATTAAAAAAAACTTCTTTCTACTTATCAAAACAAATAAGATACTGATAACATCAAACACTGATATAGAAACGAATACTGAACTTCAGTTGGAATATCACTTCATTAAGGTATCTTTCTTAAATTCAAGGATATATTTAGTTTCAATAGCATTTAATGAAATTCGTCTGAGCTTAAATGTACTTATTTAATCTTAGCAAAGCTTCGAATTATTTTTTTGTTTTCTGCTATATTTTTATTTTTCTTCCAGAAAATACATATTCAAATAATTTTGGTTATTCTACGAAAATGTCTATCATTTTTTTCACATTTAATTTTTTACTTGTCAATTTGAATTCTCTGATTTGCAATGACAAACGACGAAGTTTGGATTATATTTCTCTAATTAATATGCGCAAAAAATTTTTCACCCCTTGAGATTTCTTAAAATCCCCAAAAGTGCAAATTGCAGTATTTGGTTAAGCAACATTTTTTAAAAGAAGTTGGGAATTTTTTCCCGAAAACTTTATATTCCTTGCAAAATTTTCTGTTTCCTTTGTCATATAGGAATTTAATTTTGAAATTTGACATTTATGCAGAAAGGAAACAATGAATTGTTAATTTATTACATTTGATTTTCTAAAGCTAATAACCAAAATATTTTGACCAATTTTGAACATTTTTATGCCATTTTCTTTTACGTATGCTTTTGATATTCATCTTTCTATATTATTCTTTTTTTTTTTTGCGCCAGATGTAAAAGATGCGCTTCACAGAATGCGCTTCAACTGGCAATGTTGTAAAACTTTTATTATTTAAACAAATATACTGAAAGGCAAAACTACAAAAATTATAACCTTTTTTTTTTACCAAAAACAGGTAGAATAATTGCATACACATTTGGATGATCAAAAAATTAAAACAAATGTTGATACAATAAAGCGTTACCACCGTTTTTATAAAATGAAGTATTAAACATACAATCAAACAATAAAGAACCAGCCAGAACAGGAACAGATAATACTAACAAAAAAAGAAGTCAAATAAAAAGTTTAGTTAAAGTAACACGCGTGATGATTATTCATTTTCCTTTACAATAATCGCCAGACAAGAATTTATCCTGACCTCGTGACCTGAACTGAATATAATTGAATAGTAGTGCTTTCTCTTTTATCCTTAACCTTACTTTCTCCATGTTCTATCTTGCTATAAATTGCATTTTGTAACATTATTGAATCCCTGTTTTGTTCATAAAATTGAATTAACCTGAAATACAATGTATTTCAGGTTAATTGTATGTCTAAAATAAGAAAATAGTCAAAAGGATAAATAAATTTAATAAATTTGAATTTGAATTCAGTTTAAATGTGACCATTGCAGATCAAATATGGGTGGACCGGGAAGCGGAATGATACCAAAAGGAGTTGGTGCTCCCCCGCCACCTGGAATGGATCATCGTCGTGGAAAATTGATGTGCATCAAAGTTCGCATGCTTGATGATTCTGTTGGTGTATTTCATTTAGGGGTAAGTATACTGCTTCCCATTTAAATTAACTTATGTAAACGTAAGATAGCATCGTTATTTATTGGTTTTTAAATTTAAACTGAATAAAATTAATTTGCAAAAAAAAAAAATGAAATTAAATAAAATTACCGAAATTTGCTATCAAATCGAAAATGCGATTAGTTAGTTTCATTTAATCAGCAAAAAGATAATATCTGAGTTCAGATTTAAACTGTGTTTATATTAAATAAAATTAATTTGAAATGAAACACACTGAAATAAATTAATGCTACAGCATAAAGCACTTGGACAGGCATTATTCGATGAAGTATGTCGTCATTTAAATCTACTGGAATGTGATTATTTCGGTCTTGAATTTACCGACTGCTACGGCAATCACGTATGCTTTATTTCATGCGTTTTCATTTCTTCGAGCACTTGAATACTGCATTTTATAGCCTACAACACTTGAGTATTGATAATAAAATTAAATTATTTCAATTAAATTGGATTTAAAACAACTGAAATTAAGTTTACACAAGCTAAATGAAGATTTCTTCTCGTTTTCCTTCTTCTATTAATTATTAAATGTCCATGCTATTTGTGATTGAACTTTTAGTGTTGGTTAGATAAAGATAAGCCTATCTTACGACAAATCACGACAACTCATAGCGATGCTCGTTTCTATTTTATCGTCAAATTTTACACACCAAATCCAGCTGATCTTGTTGAAGAATATACGAGGTTTCTTTTTTTCTCTTTTTTTTTTTTTTAAATTTTGTTGTTTCAATGATTTTCATGAAAATTTTCCAGTGTTAAAACAAGTGCAAATTTATTCGTTTTACATTCAGGCTTTATTAAATGTTTTATTGAAGTTCATTTCACCAAAATCGTTTTTTTTTTTTTTTTTGTTCACTGATAAATTGATATGATAATGCACTTTACTGTTTCAACTCTTGCTTTTCACTTTTCATTCTTGCTTGCTCCTCGTATCGTCATATTATATACTAATTGCTTCAAATTACCGTTTATTATTATTTATTCTACAAAAGCTCATAAACTTCCAAATTTCTATCTTTTTTACTTTCATAATTATAAATGTAACCTATTATTCATGTAATATTGATTCGTATAAAAAATTTTCCAGGAAAAATTGGGTGTAATTTTCATCTCACTTTACAGGTATTTATTTGCCTTACAAATTAAACGTGATCTTGCAATGGGTGAACTATTATGTAATGAAAATACAGCTGCGCTTTTGGCTTCATATATTGTTCAATCGGATTGTGGTGATTTTGCAGCCGAAGACTATCCTGACGATAGTTATTTGTCAAGTGCGCGCTTTATACCTAATCAAAGTAGCGAATTCCAGAGAAAAGTTATGGAAAATCATATGAAATTGATGTATGTATGCTTAAATATTTTAAAATGAAAATTTATTAAATAAAAATTTTAGGAGAGAAAGAAAAAAGTTGAAAATTTAAAGGATATTAAGTAGAAATTTTTTAAATATGATTTAAATTGTTATTGTTCTTTTAAATTGAAATTATTCATATAGTTATGGATTTTTTTTTTTGAAGCTATGAAAATTTTAGTGGTATGAGTCCCGGTGAAAGTGATTTGACTTTTCTTGAAACAGCACGACGTTGCGACTACTATGGCGTGAAATTGCATGCTGCTAGGGTATGTTTGATTTTTTTTTCTTTGTTTTTGTTACATAAAAATTTTAATTGAAATTTAATATGAAGAAAATGATGAAACTTGTTGATAAACAAATTTCCATAATGTTTTATCATGTACATAATCACACTTGTGATAACATTTGAAAAATTAACTCAAAAGCAGTATATAACTGATAATTTTGCATTTCATATATTCAATTACCTTGAAACAATCAAATTTTCAGGATGTGGAAGGTACTGAAGTAAACCTAACAATTGCTCATATGGGTATTCGGGTGTTTCATCAGTTTCAATGTGTTTCGACATTCTCTTGGGCTAAAATCCGGAAATTATCATTTAAGCGTCGTAAATTGCTAATAAAGCTGCATCCGGAAAACTATGTAAGATAGCATTCCTGAAAAAATCCCTGATTACCTCTTCAAAACTGAAAGACATACTATTTGCCAAATTCCGAATCCATTCACAGCTTTAAAAAAGATCAGACTGTTTCAATTTAATTTTTTCGTGATGTGAGAAGCAGTTTTAAGTTAGACCATTTGATTACTGTAAATTATTAAAATTCCATTTCATATTTTAACACTCCATAACATCGGCATATTTCAGAGCATTATAAAGCAGGAAGTAATCGTAGTTACGAGTTAGGGGGCGAAGATTTAATAAAGATAATATGATGAATAGAAATTCATACAATCCAAGAAAGTTATTTTATAAAATTTTATTTGACTTAATTTTATTTTTGCAGCAATATTATAAAGAGACGATCGAATTTTTATTTGAAACTAGAAATGAGTGCAAAAATTTCTGGAAGAAATGCGTAGAGCATCATACATTTTTCCGTTGTATCGAAGTATTGCCAATGAAAAAAACGCGTGAAGGTCGTTTCTTTAGTAAAGGTTCCGCTTTTAGGTATGCATTTTGAATTTCTCTAATCATATTATTTTATTAAAATTATTGGATATGTGAGATTAACGTATGAAATGAAAGATACGTGATTAAGCTAGATGTGTACTTGTTCGTTTTACGTAGAGATATATGGTTATTACTAAAAATTTGAACTATTTTTTCCGTAATGATTATGAAAAATCAGTTGTTCATCGTTTTTACAAATATTGTATACTTTGAAATCCACAAATCATCCAGTAAGATAAGGTTTTTTTTTTTTTACAGGTATCAAGGTAGAACTCAAAAGCAATTAATTGATTATACTCGAGAACATAGAAAACGACGCGAACCATTCACAAGGTTTGTGAAATGTAAAAAAAAAAAACAAATTATTTGCTGTGTTTTTAAAAATTTTCATTAATGAACAAATTAAAAAGAGATCTCTTTTTTCTTTTTTCTTTTAGGCCAATTAAATCAGGTCTTTCATCTTCATCAAATGGTCGATTTTCACGACCAGCTTTCTTTGATATGACTCATCCTGCTTATGCAACAGTTAGCGAACGTTCAGTGAATTTAATTGGTTCTGGAACAATGCCTTCTAGAAATGTACCAGTATATAGTATGAATGGAGAACGATCAATGAATCGTGGTGGTTCATGTATAAGTAACCAGAGTCATAGCCATGGTACAGGTCAGCAACTAATGACAACAGGTACGATGAGTTACTTTCCCGGTGAGATAACTCTGAATAGCTATGGTACCACTATTGGTACTCGTAATCATCGCCATCGAAATTCGCAAAACTATCCAAGTAATAGTAGTGCAGCGGCGATAAACAGTGAACGAATGTGTTTGAGTGATATGGAAAGTAATGATTTATGCTCTGGTGGTAGTATTATGAATTCACGCTACAGACAACAACATTCTGAATTTAAACCTTTGAAACAATCCACTGTTAAATCTATAAAAGCAGGAGCAGTAGCGGTGACGAGTAATACTAATAATATTGCTAATGCATCAGATAATGATGCTATCACATCGCTATCATTGCCAAATGTACTCGGTGATGATGTACAAATTGTTTGTCGTGAATTTGAGCTTAAATGTGAATGTCCACCTAAATCGGCATCTGGTGATAATTTTCTGGAACTACATCAACCACCCCGTGATTATGATAATATTAGTGAAGGCTCTTATAAATTATCCGATAATGAGCTACGATCAGCACATTCCGATATTCAAGCTGTTCCAGTGAATCCTGTTTATGCTACCACTTTTACAGCTAAACGTGTTGGTAATGTCATTGTCAAGAAGGTTGTTTCAAATACTCGTTCAACACCGAATACCACCGATGATGAAGATCCGTATAGTGAAAGACGGTTAGATAGTGGTAGAAGAAAAATAGAAGCAGGACATAATCAACAAAATATTTCAGGACAAATTTATCAGCAGGAATCATCTAAAAGTAATCAGGTTGAGATTGATGATACAAATTCACAACAACGATTTTATGCTGAAAAAAAGCATTCATCATCCGCACCAGCCTCATATGCGGAATATCCATTGCATCAAAAATTAATACCTATCGAGATTGATGGTCCAAATGTTAATTTGGATGAACATAGGAAGCTAAGTAGTAGGAAAGAAATTAATAGAGTTTCAAAGGTACATGGTACCACTCCACCACAAATTCCAGTTCGTGCACCTATCACGAAAATTGAATCAGATTGTTGGCATATAACTAATGAACCTCAGCCATCTGTTTCACGTACCAAAGAATTGCAACCAAAGCATTCAAAAATTGTATATACATCGAAAGGTACCATTTTGCAAAAGCCAAAAATAATCCAAGATGAGGATGATTTAAGTGCCAGTGAGAATATTTATAGTAATGTTAGCTTCATCCATGCCTCGGATAGCGGTCAAAGCTGCATGACAATAGCGCAACCACAACAAACTCCCAAAACTTACGGTGCAATTGGACCATTATCGGGTAAAGTTATAACTAAAGATAATCTAGTAATCACTCCAGAAGGTTATCGAGAACGAAAACCGAAACCAGTGGTACCACCGAAGCCAAAAAATCTTGTTTGCACTTCAGAAGCTGGTTTAATTGAATCGGCTTCAATTTCACGTGTACCGGGAACAAAACCAAATCATCCGGTAGTAAATCTTCAAAAGGAAACTTTTTCATCTTGTGCGACATCATCAGGCACGCGTGAACTGAATCGTCCAACGTTGATTTCGGTGCAAAGTGAGGATTATCCAGAAATTCAGAAATGTCATATCTTTAACAGCGATATTCCATACGTGCTTACAATGCGTAATATATCCACTGAAGCTGAAGGCTCATTTTCAACTTTTAAAGATATTAGTACCAAAAGTACGGTTTCAGAGGTTTTAGCTAATACTGTTGAGAGTGGTAGTCAACATAGGTCACTGCCAGGTTCACGTAGTCCAGATAGTTTGAGGAGAAGAAAATCATTAGATTTTGTACCCAAAAAACGATTGCCTTCACCAGGTAATTTCTCTTCGCAAGATCATTCTTTATCACCTTCTACACCCGAATCTGGAGATGTGTTGGAATATTTGTTACGAAGACGAAATGTTGAAAAGTCCGCAATTGCAAAACGTGGTCGTCGCGGTGATCCACGTCGACAAACTCAACCTGTTCGTTTTAATATTCCATCAAATGAAAAAATTGAAAGGCAACAAATTGGTGCAATATCACAGCCAAATTTAAATGATAACGATGATGAGGGAAGATATGTGATGGAGAATGTTGAAAGAATGACAAAAGAGAATGAACGAATCTATACAAATCTAAATGTTAATTCTGATTTTAAAAGAGAAATGGAACGATCGTCGGAAATTCAAAAGGAAAAAGTAGAACAATTAGGAAGTAACGAGATAACAACTATCATCGGAAATGAATTCACAGATTCAGCTAATACTGATGATTTTCCACCACCGCCACCACCACCACCACCACCACCACCACCGCCACTTCCTCATCCGCCATCATTACCGATTATTTTGAAGCAATCAGTACCATCACAACCAATTACCGAAGCATGCATGCAACAATGTGTAGAAACATTACCCTACGCAGATGAATCAACCTCTTCTCGAGCATCTTGCGCTTCTAAAGATGAAATCGTAGATAATAAAATTTCATCAGCAACATCATCAACTCTTAGAACGCCTACCGGTGTCTTGTGGACTGATTTTTAGATTGCTTATTTATTGATTCTGTTTATAAGCTAATGTTTGTGTATTGAACTGGTGGCGCAGCTTAATTTTGCTTGAACCGGGGAAAAAAAAAAGTTTACAAAAAGTTAGCTGCTAATATGATTGATCAATGAGTGAATCATTGTGATTTTGAAAAATTCATAAAATGAAATATTTAGCAAAATACGAATTTTTATTGTATAATCAAAAGTTGAAATACGAATTTTTATTGTATAATCAAAAGTTTTCTGGCATTTTCCTTCTCCTTTCATTTTAATTAACGAGCTTTTCCTATACATATAATTAATCATTTTTATTGATTGAGAATCAACATTGAGCAAATTTCAATTCGTATAGCCAAGGTTTTCCTCTAAACTTAATTCATTTTACAAAGTTGAAAATTAATTTGATAAAGAATTTCGAAATTCAAATTTGGAAGAAAAAGAAATTTTTAAATGAAACCAAACGACTTAAACAAATATAAATAACTTTTTAAATTGACAAATTTTTACTTAAATTCCAAAACTGTAATGATAAGACGTATAAATGCTCATTGTTGCTTCTTATAAGATTGGATGATAATACTTACATAAATCTTTTCATTAATATGTACAATAAAAAAAAGTATTTTGCTGAATTTTTGTTGTTATTATCGTTGTTTTGTAAAAAAAAAGAAAGGATAAAAATTGTTTTTGCTAAGAGAAATCTCTTAAAATTAAATAAAATTTGAAATAATTGTCCAATAAATACGCAAAACACTAAAAATTAAACAAATTTGGTAAGTTAATTTGTAAAGTAATATCAATATTATTGTTGCTTGTAATTTATTGTTTGCTTCTTTTATCACTGTTACTTCTATTGTTGTTGTCTTTGCTTTCGTTGTTGTTGTTGTTATTGTTATTGTTTCTCTGCTGCTATATTGTCATCGATTCTCATTGACACTTTCTCTGGACAATGGAAATGATTGAAAGCTTGTCGCTTGGCTTCTTTTCCACTATTTTGGACAGATACAGACCTTATCTTTGCTATTCATCATTATTCGTATTGTTGTTGTCACTGTTGTTGTTGTTGTTGTCGTCGTTGTCATCGTTGTTGTTGGTGTTGTCATCGTTGTTGTTGTTGTATTTTGATTGACATCACTGATGGTTGGAGACGATTCGTTTAACTTTTCCGTGCTACTGCTTTTGTGCCACTACTACTACTACCACTGCTACTGTATGCTTTTCTTTTCAAAGTACGATTTAACGCATATGTTTTATGTTTGAAATTATCAAGTTTGAAATGAAAAATTTGGTGCTATCCCTAAGTTAACTAATAACTTTCGTCTTAAATACTTTGTAAATTTCTTCAGTAGAAGAAAAAATTATGGTACAAATGAATGAATCCGATCATTGAATTAACAAATTTTCGTATTTAACATTTTGTTTTATTTATTTATTTATTTTTTTTTTTGAAATAAAATGAATTTAGAATGAACATGACTATTTATAAGTAAACTGTATGTATATAATCATTTGTTTTCATTTTTTTTTTTTTTTTGATTAAGCGTTTTCAATGATTGATGTATTATTAATTTTATTCTTTTAATTTAATTTGATTTTTTTTTGTTAAAACTGCTCAAAAACGCTATTGTCTGTGCTATTTATTGTTGTATAGAAGGATGGAAAATAATCTGAAAGAAAAAAAGAAAGAAAAGAAAAGGGTAAATAGAGGAATAAAGGAAAGAAATGATGCGAATTCAAAATATTCACCGATGACGATGATAAATCCTTTAATAATTAGACTTTGCCAATTATATTGCTATGTATAAATAATATATATGTTGTTGTTTATTAAATTGAATAAGAAATTTGCATAATTTATCAATGTAATTGTTCATATCATTCATTGTTAGAACATTCTATATTGTATTGTATAATACTTCAAAATTTTAAAATGATTTGAGTAAAAATATAATTGAAAGAGTATCAAAAGTGAAAAAAAAAAACAGTTTTCATCTCCTCTTCCAGGCGATATTAGATGGTATTCTTAAAGCTAACAAAAAAGGAAAAAGAAAAAACAAAATATTTTTCAAAGCTATTCATAAAATACAATTACCCGGAATAGGTATGTTTGATATAAATTTGCTCACTTTTTCTTCCACTCACTAAAATTTTGCACTCTCAATTTGAAATAAAAAGGGATAGCATCAAAAGAATGAAATTCGTAAAAAATGGAGAAATAAAATTTTCTTAAATCTTTAAGTTTAAAGTTGAAACGAAGTTGATAATACAAAGTTGAAGTAAAGGGGATTAATGAAGCAATTTTTGTGCAAAAAATTTTGACTACTTTTTATTTCATAATTTCATTTAAAAGTTTGTTTTGAATTGATTGCTAATTTTGCTACAATCATTATTTGACGAAGAAAGATGTAATATGAAATGTCAATTTTTTATGCTACAAATGGGAAGGTTTGTTTCATTTTTTTTTTCAAGTGTTCAATTAAATCGATTGCAACTCGATCATCGTTATAAAATTGAATTCAATAGATTTTAGTGAAATAAAGTCAAAATTAAAATTGTTAAACTATAAATACTTGTTGATTTTTTATCTTTGATTAAAGTTATGTATTAAATGAATTTAATAGTAACATTTTTCCTACTGCAATCCATCTTATTCAACTCAAAACTAAGCGAAAAAATTTATAACATTCAATGGGTTCAAAGTTTAAATTTCAATTGGTGTTTACGTTGTATTTTATTTATTTGTTTTTTTTTTCTTGAGAAATTTCAATTTTTTTCGTTAATTTTATTGTATGTAATGCTATTTGATAATGTATTCATTCAATTCATGCAGGTCTCTCTTCATAATATATTTTTATGCTATTTTCTAGTCTTCTTTGCTAATTTAATTCATATTGTCACTATTTTAACTATACTAAAATAATTTCAATCATTTTTGTGTCGGAATTTTAAGCAAAATTTAATTTTTATCTTTTTTTTTATTAATTTTTTATTTTTTTTAGACAAAATGCTCTAATGATGCTTTTATTTCATTAGCACTTTTTCTTTTTCAAAATTAAAATTTATTATGCTGTAAGAAAGAAAATGGTTGGAAAATGGGGTGAAATAATTTTACAAAATTTTTTTGATTGAACAGCTGATTAATTATACTCTATGCTATTATATTAACTGATTAATTAAGTGTTATACTTGCATTTATGTTCCTGAAATATCAATTGTTTAATGATATATTTCTGAAAATAGAATCTGCAATTGCATCAATTTCCATAAAAATTTCACTATTACTTATTCAAAATCTTTTGAAGCATCTTTCTGCGATTCAAATCCTTCTGTTTATATTCAAAATGATGTAAACATTTTTTTTGCTTGCAAAATATGTGTCCAATTGATCTATTTTCATTCCACTCCATTTTTGTATATTTCTATTCTTTTCCTTTTTAACAACAACAAAACAACAACAACAACAAAGACAATTCAAGAATTTTCCTGTCATTTTATTTGCTTATTTTTTCACTCATCTCAAAATGTTGTTATTGAGTGACAATTTTAAAGAAAATGAAAACTGTAAAACGAACGGTTCATCTAATCCATTTATTTTTATTTCAAATTAACCCATTAAAATCAATTTTATTGAATTCACAAGGCGCTGCTATATTCTTTTTTTTTTTCAAATTTATTTATTGTTATTTCTTTTTCTTTTTTCTCATACAGTACTTTTAGTACAAAGTAGTGAAATTAGATTGCTCTTTGATTTGAACTTTTATTTTTCGTTTTGTTACTCATAAAAAAGGACAAAAGAAAAGAAACATATAAATGCTATGAATGAAATGTAACACTTATTCACAAGTCTGAAACACGGTGCAGTTTATCATTTTCTGCATTCAAAAAATTTAGAAATTACTAATTTATAGCTTTTTCCATTATATGTTTTATACTGATGAACGTTTTTTTTTTCGTTTTCAAAAATCGAAATTTTGAAATTTTGTTTCAAATATTTCCTTCACCAGAAATATTTGCATGGATGCTTACTTAAAAATGAACTGTTTCAATGTCGGATGACCACGGCACTGTTAATGGAAATTAAAATTGAGCAGTGAAATTTGATTAACTTTAATTATTAGCTATATTTGACTAGTGGAAAGTTCGTTCTTTTTAGAGCAACAAAAAAGAAAAAATTTGTCGTCGAAAGTTTCTTTATAGCAATTAAGTTCAAAATTCCTTTCTCTATTAATTAAAAGAAAAGATGCAAACCAGTGGTAACATAATAATGCGTTTTAATGAACTTTTGAAATGATTTTTGATATCTAAAAAAAAAAAATATTGCAAATAATAATTCGAGAAAATGCATAAAATTTGAATTTAATTTGTTCAAGAGTTTAAAACAAGATGTAGTTTACTATTTTCTGCTTTCAGAGTTTATATCAATTTTAGAAATTATTAATTTTTAGCTGCTTTGATTAAATGTTTGATCCTGATGGGTGTTTTTTTTTTGTCGAAAATCAAATTTCCAAAATTTCATTTCAAATGTTTTCCTCATCCATAAATATCTCTGAAGATAGTTAAAAATGTACTATTTCAGTGTCAGATGATCATAATGATGACAATGATTCGGAATCAGATTGTTCACCAATTCATTTATTAAAAGAACAAAATATCAATTCAACCACTGTTGATGATTTTATTATCAACCCAATGGAGCAAAAACAGTATGAATAAATTTATCTTTGATTATTGCCACATTTTCAATTGAATTTTCATATTCACTCTGATTCATTTAACATATTTTCACTTCTATCAAAATAAAAAAAGCACAACAATATATGGTATCATTATAAAAATTTGGTATCTTTTAAAATGGTACCACCAATTTTGTTTAAATAGTTAAAATGCGCTATTGAAATTAAATTTGTTTTATGGCTGGATCCATATTAAATCCGGATTCTAAGCTGATCAGTGCAACATTATTAAATGAATCAAGTGATAGTGGTGCAATAACAATCTCCGACAATGATTCACATATAGGTAATCTTTTTGAAATCAGACAGAATAAAAATGAGAGAAGGAGGAAAATGAGTATTCAAGTGCTGCATTTGAATTTTAAATCGATAATCGATTTTTTTGCAGTTTTAAAATGATAAATACTTCATTTTTAAAAAAATTTTTAAACTTCATCGAGTAGAATGGATGAAACTGATAGGTGCAAGATGACTATTTATACAGTGTCATAGGTCTTTTGATAAATTTTTTATCCATTCATTGTTATATCAATATAATACATCATGTCATGTTATATCATTCATAGTCGTATCATATCATATCATATCATATCATATCATATCATTATCATACTATATTGTATATCATATAATTTGTTTAAAAATTTTTAGAGAATGATGAAATGAATTATCCATTTTACCGAACATTAAGTAGTGAAGACATTATCAATGATCAGCAATCAATGTTAGAGTCATATTCGAGCCAAGATTTTGAATATATTTTCATGCCAAAGGTATGATTAAATGGCCTTAATTAATATATTTAATGCTATATCTGTAACTTCTTTACCAATTTTCCGGATTTTTGATGTTATAAATCTTCCGGTCAATCATGGAAAATGTAAGTTTTTTAGATCGATCATAAATCTTTATCGTTCATGCATTATTGATCCTGAAATAGAATTTGTTCAAAAATTTTTCAGATTTTTGAAATTTATTTTTAGCAAATGAATCCGAAATGTTTTGACATACTTAAAGATATTGTTATGCAAGAAAGGACAGCTGTCTTTGATCTAAAAATTCTTACAGAGGTTATTAACTGCACCTATTTTTTACTTTTCATACGACTTTGAACTTCGACAGATTTACTTGATGATTTGATGGTAGTGTAATATTTATTTCTTTAATTAGGGAACATATAATCTATTATAAAATTAATGTTTAAATTTTTAAGTTACATGTAGTGAAATTTAATTAATTGAAATTAAAATTATATATTTTTATTTACAAATATTTATCATTGCTTGATAAGCGTTGAGGGGAAAATATTGGAAAAACTCATTTATACTCATTTATGAACTATTGAATGACTCATTCATTAGCTTTTGTTATCTATGAATTAGCATCTAAAATTCTTGTTTATAGGATTTTTATGAAATATTACCGGAAAGAGCATTATCAAGCGGAAGAGCACTAGTAGATTTATTTCTTGATTTGAATTCTCTTCAACGATTTCACAATGATCATCTTGATACGCTGGAAGTTATCATCAAAAATTGGTATGCGTATCCTTTTTTCTTTTCTTCTTTTTAATCATTGCTCCAAATGTTAACAAAAAATTTCGAATTTGAAATTTTTTTAAAATTTACAATTTAACTGAAAGAATTAACATGCATAATTCATCCATTCCAAAGAGATTTTACAATTTGTTTAGTATATAATAGGAAGGAAAGCTATTATAGGGCAGAATGCTTACGAAATGCTAATCCGGAACGACCTTTAGTCGGAGATCTTCTGTTATGTTCGGTACATAATGCTTTACAACATTATCGGTTGGTTTTATTTCATTTGTAACAATTCCATTGAACCTCTCAACAAGATTATTTCTCTTCTTATCTTCATACCTATACTAATTTTTGACTGAGAAAATGTATTAAAATTTATTCAATAAATATATTAGTAATTTAACAAACCCAAAGACGCATTTGTCACATCACTATGCAGCAATATCATCAACCAAGCGCTTTTGTCCTTACGCTTTCATCTACTTTCAACTGATATTACTACGTATATTGCTGCATCATTACAAATCATTGTTTCTTTGAAATAATAGGGAGATTTTTCTTTTTTTATATATCTCATTTCAATTGTTTTACCTACTTTCATTTATTTAATCACTTCTTCTGCTTACTTTATTATCAGTAGTGTTGTATCAAATAAATTTGAATTAATTTACTACAGTTTGCAGTAAATTAATAACCAATCTGAAATTTTAGAAATTAAATTGTAAATTTCTTAAATTTTAGCGTATTATTTAGCCTTTTGCTGTAAACGTGCACACTTATTCAAATAGAATGTTAAACAAAGATGGCAAATTTAGTAATAATTTATAATAAAACTATCAATTAATCAATGATTATGTTTTCATTTCTTTTCCTGTTTATAGGAAATTTGTACAAAGTTCTCCAATTTATTTGGCAGCTATTGATGAATTAACTCGTATTAATAGCACTTTTGCCGATTCTCTCATTAAACTTCAAATGAGAAATTTTTACAGTTGCAGCGTTAATTTTTTAATGTTAAAAGTAGTGCATCGTATGGTTGTATGGCAAAATGTAAGTTTTTTTAACTAAAATTTATTATGCTTAAAATGAAAATAATGTAAACTTATAATAGTACAAAATAAAAGTTAAAAATTTTAATAATTCATTTTAATTAGTAAATTTTGAGGAAATTCTATGAATGAATACATATAATTTAATGATACAATTTAGTTACTTGGAAGAATGATTGCTGCACTTCTGGAAGAAAGTGATAAAGATAAGATAGTATCACAGCTAAGTAGTTGTCGAGTTGCTGTGGAAAAGGTTCATAATGAAATTAAATCAAATTTAATACTAATTCGATTATTTATTACAGTATGTTCTTCAGTATGCTAAACATGAATCTAAAATGATTAACCACTCGGATATGATTTCAATGTTTCTTTACTATCCTTTTTTTTTTCTTTTTTTCAACAAACATTTATTTAGGTTGCATCATTTAACGCTGAGAAAAAATCAACACTGGAAGGATTGGTCCATTTTACAAAATTCGTTGAACTTGGAAATGATTTGAATATTGTTGATGGATTAACCGATCCAAATCGAGTAATTTCAATGTTTTTACCGTAAATCTCATATATAACTTTATCCATTTCCATCATATTCGAAATTATATCTTTTGCATTTCTTCATTCAGTTATTTTCATTTACGTTTTACTTTAATCAATTTCGTTCATTTCACACATTTTACTTTCATGAATTGATGTGCTTAAATTTTATATTAATTAATTGAATCATTGTAGCATTCTAACTGAAGCAAGGCAACATTTTTTTTTTTGCAATTTGCAGTAGAACAAAAATTTTTCATTAAATTACAGAACTGAAATAAGCATTAATTAATTAAATCTGACAAAGGTCCAAATACTTATATTTTCATGTCACTTATATCACTTGTAATTGAAAACATTGCAATTTATAACACCTCCAACAGAATTCCAAAAACACTATTGAAAGTTAAATATTGTCTATGATCCAGTTTTTTTTTTTTCATTTTTGTTTTATTTATTTTTACAAGTATACTTCACCGTATAAAGTGAGAATTTTTATTTTTAGCGATTCATATGTCAAGGTTGGTTATGTAAATGGACAAAACGTGGTTTTATACCTCATGCTATTATACTTTTCAATGATGCATTATTATTTGCTTACCGATCACAAACGGATGGTTTTATACGTAATGCTTTTCTACCGTTACGAGCAATGACGGTAAACGTTTCTTTTCATATATGATGCTTATGCATGATTAATCTTAGAAATTTACTTTTGTTACTTTTCTTTTTTTGAATACAAAGTATTAGCAGATATGATCAATATTTATAGGTAGAAGAAGGTGATGCATTGCATGTTGTCACAGATTCAACTATTTGTCTTACCATAAAAGCGGTTAATCGTACATTCTTGTTGTCCAGTGATTGTATAAGAATGAGAGATCTTTGGCTTGAAGAATTAACGAAAGCTATTCAAAATGCTAAACATTCCAATATTGAAGAATTACCTCAAACTGAAACTTTCGGTTAATTTTAATTTTTGCTCAATTTTTTAGTGCAAAAAATAAAAAGCAGTATTTTCGTAATTTAAAAATTATTAATAATGAAATTCCATTAGTAAATGGATTAAATTAAAACGATTGGATGATTACTGTTTTTCAAAAAGAATCATCCAATTCATATAAATCAAATTCTACAATGATAGGAATTTCGAAGACTTGCTGCAGTCACTTGCATCATTTCTCAAATTTATGTTAAATTATTATTGTCAAATTTGATTTCAATTTTTCTCATTTACTTATTTTATTGTTCAAGAAGAAACACATATTTTGCTTTCAGCATAATGTATAAAATTTTCACTTTCTTACATAATTACTTGTTTGATAATTGCAGTGATAACGGAAGGAAGTTTAAATGATAAATTTACGTACAATCATAATATATGGGAAAAGTATGAACCAACTAGTAGTGCGTTTGGTTTGTTATTTTTCATTTTTACAATTTAATATTTACTTTAAGTTTTTTCATTTTTACAATTTAATACTTACTTTAAAACCTTTTTAAATTATATCACAATTTAAAATTATATCAAATAAATTATATCATATGTCATACTATTAAGTAATAGGTATAAATTTAAGAAGTTGGAAAACTTTTTCGAATATTCAAATTCTAATAAAAATATGAATTTTTTTCTACACAATTTAATACTTTAAATCATCTTTTTACTTTAAAAGAAAAACAATTATAGTTATTAAAGTTTGTTTGATTTTATAGGCACAAAAATTATTACAAATGTGCCATATAGTACGTTGGATGTATGTTGGCATCGCCATGCTATTTTAGGAATTAATGCAATTATTACGGTTAATTAACATATTATTTCAGTTGTTCTTTCAAAAATTTAATTTTAGAAGGATTACATCTTAATTTTTAGAAATTGATTTAATAGATTTATTATTCTCCATTTTTTCGACTTTGAGGAAGTTAATTTTTAATTTATCTTATTCTGTAAATTACCTTATTTAATTGTCCTTTTTTTCCTTTTTCCAGGCTCCAGCCAATCAAATGTCTGGATATTTATTGCGTAAATTTCGCAATTCTGCAGGATGGCAAAAATTTTGGGTTGTGCATGCAAATTTTGCACTTACATTTTTTAGATCACATCAGGTGATAATATCAATGCAACAGTATACTAAGTGACAAATTTACAATAATTGATTGTTGGAATGAATATTATTTATAAGAAAAATATGCTTAATAGCGATGGTATGAAACGTAGTATGAAACGAATCTTCAGATCAGATCAAATAATCTAAGCAATCAATCAGTGAAGTGGAATAAATTATTAAATAATTGACCTTAAAATTATTTGTTAATAGAATGAATTTCAGGAGAGAGAAGCTGTAGCGGTATTACCAATTATCAATTATCATATATCGTTACCACAACTTAATGATAAAATTGATTATGATAATGTTTTCAAACTGTCGTATAATACACATTGTTATTTTTTTCGAGCGGATAGTTTGTATGCTTTCTCAAAGTAAGTTTATTAACAAATTTCTGTTTCTACTAAAATTTAATTGCTTACTTTATAGTTCAGATGTGTCATTACTTCGATTCTAACCTTCATTTAGCTGTTAGAGTTACATGATAATAAAATTCTTCATTTTTTATCTGCTGTTAAATTCTTTCTACATATTAAATTAACAATTCTAAAATTTTAAAGTAAAATTTTAAGTTAGAGTACGAAATTTTATATAATGTTCCAAATAAAAAACTTACAAATGTGAAATTTGAAAGCATTCTTTAAGAAGTGCTTTTTGTCATTTTTGGAGGAAAATAAAGCTTTACAATTTTATGCCGAGAAAAAAAAAACAAAATTATAAATTAAATAAGAAAATATAAATTATTCAAATTCCAGATGGTGCGAATGTATTCGTGAATCGACTATTAACAGTAGTCCGTTGAATTTTATTGCAAATTATCCGTCCACATAGCATCACAATTTTTGTAACACTTACAAATTGTCACCATTTTATTCTCGTAAGAAATATTTTAACAATTAAACAAGCAGTACTAATCCAATAATAGTAATACAACTGCATTGCCATATATATATAAGATAAAAAAGCAGGGCGATATATTATCCTGTATTTCTGATGTTAATGTTTATTGGAAATATATAATTATCGAGCAAAGTATGATTAATTGATGCAATATATTTACCCACCGGTATTTCGACCCTAATCATTCGTTCAAGGTTTGACTGAAGTATCAACTTACTTATTTCCTTGTTTCAACATCTTTGAACCAGCTATGTACAATAAGTCTCGTCTTTCTTTTTTTTTTTGAAATTTAATCTCATGTGTATATCTGTTTATTTTTATGAAAATCATATAATAAAGCTTTCCCGATTGCTTAATTTATCAACCGGCAATGATCACACTTTATTGAGCCTAATTTTATTTGATCAAAAATTACCGTTTTTTTAAGAAGGAAAATCTTTCATGCTAATAAATAATGGTTTATTACAACAAAAGTAATTTGAGAAGACACTAATATAAAGGGAACACATGTACAGTTCAAAGATTCTACTCATAATCTCAAAATGCATAAATTAATAATAAATGATATTATGAATTGTCATATGGTAATAGAAATGACAAAAATACAACTTATTACTTAGAGCTAAACTATTCTCTCTTCCATGTATAAGCCTAGAAAAAGAGACCTTAAACAGCTCTTTATTTGGAATGTGTTGATATAGATGAGATCTGAAAAGGACATATTACTTGACTTTTACTTTTACAACATTTTTCATTGTAGCAATAACTATTGCTATAGCACAGCAAATAACAACAAAAATAGTAATGAATAAAACAAATTTTAATGAAGACGCATTTCCAGTTGGTACTTTGAATTGTACTGTGTTATACTCTAACAACGGTATCATCAACCATTCACAGTATGATTCGTTTAAACAATCACAAGGTGCCTGCAAGAAACAAAAAAAAGGACAAATTGTACAAAATGTTTAACAATTTGAATTTGCAGTATAAATAGTGCTTCAAATAATTTTCTTACCACCAATAATGATAAGTAACTGTCAACAATTACTTATCATTTATAAGTAATCATTATAGGTGATTCTCAAAAAGGAGACAATAAATCACATCAATGATGAGAATAATTTATATCATACAACTGGCTCTAATTCATACTTTAACTGAATATTTTTTGCACTGACTGGTCAGAAAAGTGGAATTTTCCATGCATCTCAAAAGTAGTTGTGGGGCTTGCACTGTAACTACAGCATCTGAAATTAAAGTTCATTCAGCAGTATAAGCAAATATCTTTTTCTCTTATTCGAAGAATATTGGTGAATGAAATAGGACAGCTCGATAACTGGCAACGTAAAAGATAAAATTATGCATGAAACAGTCATAATAAGCATAATACTCGGCGATTACTTAATGTTAGCAAACTATTTCAATGATTCAAAAAAAAAGAAAATAAAAATAAACCTTTTCCGGTAGCAGCATGATAACGTAAATGTATTGGTAATTCAAAATGCTCTTTGTAAACAAAATTTTTCCTTAATCCTCGTTTCGAACAAATATAAAGTGGCGTACTTTCCGATTTCTCCCTTGAAGCCTCAACATCAAATGATGCCGCTGCACATGCATGAGTTGGGTATTCTTTCATACTGCAATACTACTTCTGGACATTCTTACAAAAAATGGAAGTGGAAGAGTTTTGTTCTTTTTTTATGGATCAGTAAAAATATGGTATTAAATGCTTTAATGTTTGTAACATTACAGTATTCGGCATGATAAGACCGATATTTCAAAAAACTAAAATATGGCAAACTTATTTCCACTACCACAAATTTGCTCAAAACGATTGTATAGAAATAGCAAATTAGTTATCGCGATATAACGATGTCAGAATCTCCTACAGGTTTTAAGAAATTTAGAAGATAGAATCGTCTGTTAGCATGAGAAGAGTATGTTATATGATAACAAAAGATTATTAAATGTGATAATGTGAAAAGTCAGCATGAAAGTCAACGAGACATTAATATAATCATGAATCGTTTTGAAAATTTGCCTTTTATATTATTAATGAAATAATTTTAATCTCAAATAAATTGAATACCTATCATGATCGACATATGCACCTGCAGGAATCATAAGCTTATAGGCAATTAAACAATCCATAAATCGATTTGAACTACCGATACTGAAATCCATCCTAATGTGTCGATGAAGACCGCTACCACTTCCATGAAATCAAACACTATAGATTAAAAAGGCAAGCAAAAAAACAAAACCATGAACAAAACCATTGAAATACTCTTTTGAAATGAAAAAATGACATCAAAAACAAAGTTCTATGCTATACATTTAAAGTTTACAAAGTAAAACCTTTATATTAGCTTTACGTATCGTTATCGCATCAATCCAACTGCAATTCTGACAAAAAACTAAGCCAAATACAGCAAAAGAAAGAAAAATATGAATAATCATATTACTTCAGAGCCTCTACCCATTAAGCTGCAAAATTTAGTAGTTTTTAATGTTTAATTTAAAAATATCTTTTATCAAATCCACCTCTAAAATTCCGATATTGAGCTTTTAAATCTTCTCGATGCTGAATAATTGGTGCAAATATTTAAAGCATTAAAGATAAGTTTCAATTTCGAATGTGCAATGAAACATAAAAAGAATTCATCGACGGCGCGGAATTCACCACCTTTTATTTCTGCTTTCCAAAATCCGCAAATCTACTAACTGTTGAAGTCGATAAAACAATACAAGATGAATGAATTTATAAAAGTAAAAATGAAAACTATATAACAAAGACTTATTCTTCATACATATTCGTATACAAGATGAGTGATGTAAATTGGATTGTAAATCTTAATAAACTTGTACAATCCCCTCTTTTGAAAGTTTGAACGGAAAAAACTGATATGAAAACTAATAAAATTTAGAATTGTTGTATCATTCAATATAACAGATAAGCATACAGAAATAGATCAGATAAAGGATATGAATTTAAGATATTGTTTGTATCCTAAACTGACACTGTTAGATTGTATGAATATATTTGAAACATTAAATACTTCATTTTACAAGCAGAAATGCTTTCTTGGTTAGTTAAAACCTAGAGTTTATACATCGCCATGTTTTGGTAAACAACTGCGTAGATATTTTAATAGCATATAGGAATATAGTGGAAACTTTTTCTCGTCCATAACTTTTATGAGAATGTTCAGTATAGAGTTTTAAACAAAGCAGTTGAAAGAATATATAGTTTAAGAAAAAAAAAAGATGCAATAAATACATATAACGAAGCAACAATGTAGCTTGATTTGTATTTTGATTTGTTTTTCAAATGGATATACTAAGAAGTAAGTGCAACGACAGTTCCTGCACTTGAATCAGTATCACTTCGATTCCGATGGTGTGATCTTATAACGGTTTTTGCTCCTTCTGACTGAAATTAGTAAATTACATATGGTAATATAACATTCATCGTACTCTCAGTAACGAAGATAATGCTGTATCATAAGTCAAAAAAAGAAGAAAAAAAAATGACAGAACTTCCAAATATGGGAAATAAAAAGTTGGGAAAATCATAAGATAATGAACAATATTTACTTGAAAATGCGCATTCATCTGCTCTGAAATATTAAGTACTTCAGCAACATCAGGACGCTTACTCGGATTCGAACAAATGCATCGAGATATTAGATCACGCAACTGAAAACAAAACTTGCTTTTGTAATAGACCAATAAGATTAACTTATTATGCTATCTAGTAATGACAACTATAAACGACAAGTAGAGCTGTTCTGAATTTGAATAACTGAGTAAATTGTCATAATAAATTCAGAATAAAACCTGTTGTGAATAAATATCAGCTGGTAAAGGTGGATATTCACAATTCTCAATCTTTTTACACAATGAATATAAATTCAATTTATCACCATAAAATGGTGACTGTAATGCAGCCATCTGAAAAAAACATTAAACATGGGAAAACATGAACACAAAATATTCATTCAATGTAAGGTAATGAACTGAATAACAGCAGCCTATGACATAAGTTTCTAAATTATGCACTACTTCATCCGTTCGTTAGGTTTTGATCATTCAATTCACATTTCGATTTTATGACTAACATTTGATCGTTATCTTTGCTTAAGTTCACTATTATTCAACTATAGCTTCAAAAAATGATATCTAGATCAAACTTCAAGATAGGATAAGTCAAAAAGAAAACAAATCATGCATTCAAATTTTAGCAGAAATGTGACATACACCAACCTACCTCATACAGTAAGCAACCAATACTCCACAAATCTGATTTGAAATTATACCCATTCTCTTGTATCCTTTCGGGGCTCATATAATATGGTGTGCCAACTAAAGAGTGTGCCGCTGTAGTTTTTGAGCTGAAAAATCTACCAAGTCCGAGATCACCAAGTTTGACGGTACCATCCACAGTAATAAATACGTTTGCTGGCTTGATATCTGCATAGTACATCAAATTAATATAAGAAATATTGCTGTTGTATGATAACAAAGAGTGTACAGGCGAATACTGGATATAACGAGACGCATTGAAAAGATGTAATGAAGATGAGTAAAAAATAGAAAACTATTCCGTTACAATTAATTTATAATTGTTTTACGAGTACTGATAAACTACTAAGTTAAACGTACCTCTATGCATGATTCGTTTTGAATGCATGTGCTCCAGTGCACGCACTAACTGCACAAAGTACTTCCAAATGATGCGTTCGGGAATAAGGCGCCTACTTTTCTTGAAATGCTATAAAAATTATATGTGCCAAAAAAATTTGAAATGTTATGAAGAAAATTTACAGCTGATAAATTTTGATTCATCTTGAATAGGAAATAGCAAATATAATGTAGGAGAGTTACTCTTAATTTAAGAGATTATGTTGTTAACGAGAAAATATAGCAGCGACAAGTACTTAGCACATATCTTCATGGCAACGCAGTGCTAAACATTTAGGTATACTAATTTGTTTTGATTATAAAGAAAAAAATCTATAACCCGTATCATGCGACTTAGATCGCCTGCGTCTGCTAGCTCGAGAACAATGTTCAATTGATTGTTTTCAATAAATGAAGCGTAATATCGAATAACGTTAACATGATTCAATTGCTTTAAAAGATCAATTTCCTTGATACAATCCTGTCGAGCCTTCGCATCGACCATATCATAAACCTTAAGCAGGAATACAAAAACAATAAATTCAAGGGAATTCAAGCAATAGTGGATCTTTTTTTTTTTGGAAAAATTTCCCAATAAAAATGAATAAGAAAGAGTTGTAATTTACTTAAAAAAGCCTCAATTTTTTATACAGTGCTGTACTGATTATCACCAAAGAAATAAACGAAACCCTTCATTATCTTAGAATAAGCATAACACAAGGTAATTAAATGTAGAATGAAGCTCAGCATCTCCAAATAAAGTTATTTTTCATCAAATTATAATAAGCATATTTGATGAATAGCCAATAACATTAGATTAAATCTTACTGCAATAAATTTCTAGCAAATAACCTGAACTTTCTTCAAAGCAACATAACTACCATCTTCCTTGCATCGTGCCTTATACACTTCCGAAAACTGTCCTTTACCAATTTTCTTTTCAATTTCAAATGCATCCAATTTCCCATACCTTGTTGATAAATCATTCGTCGACATCTGCTATTCGCTTCCTTTAAATTATGATATATACATATTTTGCAGAAACAAGTTTGTTTTTGCAGTGGAAAATAGTATGTTATATAAAAAACTAAAAAATTCATTCAATATTCTAAAGAATAACTTATTAGACATCTCGCTTGTAAAATCGCAGAACTGAGATGAAGTGGAAAAAAGAGAGAATTTTAATTGACAGTAAAATGTAAAGAATTCAGGAATTTCTGACTTGCATTGAGCTACAAAAATTTGCAAAAAATAAAGGAATTTTGAATGTTCCTGAAATATTTATATTAACATGTCACTAGACTGGCAACAAATCAGTAGCAAATTAAAACTTCTTACATATTCTCTTCTGCGTGGTGAATACACCCTAATTTTTTGATTAAATACAAGTTTAATGATAATGTTGTTAGTATCTAATAAAAAATGAGAAAAAAAGGTATAAGATTTCATAAAAATCTAAAATATAAGTAAATTATATGTTTCAAATTAACAACAATAACATGAATACGATAAGAAAGAAAGGGAAGAAAATGTACGACGATGTAGCAATAGGATCGCTCAGATCAGTGTGCGCGATCGTCGTGCGCTCATGGTAGCATCATGTCACCATTGTCATCACATGTGATATGATGTGAGGCATGGCAGTGTGGAATGCGAACATATACAACACTCTGCTGCAAATAGGTAGGCTGTCTTTTTTTCTTTTGCACTGATAATTTAAATAATCAATTTCGAAAAATTGTTTTATTTTTAACATAACTGGTATTTATTACGATGAAAGCGTCGTAATATATCAGTTGGAGAAATAGTTATTGTCGCAATTATTATATACTGGACTAAAGTTTACCACTCTAAACGATGTCTTTATTCATCGAATTGTAACTAACAGTATAACTCAATTCAAGCCTCAAGTCTGTCTCGAATTGTTTGATGTTACATCTTTTAGTTTCAAAACATTTTGGGAAATTTGGGAAATTCCTAAAATCCAGAACCGAAAATTTCCGACTAAGCTAGTTATATAATATTATTCCTATATAAAATGTTCTGCACTTACCATTAATTTATCAATCGAATGACTAACGTATATCTCCGAAATGTCTCCGAACATTCATTGCCCTGTTAGTACATCCGTAGTGCTAGTATATAGCACACTTCATCTGGTCATCCTAATAAGTTTTACTTTAACAGAACTTACTCCGAATGAGTAAGATACTGAATAGCAGTATTATCCATATTTCGGATAAATTCCATGGATTGTCAATATTACTAATTAAAAATAATTTATTTACACTGCTCATTTCTTTACTCTCTCGTAATATATTAAGCAGAATGTTAAATAAACTACTGTAAATCATTTGATAGTTTTTAACATTTTCTGCCCTGAAAAGTTCCAACAATAGCTAAAACTGTTATGAAACGTCATAAAAATACACAAAACTTTGACTGATGAGCTGAACAATTACAATGTTTTTTCCGGATATGGATATACAACACCGTATACTTAACATTAAACCAAGATTTGATTAACAGTGAAAGCTTCCCATTTACTTATTCTTAGTTTTACTTTAATGTTTAATAAAAAATAAATCCCAAAGAGGAATCCCGATGTTTGAAGTATCCGAAATAATGTTACTTCACCAACTAATTCCTTCTCTATCTTTGGTGATTTTTGTGGCAAAATACATTTCGAATGTAATTTAACCTGTTTAAAACAGCATGATATTATACGAAAGAACATAAAGAAAAAGAACGAATATACAGATAAAAGAACGAGAATACATAATTATACCAATAAAAAAGTGACTGCAGAAAACTTGAAAAATTCACCCGTTTTTGCGCAAAACAGAATAGATTCTTCAAAATTCGAAATAAAAGTATCAAATTTAACTGTACTATCTCAAAATCTGCCATCATCTTGCCATCTAACTACCTATTACTGCTAAAAAATTCCTAACGAGAAATAAATTTATCAGCAAAACCTCTTTTATCCAATCCGCCTCTATCCATAACATCATCCAGCAACTTCATAGCTAGCTTACTGTTCATCAAGTTAAAATGTTTCTCGAGAAAATCAAAACTTTTCTTAGCCATTTCAACATCACCATGCCGAAGCGCCATTACAAATTCGTAAAAATAGAAATACAAATCCTTCGATAATGAAGAATCTTTTGGTGGCAGTTTTTTCCATGGTATTTTCCGTTCTTTTTTTGTTTTCTCATCAAGTAACAATGATGACTCATCATACATTGATAATAAAAGACGATGTCGCGCAGATATATCATCATTCTGCAAATTCAATTTGAAAAATGCATCAGTACGATTATACTCACAAACTTTGCGACCAATACAAAATCTTATTACCCAATAAAATTCTATAATTGACAAACGTTTTTTCACCGAATATATATTTGGGTCCAATGCCTTCAGATACAAAATCTTATTACCCAATAAATGTTCAAAACTTAACTTTCGGCACACCAGTCCTAGTATATCTCACAGTCGAACTTTTGGTCTCTTTATAACATTCTTCACGATTTAATTCTAACACACAATCTATATGGGTATCATTTTTCAAGGTAGCATCTCTTTTTTTAAGTCCCGTGCCGGTCTACATTAGTCTAAAAAATTATTTTCTCATTAGTTTGGGCCAAATTATACAGCACTGGAATTGAAACTGAAGTCATAAATGATACTGAGTCGAAATCAAGTTCTCGTAGATAAATTACATTGATTATGCTAAACTGAATAGGCTACGCTATTCCCATAAATTAGAAAATTGCTTACTTTTCGTAACAGCAAAAGTACTGACGCAATTTCGCAGTCCTTTAAAAGTTCTTCACCATAACCAAATCTAAAAAAAGAAAAAATATTTATCTGAAGTTTTCAAAGAATCGTTACTAGGATTTAAAGCAAAAGGCATATTACAAGACATTCAGACCTTAAAATGATTTGAATTATCATTGTTTGGAATGAAAAAAGTATAAAAAAGCATTTCACTTTGGATTATCTGTATTCTTCATATGAAGTGCCCATAGATCATCAATAGTTGCAAGCGCATCTGCATACATCTCCAATTCAACCTGGCAGGCCGCCAATTTTTCTAAGGCTGCTAAATGGCTACGAAATTCCACTTTCAGTAATTCCGCTCCTTATAAATAAACAAATATAAACTAATAATATTGTTAATAGATAAAGTAATTTGAATTTCTTTTTTTTTATATCTAACAATCAAATGTACTGAAAGAAAAAGTTTCCTTCCTTGCTCTAATATAGTGATGTAAATATATTGAAAAAGCAAGTTGCTTTTCATATATTTTCAAATGTAAGATAAGACTTTCATAATTTGCAAATATGAAGTATACAAAAAAAAAACCTCGTAACAAAAACGGTAACGCTAGCTGATATTCATCAATGCTGCACAGTGTAGAACCAAGCTCGGTGCAGTGTAAGCCACCCAGCCAAAATCCCTGATGGTCGAGAATTAACTCAATTGCGCGATTGTAACAATCTTGCATATAATTCAAATGATCAGAACAGGCTGCAATCATGTAAGCTATAACTGACTAATAAGTTAAAGTCATATTATTGAATTAAATCAAATCAATCAACATAGTTATCTGGACATAAAACATTAAGATTGAATCAGCATGTTAAATAAAACAATTATCCTTTATCATGCATTTATCTTCGTTATGTAGGGCTCCTTTCATCTGAGATCAAATATTTTCTTTTTTATATCAGTCTATACAGTGATAGCAGCATCTCTGATAGCAACTGATGAGTAAATAGATAAAACTTTTTCCAAACTTCATGAGTGAACAGTTTCATTTCCTTGAAAAAAGCCACTGGAAACTACCAATCAAGTTTGATTCTAAGGGAATCTGTAATCCATTTATTGCCGTAATAAGGTAATAAGTCGACAGACAGCCTCCTAATAATGCAACACTCTAAAAATTTATGAACAATGAAAAGCTTACCAAATATGTTCATTTCGAAATTCCGCATTTCTGCATTCTTGAAGCACCGGCCAGCTTTCAGGTAATGGTTATATTGCATATTCCAGTCACCTATTTTCTCATTGATCTTTGCCATTTGTATATGACACATACCAGCATACTGTTCACATCCTTCATCCCTAAAATAATTTCCAAAAGTGAAATAAGAAAAATTCTCTAATATGAACACTTTCATTAATATATTTTTCCAAAATCATCGTTTCTCCTCGTTTTTTCCTTTCTCTTGTTCCTACCTTTTTTCTTAATTATTTAATATAGAAATACAGTTTCATATCAATAAAATTCTCTTGATTAAGAAGCACTGAAATGAATTGTTCAACCGGATTACCATAACTAGGAAGAAAAATCTATTTACTTTACAACAGAATGCAAAAGACTCCATTTTCTATACTCACAAACTCGAAGCAAGAATTCAATGAAGTGTTATAAAAGATTAAAAAGTCAAACTCGAAACGTAGTGCCAAATCCGCAAGCCTCGCCAAAACTTGGTAATTATTTGGTCTCTTCAGAAATTTCTTCTTTAATGAATCCAATGCTGATTTGTATTCTTTCCATGGATCTTTATAAGGTTCAACCATAACATATACTAGTCATTCAGTAATGCTGAAAAGAAAGCACATTTCAACCAGTGAATCTAGATAGCTCCAGTATAAAAAAAAACAAGGAGCTCGCTTTTTTGAGAAAACATGAAAATGTGACTTCACAATCATTCCTGACCACCTAAGAATGATATCAACAATGTGGTCAAAACAATTGCAGTTTTTCACACAGGTAGAATTGTCCCATATCTTTTCTGTTTGCATGAACTGTTTAACGTTAGGTGAACTGAACTACCAGTATTTATATCCTAACAGCATCCGATATTAAACGACAACGAACTTTACATCCCTTACAGTAGTAGCACAACGTCGTAATCTTGAAAGGAGTCAAAATCAACTTACACAAATTTCAGATGGAAGGCAACAAACTTATGCATTCAGATAGCAAAACTTTCCGACCATTTAATTGAAACAGAAATATTCCTGCACAAATATATATGCATATATATATATATATTTGTACATATACATATATAAAGGAAATAACTCTTTTGTGTTGGCAAATCAATAGCACGAGACGAATAATTTATTAATGTATGTATATATACATATATATATCGGTATATAAGAGATGAATTTTAATCATGATGATAAACAATCGGCCAAATCAATGCCTAATTGAAAAATGATCCATCAACTCCCTATCTATATCTGTCACCATGGATGAAATATCCAAACGCATTGCGTCATACCGCAATATACAGTCGTCCATTTTTTTTTCAGCTCGATCTTCTGCACTGAAAATTGGAAGTTGATGGTTAAAAACAAGTTGTAATTGAAAACCCTGAAAAAAAAGTTAAACTAAAAAATATTTCAATCAACTTTCAATTTGAGAAAAAGCATGCTTTTTTGAAAACTCATATATTCTACCAAAGGTAAATTAAGAAAAACCTTAACATAGAGAATGAAAAAACATCTCAAAATATTAGTGGTATCTCCTACGTTTACATAATAATTTACTTAATCAGGCAACCCTTATAATTTAGCAAAATGCGCAATGTATTTTTTGGAATAATAGAAAGTTTTTCATGTTCCCACTGCAACCATGGGTATGGCAATCAACGAAAAGTTACCAGTAACAAAAGAAATGCATATCAAGAAATAATTTAATTCTTTCTTAAATCTTAAACAACAGTGGATTCTTGCTTCCTACGTTAAACCAGACTGCTAACATTATTTACATATTATAGAATCACAATGATTTTCGGATCTTAACGATATGAGAAAGCATACTTCTGGATAGCATAACTCAAAAAATTGAAATCATGCAAAATTAGGAATTCCTTAAGATCGTGCGTTAACTTCAACAACTCATCTGCAGCTCGTATCTGAAAATCAGCCTTAGATTAAAAAATATATTGTTCATTACTTCCAATAATTATATGTTGAATTGGTTACCTGATGGCTTGTTGATAATTTACTGACAACACTTAGTTACCGGAAAATTCCATGTAGTTTGTGGTATTATGATCAGAAATAGAGCGAATCCCATGATAATTTAGTAAAATAAGAAAAAATATCAGCATGATTAATCTGAGATAATCTGTGGACAGCATTAAATTCTCTGTCATTTTTAATTTTCAATCTTGAAAACGTTTCTTTGCCCACCATAGCAAGCTAGTTTGTACAATGTAAATAAATAAAGCCTTGAAATAAGCATATTAAAAATATGTCTCGATTATATGTCTCTTAAAAAATCTCACCAACCATCAGAGCAGCCCGAGCAGCAGTTTCGTTCCTCATTGTATAATAATCACTCATTCGACCTATTGGATTTTTGTGCGCTGCATCATCAATATTAATCTGTAAGTTAATTTTACCAAACAAAAAAATTTAGTGAAAAACTTGGGCATAAAGCAATCTCCTGATGGCAAAGTAACAGTGATTGGATGACTATGATTTCATGAATAAGTCATTTAATCGTTGTATTTAATCAATTTCGTGACTTCACTGTTAATGAATCAAACTTAGGATGGAGTAATTACTGAACTGAAACGAAAAATGTACTCTTTACCAATACAAACAACTTCAGAAGACGAAAAGCAATTAATATTGGAAAAAATGATCAAGAAGGAAGAATATGATAACCTTTGCAACAGAAATAATATTAATAAAGTTATCATTCAACGATTTGATGTTATCCTTTAACCGTCGTTTATATTCCTGCACAATTAGCGCTTTTGTTGCTATATTTCGGCCACTTTTCCTCACTGTTGCAGCCGATACTTGCGCCATTTCTGACTTCACAAAGAATTCACTCTGGACTGAAATCGATAATTTTCAACTTATGAAATTTTAGCAAGCTTGTACATATCTTAGCAAAAGTATCCAGATACATTATATCAAGTGCACTTTGGTTATATTACCAATCATGTATCTAATTTTTACGTCGTACTTTTACCGAAACGCGTACAGCATTTCAGGTTAGTTGAATGATATAGTTTTCTGCTTCATTTCAAGTTATTTTCAAGCGGGAAAAAAATACAGCACTTTCATGCACAAAAATATAATGGAAGCGTGTAAGATGGCCCCCATGTCCCACACATCGAAGTACCACACGGACGTCATCCCCTCCTCCTCCTCTCCCTCTTTCACGCACTCAGCTCATACACAACATTAACGAACGCTACACATCTTTTCCTGGATCTTTCATATTCAACACTCTCTGCAATTTGTATAGCTGTCTGTCATCTCGTTACATTCGAAAAGAGAACCCCGTGTAAAAGGGCAAATTATGGGAGAATCTCTGTTGTTACCTGCATTTATTGACCGCGGCAGTGGGTTTCGTCTGGTATGCGATTTATTTTTCTTACCAATTCTTGTAAGCTATGAATGAATGCTATAACTATAACTAACCATAACTTTGGGAAGTTTTTTTTTGATGGTAAAGTCTTTTCTAATTTCTATTATAGGCGCTTTTGTTCACTTTATAATATATAACGAGCAGTTTTGATTTCCATAGAAAAGAAATTGGACTATTTAAGTGGTTTGTTAGAAGACACAAATATTTATCTAATTAATATTTATGTAATGAGATGAAACAATAGTTTAGGAAATATTTATTTTTTATTCTTTTTTAATCACTGGATTTTAGATGGATATTGGTATAATAATGTGACAAAAATCTCCAGCATTTCGTCTACTATTGTCCAGTTTTCTCAGTAGTATTTACTTTTTGTTCCTTTTTAATCACTGAATTTCAGATAGACATTGGTATGGTCATATTCAGTGACTAATGAATTTTAAATTAATTTCATTCTAATGAGACTGGATAACTTGATATCGAAGGAAAAGTATTGGTCAGAGTTGAAGACGCTTCGAATATTATAAGTTTTGAAGCAGTGGAAGTTCACGATGAGTGTCGACTCTGTACAACATGTCACCAAACTGCAAAGTTTTTTTTTTTTACTTAAAATTTTTATTAAAATATGATGTATGTTACAGTTTTCGTCTAACTTATTTTTTGTTTTTATATTTCCTTTTGCGAACTGTAAGTGCAGGATTTCTTGGCTTCGTATATGTGATGTGATGCATTAAGAATGGTGGAAGTAACATAAAATAATGTTAGGATTAACAAAGTGTGCGTAACTTTCAAGTGGTATATCTGAGTTAACTGAGGTGATCTAGAGCCAGATTTGGTACAATTATTTATGAAGCATCAAATTTTTTTTCGGAAATTTGTTTAAAGTTGTATTGGAAAATTATTTAAATTTAGGTTTACTAAAATGATCTCAGTGAAATGTTTGAAAAAAATAAGCTGAAATTATCATTTAGAAAGTTTGTCCCGCTTATCGGAAGTTGTCGCACCATCATCTGGCGTTACAGTAGAAACTTCAGCACCACATCTGAACGAGGTTGTCATAAAACTTTACCAATTTTATTTTCAATTTGATCTAGTTTGGAGTTTTCCAATGACTTTTGTTCTTTTTTGTTACAAAGAATTTAAACGGCACCTCTTAGCTTCAATTGGCCAACTTTTTATCGTAAAATTTCCATCATAAAATACAGCTGTTTCTAAATTTTTAAAGTTATTTCTTTCATGATCGACTGTGAATATGTCTTTACCTGGACAATGGCATTATAGGACCAGGTGTTTGTGTTCCATTTGAATACGCATGGCATTTCGGAGGAAAAAGAAGAACGATTACGAGAGTTGTATAAACGACTAGATATAAATAAGGATGGAACCATAAATATGCGAGATTTGACAAATGCGCTCAAACAGAGAGCTCCTTATATACCAAGTGGTGTTATACCTGTAAGGTTTTTGGTACTTGAATTCATTGGTCATTACAATTAGTTGTACGAATCAAATTTAAGACGTATATTTTTGCCAATTGTTTTTAATTTACCGGGACTTTTTGCTCAGTTGTGTTTTACATTTTTTTAAATTGTTCTTCCAAAATTCCTTAATAAATTTCCAGGAATTGTTTGCTCAAATTGACCATTTAAATGACGATATAATAACGTTTGCGGAATTTGTACAGTATGCTGTTGAACATGAGAAGAAATTGGAAATCATATTCCGAGATTTAGATAAGAATAACGTTGGTTGGTTTTTCCTCTCTTTGTTACTCTCTATTTTTTTGTAAAGATTTTTTATGGTTTAGAAAATCGAAATAATTGATTCCTGTTATTTTGCTTTTCCAGGACTTCTGAATTTTAATCAGACTTATTGCAGATATAATTTCATTTTCTACGCATACTCCAGAGAAAAAACTCTTTTTTTCAGGCTATGTCGGTGTGCAAGAAATCAAGAAATATTGCGAAGACCTCGGTCTCCCAATAACCGAAGCAAAAGCACAAGGAATTGTTGACTGGTAAATTGTCTGTTTTTTTTGTAGCGGTAGAAATCATCGTCCATTTTTGAAGTTATAAAATGAAGGCAAATGTATCTTCTTAGAAAAACGTAGCTGAATATAGGGAAGCACTGTTGTGAAATTAATTTGCCGGCTATAACAGATTTGTTGCGTCCTATTTACCTTTAAAAGTTAGAAGCAAGTGCAGATGCATCTTGGAATCAGAGAACAAAGTTTAATGTGTTTCTCATTCAGGATGGCACGTGCAAACTCAACTTCCGTGAATTTCTCAGAATTCAAAGATTTTATGTTGTTTTATCCTCGGTCCAAACCAGAAGAAATTGCGAAATTTTGGAAGCATGATTTGGTTAAATTTTACTGTGAAGTTGACCGAATTTTTACATTCGATTACTCCATCTCTTTTAAAAATTCAGGAAAGATAAGTTTGAACGACAATAATTTATTATCTTCTGTTGATTTATCTCAGCTGTATCATAGGTGATTGATATCGGTGAAGATAGCCAGATTCCAGAAGATTTTTCGCAGCAGGAAATCGCTTCAGGATTTTGGTGGAAGCATTTGGTGGCTGGTGGAGTTGCAGGATGTGTGAGTCGAACGTGTACGGCTCCGTTAGATCGAGTAAAAATTTACCTTCAAGTGAGCTTGTTTTTTTTATTGTTATGTTGTATTAAAATAAAACTTTATATCTTTATGCTCATTATTATTCCTTAAGATATTACTTGGTTTAGGTTCATGCAACTCTACTCAACCGATTGCGATTTCCAAAGGCTGCGAAACTTTTATATGAAGAAGGTGGACTGAAATCTTTCTGGCGAGGAAATGGTGTTAATGTCGCGAAAATTGCACCCGAATCAGCTATCAAATTTCTTTCTTATGACGTTGTACGTTTCCTCTCATATGGAACACTTTAGTAAACACCACGACCAATTATTATCCTGCATAACATTATATTTCAGGTTAAGCGACTGATTATTAAACATAGAAGCGAAGGTCACAAACTTCAAATTTCTGAACGGCTTGCTGCCGGTTCTGCTGCAGGTTTAATCTCTCAAACAATTGTTTATCCTTTAGAAGTACGTTTTTTCTTTTTTTATAACTTTGCTTCTTTTATTTATTGCAGTCTTTTCAACATCCATATTGCATATCATTTTGCACTAGCTTAGTTTCGAAGTTTCTTTCTTACTATAAATTCGAAATTCCGTTGATTTCCGACTTTCAGGTGTTAAAAACACGCTTAGCGCTGCGGCGCAGTAATCAATTGGAAAGCGGTTTAGTCGATCTTGCCGTCAAAATGTATAGAAATGAAGGCTTTCTTTGTTTTTATAGGGTAAAATATTGGATTACAATTGTTCCTAAATTCACTGGATAAATCAAACAGGTTTAGTCGATGTCTATTTTTAGGGGATTGTTCCCAATCTTATCGGCATCATTCCCTATGCGGGTATTGATTTGGCCATTTATGAAACACTTAAAAGTTATTATGTGAACAATTACAATGCTCATCCAGTTCGTGATATCGTCGCTCTTCCAGTATGTGGTGCATGCAGTTCTATTTGTGGCATGTTAGCAAGTTATCCGTTTGCTCTCGTGAGGACACGATTGCAAGCTCTAGGTATGCTTTATTTCATTTATAGAATTAGGTTCTACATTTAGTTAATTTTACCTGATTTTGAAATGGTATGATCTTATCAAGTTTTTTTATACGCAGAGTAATAGAAATGATGTAATGCAATCCTAACATTCTTATGTCACAGTGGATATTTCTGTGTTACAATGCATATTTCAGCGATATCAGATAATTTGACTCAACCAGATACTATGAATGGACAAATGCAATACATTTGGAAAAATGATGGACTGTATGGCTTTTACCGGGGACTTACTGCTAATCTGGTGAAAGCTGTGCCAGCAGTTGCCATAAGTTATTATGTTTATGAATATGTGCGCACAGGTCTGGGTGCTCCGATGATGTGACGATATGTTAATATATATATTTTTACATTTCCATACTTTTTCATGTAGTTTGTAATCATGTTTTTTACGGGAAATTTTAAATCACTGTTTGTAAACTTTTATTGTGAGCATTAAAACAGGTCACATTACATTTGTATTTCTTCTTTTCTGTAAGAGCATTCCTTTATTGTTTACTTTGTTTATACTTTCCTTACATCTATAAAAATTTGCTCCTTCATTTTTGACTGATTATCTGACCATTCAGCATGATATACCTCATAATGATGACACTACTAAATTTTGTTCAGTCTATCTTTTGGTAGTGGGTTACTACTTCGATCATCAGCGTGAAGTTTTCCGTTTAGAAAAAGATTTAACAAAAAATTTGAGAATTTCTACTATAGCTTCTTCCAGGAATTTTTTTTGACCAAGGAGATAGAGTTGCTTCGCTCTTATCTAAGAAGTAAACCTTACATATTCACTTTTGAATAATTTTGATGTGAATCCTATATATACATATATGTATCAGAAATTTATTGATGATTAATACTGTCATTAATAAATTAACGATTTTTGACGTCAGAGTCCTTAATTGCCAACTACTGTTGCTGTCTTGTGATATCACCAACTTTTGATGATTTTAAAAATTTAGAAATTAACGATGCAAAAATTACCTGATGGTATCAATCCTCGAAGAGTTTTTATCCTTCTTTTTTTTTTTGATTGTAGTTAAATGCGGTTGATTGAAGTACATTTCATGCTTGAAAATAAGGTTTTTAGGGTTTAAAATTATGAAATTAAGATGGGGGGCACTGCTATTTGGTAGTGGGTTACGTGTTTCAAATAAAGGGAGTTTTAAATTTGAACACATCTCTCAAAAAAGTTAATAAAATGAGTAAGTTTAACAAGTAATGGTTCTAGTATTGCTTTTTGTTATCTCTTCAATGTTTAGTTGTAATTTGTTGAAGTGATTTTGGGTTCAAATGATTGCAGGGATTTGTCTGTGATTTCTATTGGTTCTCTTATTTCATCTAAATTGGAAATCAATTGTTGAGACATGCTTATTTAATAAATCATTGTAATTTTTCCAATTTTTGTCTGCATTTGCTATAATGATTGTGCTCAAATATTGTGTTATAGTTCTTTGAAATCAAAGAAAGTATTCGCTTGAGATAGTGTAAGACTACTTTAATAGATTCGTATGCAATGTGGAAGTCGAAAATTTTGATTGAATTCCGTGATATAGAAAAGTAATGAAGAAGGCAGTTGCAGTACGGTGGAGAAAATAGGGTTTCAGTTTGGGATATTAATTGCTTTAATTTCAGATGAGGAGCATACGAGATACAAATGTACTGTTTCCAAGTACATTAAGTAGCGATGAAAAACGTCTGAAAGAAGCATTCGAGAAATTGCGGGCTATTGTAGGTTTCCACTCACATAGTTTGATATAAGAAAGAACAAGAGATGTTGATGTTTAGAGTGCTAAATAAACTTACAGAACTTGATGGTAGGGTTCTAGATTGTTAAAGTAAGCTTTTTCAAAATCTGTAGTTGATGCTTTAAAATAATTATGAGTTAGGTGGTTCTTGAAAGGATTGGAATATTTTGTCAGGATGCTGATATATGGAAATATATTTATATATTACTGCTTAACTTGGCATTATTGTCAGTGAAAAATTACTTCAGTTAGTGAAGTAAAGATTTGTAGCGAAAAGCGATAGCGGCAACAAACAAAGTGAATGTTAGCGGAACAGTTGGTGACAACCTCAAAACCGAGCGAAAAACAACCAAAAGACGTGTGAAATTCTTTTATCTCGAATTTTATGAAAGAAAAATTTCATTTTGATTAATAGTTTTGATATGTTTCCCATGCTAATCAGTGATGTAACTAAAGGCTGCTCAGGGAACTGAAATCATGCGTTATGTAGAAGCTGTATTTTGTTTTGTGTTTGAAATTATTACATTTTTCTTTATTTAGATCTACAGCAGGCGCAAGAGGCTACGGAAGAAGTGAAACGGAAGGTTTTAATTGGTGCTGTCAGTTTTAAGAAAGCCGATGAAAAGAAAGATTCATTCAAACGACCAAGTTTAGTTGGCAGACGTCGAGTAAGATTTTGGTGATGATTACTTTGAAATTATTGGAATATTACTTGTTCTGGATTTGGTACATATTCTTTCTTCATCCTTTATTATTGAGTTCAGTTTAACCATGTTCTCGTCTACAGGGGTCACAAAAAACAGAAAAAATCTGCAATTATTTCTCTATTTTCCCTTGATCGGATGTGATATTTTTTGTTTCATCATACATATGATCAATATTTTGGGGATTTTGATTCAAACTAATCTTTTATTAATGGTACAGTCAGGTTTGTGATAAGTTTCATTTTTCAGGATAGTGGCAAAACAAAATCCGACAATGATACGGTAGGTTGTGTTAGGACATTGTATATCTTTTTCTTTCTCGTATTATCGTAGTTTTTGCTTTTATTACATGATTTTGTTTTATTTAAATATATTTAATATATTTAAATATATTTAAAATTTTTTGTTTTATTTTAGCTTTAAAGTTTTTTCTGAAATTATGCAGATTATGGCTTCATTGTCATTCTAAAATTAAAACGGAATCTCTTTACCATCAACGTCCCCTTTTTTAATCATTAATTTCTAAATCATTATATTTTTCTCTTATAGGTAAATATCAATAACACGGAGGTTTTACCACCGAATGCTGATGATGGTTTTGATACATATAAACCAATTCCTTCGGATTATTCTGGAACGAAAAAAAAGACCGGAGAATCATCCGACACTTTTGACACTAATAAACCGCCTTATGATTCTGATAATTGCCAGAGTGCTACATCAGACATTTCTGGCGTACGTAAACCAAGCCCGAATTCCGCTGCACAGACGATTTCTCCAGAATCAGATAAATTTGATACTTATAAGACCGAAGAAGAAACAAATGCATCTGACAACTACAAATCAGCAGGAGTTGATAACAACGGTGTTTCCGATACCAATGCACCATCTTCGCCTTTTGATATCTACAAACCTGCATCTAACGATGATGGATTTGACAATTATAAACCAGGATCAGCACAATCGTTTTCTTTTGACGCAAGCAGTGGATCATCACCCTTTGTTGGTTTTGAGCAACCAAAGCCGTGTAGGGTAAATACTTTTGAATTTTTATAAGATTCGATCAACTTAATGCTATTTAAAATTTTGGAAATAGGGAAAATCGAATTTTAATGTTTCAACTTTAGATGATTTCCACTTGTTTTGTTACTTCCAAAAAAAGAAAACTTTCGGAATGATTCAAAAGAAAGAAATGTAAAGAAAAAAAGACAGTTGTAGTATTTCCTCAGTTTTAGGGTCCTTGTTTATACATTCGTGGATACGACTTGATAGCAGATTCTTTACGGAATGTATTCAGTAAATACGGTGTGGTCAATAGAGTTTTTGTAGAGGAGCGTCAGAAGTATGTCTGTAACTTATTATCATCTTTTAATAAAATAAGAGGTGGCAGTTTATTGTTTTGAATATTTATGCAGACAGTGTGAAACAATCTTTTCTTTCATCTTCAAAATTCGTAAATCTTCAGGAGTGCATTTATTACGTATGCCACAACGGCGGAAGCGGAAGCTGCAATAAAAGAAGTAAGTGTATTCGATGGATAAGAATGGCTGAAAAGCAGTATTTGCATACCTAAAATATGAAAAGCAGCATTTTTTCCAAAAAACCAAGTCTTTGAAATTCATTATAAAAATATACTCAAATCCATTTATAAACGCAAATGCCAATTAAGGTAGTCCGATAAAAACAACAACAGCTGGTCATAACATGCAACCCAAATCCGGAAGGTTTTTTTTTTTTCAGATGGATGGAAATATGGTTAATGGAATAACATTGCGTGTTTCATTTGCACGCCGTCAAAATCAATGTGGTGATTCTGGACGGTTTCGGAGTAGTAAATCATTCGACAGAAATAACGATAGTAATGACAGAGGTGGAAGTGATCGTTCTCGGAGCCAAAGAAATAATCTCTTTCGAGGTAATGAACGTGTTCATTACCGTGGTGAGAAAAGCAGGCGAGGTCGTGGTCGAAGATGCACGTATGAAGGCGAAAGTTCGTTATTGCCAGCACCTTCCACTGAAAATAATGATGATTTCTTGTCTGGTCCGAACAAAGTGTCAAATGATGAGGGGTCAGCAGCGGAAGCATCTAATAATAAAGATGATTTCTGGCCAGCGAGAAGTCAATCACCTGGAAGGACGAATGAGGGGTCAAACGTTGGAAAGGATAACAAGCAAGAGGATAATTTTGATACGTACAAATCAACGATATCTGCTAACGAAAAGGATGATTTTGTTAATGTGAAAGATGATGATTTTGACACGTATAAACCATTTAGTAGTGATGGAAGATGTGATGGTACTAATACAAGGTCTCGAGAAACATCTGATGGTAATTATCAAGAGAATGTTAGGAAAAGACACGGTGGTTTTGAGCATAGGGGCCGTGAAAGGCAAGTTGGTTTCGGCAACGATAGATATCGTAGTTTCCGAGGTGATGAACGAGGTGGTAGAATGTCTAGGCGAGGTAGTAAAATTCGTGGGGATCCATTATGGCATTCGAAACGGCGGAACAATGAGTTAAGAGGTGGTAATTATTGTTCAGATGCTAATTCAGATGTTAGCCAAAAGAACTCATGGCTAACAAAAAGTGAAAGTGGAGACAAGAATGATTTGTGGACATCCGGTGATCATCATTCGAATGCACTCAGTAAAAATGCTAGTGATAATAAAGAAAGTGAATCACAAGAGAAAGATAATACTAAAGATGATTTCTGGCCTTCATCTTGTCATCAATCTATCAGTAAAGATGGTGAATCTTCGCATATTCCCGTTGAAAGATTAGGTGAAGATCAACCATTTCGAAGTACACGAGGAGATTATAGAAGTGGAAGAAGAGGTACAGATCGAAACACAGGATTTCGACGTCAACGTCGCGGTTTTGACAAAAAGAATGCGTGGCCTGATGATGAAGAAGGAAAATCATCTTGTTGGCCTAGTGAATGGCCTGATGCTGATAATAAACCACTAACGGACTCATGGTCTGCATCATCTGATGATAAGACACCAAATTCTCTGCCACCTCCTCCACCGATGTCTGAAGTTCAAGTAGCATGGAGTGAAGCTAGTAAGTTCTTTTATCAGTAATTGTTACATTATTTAATTCTAGTCGTTGTTATTTGAAAGTTTGAGTTTTCATTCTTTTGAACTTCGGAGATTTTGTCTTCAGTAGCACATAGACTTTCACTATATTATGTGTTAGCTAATTTTTGAATCATTTGCTGGGAATGCAAGAATTCACACTTTCATCTCAAAACATATGTTACGAAATGAAATGTTATTGAATTGTGAACAATACTTAGCATTCAGATAAAATCACCCATTATCAAAGGACTAATGAATCCTTTCTTTTTTTAATACTTTTATTATTTTGGTCACTGGTTCCACTTTGTTTGCATCTACAATGTCACCGTACAATGCTCATTCATTTCTACTTACAACAATCAAGCAAATGGCCCATTTGAATATTTTTTTTGTAAAGTCGTGGTATCATTACAAGTGGTCAGTTCATTCATCAAGAACTGTTGGTCAGACAATTGTTTGAGTTTGAAACAAAGTTCAGATAGAGGAAATTTCCTTGTCATTTCATAATACAGGAAACATTCCGCTCGGCAGGATATTTTCCTTGTGCAAGGCAATGGTCCTCTATGCAAGGTCAAAGGCTCTTTGTACTGCTTTGTCCTGACCATTAGCTTCTCTTTGTTTACGTCTACGATATCATCACGCATTCCACATCTTTATTTGTGCTAATGACGATCAGCACCATTTGGTTCATCTAAATCAAAAATAAAAATGACTAAATATGACCATCGATTTTACGGCTTACATTTTCATTAAATTGTGAATTTTTAATTTATTATCTAGTTTTACCCTTTACAAGGTATTTCTTCAAATAATGTTTTATGTTTGAAATGAATGGCGAGCTTTCCATTAAGCATATTGATAATGAAGTTAAAGAGTAGATTAAATCATCTTCCTAATGTCTGACAAGAATGATTGATGGTGTATGAGACTTGTGTGTCTCTTGATATAACTTGCGGTCTGTTCAATCTCAGTATTTTTTTTTTTTTTTTTTTGTGAAATAGGACTGATTGATAGAGATATTTTACTGACTGATAGAGATATTTTGGCCGATTAAGTTACGCTAACAAATTAGTCATTATCTCGTGAAGAATATATTGAAACTTCATTGGATGATGAATTTCACTGTGAAAATTTTTATGCGATTTTTATAAATAAATCTTTTTTTTTTTTCAGCTAAAAAGAGCTCCAAAGAGATGACAGCAACAATAACAAAAGAAGAAACAATTGTGGTACAACGTAAAACAGAAATAAGGAAGCAAGTATCGTATGGTGAGGATGATCCTTTTGCTTGATGAATGTGTCGTCGTACATTAAAGAGATAAGATAACATTCCAAAAAGTTTGAATATATGTTCAGTGCAAGCTGTTGTTTTGATCTTTTTCGAACTTTAAATTTGAAAACATATTGAAATTTTATTTGTGATGAATATTGTTTCCATTCTTTTTTCTCAAACTCTTCCAATTCTTGCTGTAGATTCATAGTTATTTAAATTTATCTGTCACAATAATTTGTTTTTTAATCACTGCAGCAGTTATTTCAATCCTGCAGTTTCGTCTATTTTAATTATTAATAACTTGTATGTGTTATCTGCTAACTCTAGATTAAATTGTTTTGCCAAATTTATCGTTTTAAGATCACTACTAATATTATGTATTATATGAATCTTGAAAGTTCAGTACCTTTACTTTCACTTTTATTTTTTCGTGAATGATATTTGAGGTAATATGCTTAGTTTAATTAAGGCTCTTCATGATGGTTTACATTAATAATGAAAGAGTAGTGGTAAAAATGTTAAGTTGAAAGAAAAGGTAAATTATAATTTCATTCAATAAATCAGTACAAGATTTTAATTTGCTCTTCCAGTGGGTAGCTACTAAATAGAACAATTTTGGAGACATTTGAAATATTGTTTTTTTTTCGTCAATCGAAACTTATTTCGTTTACTCTTTTATGTCATTTTTTCTGATGAAAATGATGAATTAGACCGAACAACAGCTAAATCACAATTGATTTACTCTATTGTTCTCTTGATGTAGCTCCTTTTGTAAGTAGTAGTAATGAGATCAAGCGGGAAATGCTTTGCTTTGCTATCAGTATGAATATTTAATTTTACACATATCAACGATAAAAATGATGAATTACTTTAGAAAATGATTTCGAACACTTAAAATACATTATTACTTGCAGGAATGCTATTACTCAGCAATAGCTACACTTTTTATAGACAAAACTGAAATAACTGATTTCGGAATTACTGGAAAGATACTTTCACTTATTTCTTTCTTCAAATAAACACTTGATAGTGGAGTATATTATAAATTTCTATGAATTTAATAATAAATTCAATAGTTTTGTACCATCCATACCATATCTTGGTCTTTCGATTATGTATGTCTTCGATTCTCAATGCTGATTTTTTCTTTTTGTCCTTTTTTGTTTTGGGAAAAATGATAAATCGTATAGAGCGGACGATGATTCAAGCCTGTTTGCGACACGTATAGCAGAATATACAGATTTCATTGCCATGATGCATTTTTGAGAAGAATAAATTGGGTCATCTCTTTCATTCTGTTGCATTTCCTTATCATTTGTCTCATTCGAAAAATGTAGAATATATTGGAATTGAAATAAATTCATTACATTAAACCAAAAGGTTATTACAAGTGACAAATTGTTTTAACTTTATGTTAAATGATTACGACAGAAGATGGCGCATTTATATTTTCTAACAAATTAAGTTCCCATGACTGCTCTTATAGGATGTATGGTGGCGACATTCATAGACATCTACAGGAAAAGAAAAAATCAAAACTTTTAAATTTGCAAGTCTCTGAAATAAAAAAAAAAAAAGTTTTCTTGATAAACTGACCAATTTATTGAATGTTAGTGATCCATGTATGTGTGTGCGTGTGTATGTGTATGTGGTATGTATGTACGTGTGTGAGAATTTAGTGTGTATGCTTACTTATTATTATGATTGAATGAATTTGTCCCATTTCAATTAAATTTTTTTCAATTGCAAATGTAAAAGGAGTCCTTCTAATTCTATCAATTAACAAATATTTAATCTAAGTCTAAAATGACAGTTTATTCAATGAATCTTATTAGAAACTATCCTTATTTCATGTTGTATACATTATTTTTAAAGAAATTTATTTGTTCAAATGATCTCTCATTTATGCTATTCATTAATTTAGATAAGAAGATTAATGAATTAGATTAAGTAAAACAAATGAAACTTTAAAATGATTATTTAAAATAAATGAAACTTTTAAATTGATTTACTCAAATAAAAAAGAGAAAAAAAATCACGGAATAATCAATTTTATTCGGCGTAACTAATGATGATGCAGTAGTAATAATGATCATGATGACCTTGTTTTCCGCATCTTTTTGCTTCTTTTTTTTTCCATTTTTATATGTTTATATATATATATGTACATGAATTTTAACATATATGTGCTTCCGAATGTTATTTACGTAAACAAATGTTTAGACTTTGTAAACAATGACAATAATAATAATAATACAAGGACATTGGTGACCTTAGATTTATTGATATACATTGATGACAGTATTGATAATAGCAAGGTATTGTCGAGAAAGAGTTGAGCTAGAGTGCACCACCATATATATATATATAATATATATACACATACACACACATACACATAACATACATTAACATTTATTATTAGAATGGTTCATTTGAAGTAGTGTTGGTGCAGACTGTCCCCGTCATTTTGGCTGTTTCGTACCAGTCGTTGTCACCTGGTAGGTCTCCCATTCCGCTTGACCTTAGCGCATTTCATTTCTCTCTTTTCGTCCACCCTTCCTCCTTCAATGCATTCCGTCTTTTCGGCTTTGCCTTTAAACAACGTCTACATGAAACACGATTACTTTACATTCTTCCCATTTATATCAAATTTTATTTATTATTATTAATCAGTAATTTATGCCAAATAATAAACAGTAAATAATTGTTACATTTAATAAGCTTTATTGTCTCATTATTGTTTACCGTTATTGTCCCAGTGTTCATTAATCCTACCAGATAAACATGATTAAAATTCGACATGCAAAAAAAAAAAAAAAGAAAAGAAAAAATTACTTAGCTAATTCTTTTTCTGCGCTAATTTGTTTACCTTCCTTTCTCCTTTGTTTTTTTGAGAATTTTGTTAAATTATTCCAAGCTCATCATTGAAAAAACATCAGTCATTTTTATTGATATTTTGAAATAGAGCAAGTATAAAAGTGAAATAAACAGATATCAATGTATCGGATAATCATATACACACATACATATATCATTGGAATTTTTATAAGCAAAAAGCTTTCATCTAATGAGAAAATATTAAAATAAGAAGTATCATCTAATTTAAATTTACCCGAAATGTTAATATTTTTTGCTAAATTTATAATTAATTTAGTTTTATAAATTTGATGTGATTCTTAATCAACCTCAAAATTTAGTTAATGTTGAAAATTGGGGAAAAATGGGTAGGAAAAAAATAATTATTGGAATTAGTTTGCATTTTGCAACAATTGTGATATTTTTTTGTACTACATTCTTATTATATTTCATTTGTCAATGCTAATCTCTTCCTTCTATCTTTTTTCTCACTTATTTTTTTAACGTTTTGTTGACGTGAAAAAGTTAAGTTGCATACGTTTATTCATCAAAAGTCGTTTAATTTTTTTTTTTCAGTTATTATCCTTAATATAATTGTAATAAATCGTTTAAAATATTTACTTGAGTAAATAAAAAAATATTGCAGAAGTAAATTCATTTTTTTTTTTTTGTATTTTTCTTTTTTCTAGGGTAATACCAAATTTAATAAGGGGTAAATTTATCTGTTTGTTGGGCAAATGGATCTATGCCCATCAGATTGGTTTGATTCGAATCTAGTAATAACAACCCCAACAACAATCGATTTAATTCCAAATGGAAGTCGAAATAAGCGAAAACGTGAAACGACAAATCGTATTGATGGCATTGATAATTTGGAACAACCAGAGGAACAATTCAATCAGGTGTTAAATAATTACTTCCATTTTTCAAATCCGACCAGTACCACATGGTTTCAACAAGGTTTGCATCTGAATTGTTTTTTCTTTTTTATTTCACAAATTTTCATTATATTTGTTAGAATTGCTATTATCATTAAATAGCTTTATGGATGATTTATTCGCAGTAAACATTTAAAATACTCTAAAATATTTCACAATATCAACATCTGAAATTTCAATTTTAACACAAAATAATTGGTTGCATAATTAATAATCAAATACTATTAATGTTCAAATTATCCACTTCTATTATTGCTTACTTTTTTTTTGACTTGAAAATTTTCTAATTGAATGGAAAAACTTTGAAAATTTTTATGTACCAATCATTTTTACATTATATGTGATAAATTTGATTTGAAATAAAAAACAGAAGCAAAATTTTCACAAAATTAACATAGCAAGCTTTTTTCTTTTTAAATTATCATTTAATCACAAAGTGAATTTAATTATTCGGTCACATTTCCTAATGATATCACAAAGATATATCATACATAATTCTTTTGAATATAAACCGATCATACAGATTATCAAATTATTTTGAATTTATTCAAATCACTCATTACATTATCATTAATAACCAAAAATTTTCCACATGATTTCTTTTTTTAATTTAATGATAACTGACTTCCTTAAATTATTGGTCAAAAATAAAATAATTTTTCAATGAGTTAGAAAAATAAATAAATGAAGCATTTTTTACTAAATTTAAAAACAACAAGAATTTCTTTCATTAAGATTTCTACATAATACATTACGCTAAAGAATATTCAATCTTGTTTCAATACATTTTCAATTGTACTTTGGTAAAGCGCAATTGTCGTATTCTCATTGAAAGAGGAATCTTTTGACAAAATAATATCTTATGGAAATATAACTTGAAAGTCTACACAAATTACAAAAATACTCTAAAACTAAATACATTTTTTTTTTTTGCAATTAAAAGATAATTTTTTATTAAATTTTTTTTATGAAACTAGATTTTTAATTTAAATTGAATTCTTCTCAAATGTTTAATTTGAATCATTGACCTCTAACAATTTTCTAATGTACGCAAGAGGAACGATAGAATGTTGAAAATTCAACAGCGTGACGTACGACTTCCTTCCTTTTGTGAAAAAGAAGAAAAAAAACTTCTCAATCTTATCAATCATTTACAATTTAATGTTTATTTCCCTAATTTTTAAAAATTTATTTTATTTTTTTGGAAAACTAAATTTTTTAATTATGAGAGCAAAAAAGGGAATAGTAAAATTTTAGTAAAAATTAGTCAAATATTTCTCCCAGGATAAAATTTAAATGATGGTAGCAGCATTATTTTGTTTGCATTATTTTGTTCTTTATTGATTGATATTTTTCTGCTTATCTTTTCATAACACTTTTGAAAGCAACAAATTTTTAATTTTAAATAAAGTAGCGTGAAGAATGAAAATTTTCATTTGAAATTTGAAACCAGAACGGTTAATTCAATTCACTTCAAATTGTTTTAGATTTTAGATTTTATCCACCTTCAACTTTTTAACTTAATTCTTTGATGTAAAAATTTGAAAAGGTAATGAATAAATTTTAATTAACACTTTTCCTTTCATCTTTTTCTTTGACATTTTATGGGATCTTTTTATTAATCTTGTATCTTTTTTCTTTGTTATTTCATTAAGTACTACCAAAATACTGACCGTTGTCCATTAACTGTTATCCATTTAGTTCGATTTTTTTCTCTTTGAAATTTTAATAGCTTATATTTACAAAATATGATTAACGATCGTATGCAGTAATAGATGTTGTCGCAAGTCTTTGTACTATGATGCAACATTATCATTTTACATTATCATCTGTCAACAATACAGTCTTCATGATGACCTTCTGCGAGAAATAAATAATTTTAACTTCTCATTTTAAAAAAGATAGCAAAATTATATGTCAAATAAAGGATTTATTATTCATTTCACATCAATTTATCATTTTTTTTTTGTTTGTTTTTAAAAATTTTAAAGATTTTATTCATAAGTTCAAATTAGTTCAGAACAACAAATGCTACCAACAAATGCGCAACTTTTGCGACCAACTACTGATCGCTCACAAGAATTTACAGTTTCAAATGATGAAGTTAGCAGGTAAATCATTCAAATATTTTATAAATAACAATTCGATCTTTGATTGATTTCCGTTTTTTACAAATGTTTACGCTAATATTTTGACAATGTTTTTTATTCTAATTAATTTTAACTATCCAAATATTTGAATTTAGTTATTTTATTTGAATTTTTCTAATATCTTTATTTTACCACACAGTTTGAATTTTTCTGATTATTTGAAAATTAATTTATTCTGAAAATTTTTGAATAATTATGACAAGATGAAAAGCGCTAGTTATGTTTTTCTATGGTTAAAATAGAAATTGTAATGAAGCAATTTCCCATAAAATTTTATTTCAAATATTTTCTAGCACAACTCCAAATATGACAATGTATGCCATACAAAAATCATCAACATCAATCAATCTAGGAACCACCACAAAGCACGTTTGCGCAATATGCGGTGATCGAGCATCTGGGAAACACTATGGGGTGTACAGGTAGATGAACCTATCTACTCAATTTAAAATTTTTATAAAAAGAATCATTGAAGTTAAAAAATTGAAATAATTTTCTCGTTTTATTTTAAATTCTAACGGTATCACTTTTTTATTAAAAGTCATTGTAATTAATTGAAATCAAAATTTTATTTTAGTTTTTAAAAATTTACAAAAGTGGCCTTTGCAAATTTTAATGAATTTCGAAACTGAATTTGATTTATTTCAATGTCATATCAATTTGACTAATGTATTATGACATTAAAAATGAAATGACATGATAGTGATGTATATGAAATTTTAACAAGTAAAATTAAATTTTTCAATAAGTAATATTTTTAAAATTTCACCAATATTTGCACAAAATTTTTTTTACAAAAAATTTCTTTTTTTCTTTTAAAATTATCATTTCATTTATGATTTGTTCAAATTTCAAAATCCTTTTGTAAATTGCAGTTGTGAAGGTTGTAAAGGATTTTTCAAAAGGACAGTACGTAAGGATCTTATCTATTTATGCCGAGAAAATCGTAACTGTATCATCGATAAACGACAAAGGAACCGATGTCAATATTGTCGTTACCGCAAATGTCAAAGTATGGGAATGAAAAGAGAAGGTCATTTTCTAAAGCATACTTCTTTTCAAATCCATTTTGGATTAAAATCCAATAATTGTTTATGGTTAAAAGAAAAAGAAATATATTTCCATTATTTCAATTGGCCATTTTGATTTCATTTCCTTCGTTCTAAAAAAAGAAAAGTGAATTAAAGGGTGAATTAAATATTTATAATTATAATTATCCATCTTAGCATCTAACTTATCAGTGATAACTTATTATTTTGATATTTGAGAATTAACATGTATATTCATTGATAATATTTAATTCAATTTAATTGTTTCACTCTTTCATCGTTCCCATCATATGGTTTAGTGAAGTAAGCAAGTTGACCAATTAAAAAATAAGAAAATGCAACTTTAAGTTCATTTTGCTGTTCCTAACTAATTAGCATTTAGATTGAAGAAGATTTGATTCTTATGTGAATGGAAATTCTTTATTTCTAAATAAATTTAAATAATAATTTAGAATTATTTAATGCTAGTGTTATTAATTCCAGCACCTTTTTTCTCTTTTTGTGCAACACTTTATTAAATTTTAATGTAGTTCATGAATTAATTTACTCTAAAAAATAAAAACAAATAAAAGCAACGCATCCTTAATTGATGTAAATTTAAGTGGAAGTAATGTATCAGTTATTAGTTTAAATTTACTGAAATAGTTATATGCATATTTTAAATTGATTAGAATACAAAGAGTGGAATAAATAAATAAACAAATAAATGTTTGTTTATAGCTGTTCAAGAGGAAAGACAAAGTTCAAGAACAGATATAGCAAAAGTGTTGACCACTGGTGGACAACGGCATATTACCACAAGTCAAATGGAAGCGGAAAGTACAAGTACTTATGGCGGTCTTGAAATTCAACTTGAAAGGATTGCTGCAGCTGAAGAAGCTTCAGAAGCACTTTTCAGTAATATTAAGGTACTTTCATCATTTTTCTATTTCTTTTTTTTTTTTTCCTTCCACTTTGTTTATTTCTTTCCCTCTTTTTTTTTTTAATTCAATTAATAGTTGAGTGGAAAAACAAGTTTCATTTAATAATTTTTGATCATGTTCTCATCTTACTTCTAATTAATTATTTAATTTCAATTAATTGCTTAATAATTCTTTGAAATTCAAATCACAAAATAAATAGTACTGTAGCGGTAATAATTCATCATTTACATATTTACTGATAAAATAGACACACGGATGATCATCCATCATTGTCTGGTAGCGCTCAATCTCTTTCAATACTTTCTCTTTAAATAAATGCCTTATACTATTGCGCAAGTTGACTGAACTCTTGATTTTTAATCCTGCCTTCTTTTTCTTTTTCATTCTATTTCTTTCAACTAATCTAAATTTAGTTAAAAGTTATTTGAATACAAAGAAAAAAGAATTTTTTTTTTCTATTCGACTATCTAATTTGATTTTTTTCAAATAAATTAATGATGCAAATTAATTGTGTACTTTATTAAAACCGTCAAAGCGCAATTGTTTATTTCATCATTTGGTAGTGTATAGTTTCTGAGGCAGTAAGTCCATTTTTAGAATACATTTGTTACAAATTAAATCAATATAATTGTAGTCTCTTTCAAAAAAAAAAAAAAAATTGAATATAAATAATAATGAATTTGACCTTGCCTTAAGTCATCATCATATACAACAAAATTTTAGCATCATTTTAGAGCGACACAATAATAGTAATAATAGCCTGTCTTCATTTGCATATAGTTGGCCGACAAATAGACAATCAATTAATGTTTTACAATAATGGATCTTTTAAATTTTTATTTCAAAGAGATGGCAAATTACAGGAAATAAACTGAAATCTTGATTTTTAACCTTTTTTTTTTCCTCCTTTCTTTCTTCTTTTTAAAAGATTTAAAAAAATCGCAAATGTGAAAAACTTTAATTTAGTTATCTAATTTAACTAATTTAATTCAATTATATTTTTAATTTACTGGATAACTGGAACTTTCTAATAATGATATTTTTTTATATCATTCAACAATCAATCTATCAAAAGGTTATAATTATAGATAGAATCAAGTGATATTAATAGTTGTGAATCATTGGAATGGCAAATGATACGAATGGTTGAATGGGCTCTAATGTTACCATCATTTAATGAAATTTTAGTGGAAGATCAAGCTCGATTAATAAGATTTGGTTTGTTTATTTTCTTATCTTTTATTTTCAAATGAATTATTGTCGAATTTCCAGCAGGCATACATTGTTGTGATACATAAATATTGATAGGTTAGTGATATTATGATATATTTCAATAGATTTTAATAGATTAGCAATACTCTGATACATATATTTCATCAATACATCAATGAGTGATTGCATATAAAAAGCTTTTTTGATCCTTTTTCTCATTCATAGTAAATTTTAGAAGCAGTGTAAAATTTAACAAGATAATGCTAAGATAAACAATGTTATCATTTTGTGCGGGATATGAAAGAAAATAATCTCCTGAAAATGACCACCTGCCGAATATATGTTAATACTGTTTTGTGATATGAAATGAATCAAATTTTTAAATCGAATTTCCTGCTTTGCGCAATTAATAATGAAATGGAAGAAGTGTGACAAATAAAATTACTACAATTGATCTATCCGATCGATGCTGTTCAGCAATTACCAGAATGACCTTAATATTACTTACCAAACTTTTAGCACTTTGAAATTTGGACATTGATTTAATGATCTTTTCAGGATGGCATGAATTAATTCTTGCGGATATAGCTTATCATTCTACAATAAATAAATTATTACTGTGGCCGGAACGTGTAATGGAACGAAATGATGCGGAGATTCTTGGCTGCCGGATCATTTTCGATCGAATCATCAATGAGCTTATAGTTCGGATGAAAGATTTAAATGTGGATCGAATGGAAATTGCCGCATTACGCTGCGCTATTCTTTATAATCCAAGTAAATTATTACGAAAAACAAGAGTAAAATATTACAAAAGTAATCAAACAGTGCAATTTCAGTGTGCATTTTTTTTCTTTTAATTTCAACAAATTTAAATTAATAAAACACTACTGAATAATGAATGCTAAAAAAAATTTTGTAGTATATATTATGAAATTAGCAAATTTTAAATCTTTTTTTAAATAGGTGTTAGTGGATTACGAAATGTCTCAGTGATAGAATCATTACGCGACAAAGTGATGGTATGTTTGGAGGATTACTGTCGACAACATCATCCAACACAAACTCAACGCTTTGCTAAATTATTATTACGCATGCCAGCATTACGATCTCTTAGCTTGCACTGTGCTGAAAATGATAGTTTTATTATTACTGCACCTACTATTCAGGTAATTTCTTCAAAATATCAATCTACCTGGCCAGATCTATAATACCTGTATACACACATGCATATATATCTCCATGTAAACAGAAGAATTAATATTAGTCAAGCAACATCAACTGAAATATGCAAATTATTGTTTTGAATATATTTTGATTTAGATCTTTCTTAATCGTCAAATTATTAGTCGTCAAAATGGAGTAATTAATTCGATCATTTCTAACGATTATATTTGAATTTAAACAAAAATCCAAACTTCATATATAGTGTAAGCGCAAATTTAAAAGTATTAGCAAATGTTTCTCTTCAACTAAAATGGATAACAAATTCTAGTAAAATATTATTCATCTATAATAGGATTGAATTCATCATTTACTCTATTTCAGGACCTTATTAGAGTATTAATTCAACGCCAAAATTTATCCGTGCAAAGAAATCTGTGATATGTTTTCTGTTTTTAATTTTACATATTTTAGGCCAAAGATTAATTTGTTTTTTCTTTTCCTTGCAATAAGAAACCAATGCATTCCATTACCTGCTTCATGTGCTTTCACCATTTCATACCAAATGTATTCTTCATTTATCATTAGCAGCAATGGTTAAGTCTTATTTCATCTCTTGCCTAAATTAGAACGAATGAAGAATTTTTTCGTTTCACAGTGACTTTCCTGTAAAGTTGGATTGATAGAGGTGATAATGCTAAATATTAAAAATCTTTTAGAAATATTCGGAGAAAAGAATGCCAATGAAGCTTTAAATAACAACTTCTAATTTATAATGAAGTTAGCATTTATCAGAGTGCCATTGCTACTTAATAGTCTTTTTTTTTTGAATAATATTTTCCTTCAAACTTATCGTTGTCATAAAATCAGTAATAATAAATAATTCAATTATTTTAACTGTAAGTGTGTTTCCAACATTGGAAATGCTCTTATTAGATAGGTAATTTTTGAAATTTCACAAAAATTTCAAAGCATATTTTAAAATCTCAAATAAACAAGTAAAGATGTAAATAAACACTTTGTAGCTACCCTGAAATCTTTGTGTTAGCGAAGCAAAATTGTGCAGTATTTGGTACGATTAAAATGCTATGAAATTTTTATTTATAAAACTTTTCCATTTCAAAGTATAACTTTATCGTCTGATATAAGAATGAAATTATAAAAATTACGAACTCTGTACATATTTGTGTTTTTTTTATGTTTTAAAATTATTTTTCAATTTCTCGAATAAATAAAATCAAGTATTCCAGAATAAAATCAAGTACTCCCACCTCTCTTCTCCATAAATTTCATTCATAACAATTTCCTGAACAAATCAGCGACAATTTTGAAAAGATTTGTACTACATTTTTCTTAGCTATTTCAAGCTATTTTAAGCTTCCGTTTATCAGCAAATCACAACCAGTCAATTTAAGATTCACTGCCAAATACAGGACTAAACTTATTCTGAACATCTAATTTGTTTCCATCTTTTCCTCCTTTTATTATTTATCATCAACGTTTATTTCCTGGTATGTGTTTTTTAAGAATGATAGATTTTAAAGTGAAAATGTTGTAATTTTGATTAATGTGATCTAACATTCCCTCATGTAAGCTAATATGATATTTGCAAAAGAGAACAGTGATCAGAGATGAACCTATCGATGCATATATTATTAAAAGATATATAAAAATTTTCAATTCAAAAAAATATAAGGCATGAACAAAGTGTGAAAAAAAAAATTAAGAAGACAAAGAATTTGAAGTGCAAACAATGAAAGATTAATGAGGTAACTACTGCATAACAAGAAGCTGTTTTGTTCCCGATGAATTCATTGCATTAGTGATTGCTGTTTTCCAGTCTTCAAATTTTAGTTTATTGATTTTCGGTGGATGGAGTTTTCCATGTTTTATTAAATCCTGTAGTTCTTCAAACATTGCTTCACGATCCTGAAAATCAGCGAACACAAATTAGAAAATAATCATTCAGTAAGCTTAATTTAATATAAGATTTAATTTCAAAATTACACAAAATTACCAATAACATTGAGAAAATAGAAATTTCTAAATTTTATGTAATTTATGACAGATATACTTTTACAGCACATCTTTGCAAATTTTTTGCTAAAACACTGAAACCATAAATTTACATGACTAATATCCTTGAAGTTTATAAATGAGAAGCTACAAGTGAACAACAAGAGGAGTTATAATAAGATATTAGTAATGTTTCGTTTGCTGATTTGAGGTTCTAATGAGTAATATATGCATTTCAATTTTCATTTGGAATAGTTGATGACTAAATGAAGATCAAATCCGCAGTTTCATTTAAATTTCAGTCGAACAAAGCTAACTTTTTGAATGAATTTCAAATGTATTTTCTAATAAGCTTCAACATTATGCGTCCAACACTAAGATCAGCAAAATAAAAGTTAAAAATAAAAAAAAACCATTTCAATTAAAAGTTTTAAAAAACAACCATTTCGTACAAGTGATATTCTCTTACCAAATACATTTGTATCAAAAAATGCATACAAGCAACATTTTAAATAGAGGTTATAAAAAGTCAAAGTCCTATTACGGAATTTGCAGTTTGAAGTAATGTATAGTGAGAAATGAATTAGCATTTCTAAACTAATGGTAATTTCGACAGTATAATTCTAGGCAATGATATAAGAAAAGAAAGATTCGTAGAATTGAAAATATGTTATGTAAAGGAAAAAATAAGTATGGAAATTAGGATATGAAAAAAATAAACCTTTTTGTTGTCTTGATTTGTGTACCACTGAGAAATCCAAAACCCCACTAATTTAATATCTTTAAATATTAATGATCCAGTTGGGACCTAAAATAAATATTAATTTTTTGCAGAAGAAACAAGAAATTATCAACAATTCTATTTCAATCATTAATTAAATTAATGGAGACCGTAGAAAATTTCATGCCTCAACAGGTTTCTTGCTCATTCCACCATAAGTAATCATTACTCCCTTATTAGAAAGGCAAGTTGATAACATCATTGCATTTCGACCACCAACACAATTCAGCGCCAACTGAGCGTTTTTAGCCTGCAAGGTACAAATATAAATTGAAAGTTCTAATTAAACTATAATTAAATCAAATTTAGAAGTCATAAAACTTAGCAAAATTTCGACAAGGCGGATTGTCTAGAAACTAGAAGTGTGGAGGAATAAAATAAGACTTCGGAAACCAGCGATATCTAGCTCAGAGAAGTGGAGCTGAGTTACAGGAGCAAGGAAGTACGAGCAGTCATAGCACTGCGTATTTTAGTAAATCTAAAAAGTATTTAAGGCTTAGCTGCTGCGGATAATTAGGAAAAATTTGATTTGTAATTATATCACAAAATTTTTTAAAAATTAAGCTTGGTAATATCTCAAAGTCGTATTCATCACAAGCGATATACAAGTTAATCAAAATGATGGATGCAACTAAACCTCACTGAGTTGGAAATGAAATTAGCTTTTAGAGAATTAATTTTTTAATTCTAGCTAAAGATAACAGGGAAATATTTATTCTCTAAAAAAACTTTTTACAGTTTTATAACTTAAAAGATTTTATTATAAATATGATTCTAAATTCTTGTAGGAATTCCAGTCATTAAGATAGGATGAAATAATACTCACTCTATTCGTCGATTCTTTCTTCATTTCCTCTTCCGTGAACACTTCATCGGCACCAATTTCTTTCAATTCTCGGACAAGTACATCAAGATTTTTACGATCACGTACAATATTTACAGTTCGGATATTCCATAATTTGCACAACTAGACTTCAACACAAATAAAAAGGACTCATAAAAAGAACATAAGGTTTATTATCAAGATACCGTCTTCGATACATAAACTAAACTGTTAGAATAAGAATTTCACCTCTATAACACAACGACCGACACTCGAATTTGCACCATTTTGCACAACCAAATCACCGGCTTTTAAATTAACAAAGTCCTTCAACATTCTGTAGGCTGTAGGCGGATTAACCTACAAATCAATATTTTTTTTTGGATGGGTAAAAAAAAAATCGACAACTGTTGAATTCAAGTACAATATTTGAAGACGTAGTAATATCTACCATAGATGTTCATCCACAAGAAGAATCTATAAAAACCAATAATAAAAAATCTAAAAAAAAAAATAAATAAATATCCCCCGGAAAATACGACACATTAATTGAATTAAAATCTAAAATATCTCATAAATATCATAAGGAAGGAAAAACAACCTGAAGTGTAGCCGCTGAATCAAACGGTAAATCTTTAGCAATTTTAAAAAGATCCCTTTCGTAGTGATTTCCGAGTGTCCTCCAGCTACCAGCATTTGAAATACCTGGTAGAACCCAATCACCGGCACGCAAAGTCGTCACCTCACTTCCAACCTAATGTGAATAAAAATCAGAAAAAATGCATCTTGTCACAAATTTAAAATCCATAAAATCATGGATGTAAGAAGGATAATGAAATCACCTCTTCAACCTCACCAAAACCTTCCATTCCACCAACAGCAGGTAATGGTGGCTTTCGTGGATAAACTCCTTGCAGTTGGTTTATATCCGCTGGATTGATAGGTGCACCCATCCAACGTACTCGTACCTCATCAGCACCAACTTTCCCCACTTCTTTTGTTACTAAGTTCAATACCTGCAAAAACAAACTTACGATTTCATTTTTGGAAATAAAAATTCTCTTCTATAATGGCATAAGTTTTGTTTTCATGAATTTCATTTGAAATAACCAAATACTTTTTTCAGAGATAATCTCTCTGCTAAGCCCATATTCACTGTGAATCAAACATGACCTAAAAATGTAATGGTACTATAAATTTTTCAATAATATAATAACATAATCAAATTCACTGTTTACACTGTTTGGAAGAACAAGCAATTTCATCAGTTCGAACTTAAATAATTGAAAAACAAGGAAATATAACGCAAAAGAATCCTTACATCTGGTGGATGCCCATATTTTTCATATATTAATTGTTTTGATGAAAGAGATCGCTTGCAACATTTCTGGCATAATCGAACATCCATTAATGTCATTGATGACCGGAACATTTTGATTGAAAAGTTACTGTTTCTTATAAACTATAAAATATTAGAAATTTCACTTTTTTAACTCAAAACTACGCTTATCTCCTAAATTTCGGTGCAGTAGTTCGCTAAATTTCATACTAATCCTGAAGAATTATGAAATGGGGAACAAAACTACTGATAGATGAATGAAAAAGTTCCACGAAGCGTTAATGATGCTAAATAGCTAGATTTAAAATTATGCTAATAAATGATTACCAATTTAACAACAGAAATTTAGATATTACACAACTTTTAAAAGCTATTTTTCAGCAACCTGCGAGAGTTGCAGCAAAATGTCACAAAATAAAAATGCATAAGATGAAAAAAACAAGAGAAGAAACTGGTTCCCGAATGGAAGAAATGCGAATGTTACAAAAAAAAAAAATTCATGGTTCAGTTGATCTGATAACATTCTCGAATGACAACACTATCACCACCACCACCACCACCATTACCTCTACCATCATCATAGCTCAACAGATTAGAAATGGCGCAAAATAATACTTCCTACCTAGCTGCCTCTCCGTCTCTCTTAATTGTTATCAATCTTTGCTGCCTCTTCGCCAACAACACTATTCCCTTCCCAAGCTACCTCTGCATTTCTCCCAATTCTTATCAATCTTTGCTGCCTATTCGCTTACAACACTATTTCCTTTGCATTCAGCTTTTCATTTGTTCAATCTTGATTTAAACAATCAAACTGTACGCCACAGCAATCACGCTAAATGCACAAAATAAAGAGATAGTTAACTGTAAGAAATACGTAAAAATGTAGCGGATCGTACGTCATTGAGTTGAGTTCAATTCCGATTCCATAATTTCATTACAACTGAAGATTTCATCATAAAATGAGATAATGTTTCAGATGGAAGAAATCTATTCCCGTGATATCATGGAATGAAATCAATCAATTTATCACAAGAAAACTTTCCCATTTACGATTTCATTTCCAATCATTATTCCCACAACATTAAAGAATTAATTGATTATCCGTTGGTAAATTATTGATAATGATATACGTTGGAATGTAGGTGCGATATATTTTTAATATACATTTACTAGTCAGATATAAACTTTCTCCAAATTATTTTTAGAAATGATGAATTGATAAATGAATGTATCTTGCAAAAATTTCAAATAATTTAGGGAAATATTAAAAGTCTAAATTGATTTTTACGTATTTCTTACAGTTAACTATCTTTTTATTTGTTGCATGTAGTGTAATCGCTGTGGCGTACAGTTTGATTGTTTAAATCAAGATTGAACGAATAAAAAACTAAATTGAAAGGAAATAGTGTTGTTAGCGAAGAGGCAGCAAAGATTGATAAGAATTAGGAGAAATGCAGATAAATTATTACTGTGGATGAACGTTAATTGATTATATAATTGTTAATTGTTGACGAAATCTTAGTTTAAATATACTATTACGTTAACATTAATCATTTTTATCATCAAATATATGAAAGAAAAAAAAGAAGAAAATATCTAATTTATTACGACAATTTTTTCGCATTCCTATTTTCAGTGGTATTCCGAATTTTTTAATTTTGGTAAATAATTTCAATATTTTCACAAAATGATTTCATAGGTCAAATTAGAATTTATTTGCCTTTGCTGCACATAATTTTTGATATCTGTATATGAATGAGGATAATGATTGATAAATTTTTCAAAGCCAAGTAAATAGCAAAAAAAAATTTCATTATTTTATCAGCTAAACGTATTTTTCTTGTCAAGCCTAGCGATAAATTTAATCTATAGAATGTTGTGTTTAATCAAATTTAGTTTTGCGATATCGTAATACTACCTATGACTAAATGGAACTACCTTATATGACTAAATATAATTACTTTATTAAATGAAATACCTAAAATAATTTGCCTTGTATTAAATTATATATTCAGCTAATTCTATCATACAGAACACTATAAATTTAGATTTGTTTCAGTGGGAAGGAAAGAAGGAAAGGTAAATTTGAAATTGTAAAAAAAAAATGCATAGAACATTATAAAGAATAAAGAATGCTAGACATTGTCGCTTGTCACAAAGTGAACTCGTGATAAGTTGTTGAATTATTTTAAAGAATTGCACATTTTTGCTATAAAAATCAAATGATCAATAATAATATAAATGAATTTTTATTTACTTCAAAAAGCAAAGTTCAAAACAGCATTGTCAATATTGAAAAAAAGATAAGTTAACTAATACCTACATGAGCATCATTAATATGTATTATGTATTGTAGTCTACAAAATGACAATTATACGAGGAATAAAATCTCTGAAATAGAAACTCGATGAAATTCTTTTTTAAAATTCTTTAAAAAGTATAGTTTAATCTGTAAATAATATAATTAATGAATTTTCCCATTTGCCATAAATAACACTAGTAGTTGTAATAGTGATATATTAATGGTAGTAGTAGTAAGCAGTAAATAATTTTTAAAATAATTACATCCATTTTTAAATTCTAATATGAATAGTGAAAAATTTTTGGCGAATCTTTGAAAGTTTTGGAAAGCTTCCATAACTTATAGGAGTTTGCATCAATTGTATGTTGGGAAGTAATGACAAGTAATAATTAGTGATAATGGTAATAATAATAACAGTAATAATAATAATAATGATAATAATAATGACAATAATAATAATAATGATAATAATAATAAATGAGGTGCAGAAAATGTAAACATGAAACTGGAAGATATGAAGAATATGAACCACAATTATTGGATGTGCTGCATGTAACTATAAATGTTTGTAAAAAAAAAATCAAGCAATATGGCCAGCAATATTTTGAAATTGTTATCTAGATGAAACAATATATAAATTGATTTAAGGATGGATATTAAAAGTAAGGTATAAATATGGTAAAATAGTGGGATAGTACGGAATGTGAAAAAATGTCTATTCCTAGTTATACACTAGGAAAGGTTTACTCAGACTGCAAATTGTCTGCAAGATTTTTTTTTGCAATCGTATGTTACGCATGTCCGTCCATGCAGCGTGCGCATGCAGCGCAGATAATTGCAATGATGGATCGATCCTCTTTGTTACGCAAAAAAAAAAAATGCTTTAGAAATTTCGTAATATATTCACACTCAGAATTTTCTAATTAAATCTGTATGTTGATATCGTTTTGTAAACAGAAAAATATACCATCTACAAATGAAAATTTATAAAAGTTTCAAACAAAAAAAAAAATGGTAAAAACTACAACTGAAAGTATTATTTTTGTAACGAAAACATAAAAAGAAAGTTATAAACAAATTCCAACATTTTGTCGAAAAAGAAAAGAAAAAAAACTTCAAATAAAATATATTTGTTCAATGAAAAAAAAAAAAGTAAACAGGAATTTTGCTATACATCCTTTTAATTTTCTAATTTTAAATTAAAAGATTGTTTTCTCAGAAATACAGAAATACTTTTAAGAGCAAAATTTAGAGGAATTCGATAACTTCTTTCTTGATGGAATGAAGGCAATGTTTTAGAGAAAACAAAAATCCAAATTGATCATTTGGAAAAATTAAACTAAGAAATAAAATTAAAATTTAGAATAAAATCTTAAAATTGTAGTAACTCTTACATTAAAGGATTTGAAGTTTTTTCTCTTATTTTTTGAAAGTTATCAGTGATAACAAAGGATAAAACTAGCAGAAAGATAAACACTTCATACTACAAAGATTAGTAGACGTCTGTTTAAACATGTAAACAATGCCATAACTGATTAACCGTAAGTAAGTATTGATAATTCGCTCAAGAATAGTTATTTAGAGCATTAGGCAGAATTGATGTGCACTTCCGGTTCCGGTCCTTTTGTGAATACAACTTTTCGAGGCTCATGAACTGATCCATCCGGATCACCACTATTATTATCCTTCATATATCGTTGCTTACGACTTATTACAGTTTTTACACTGTGCGGTCCGAGCCTTAGATTGTGTTTTGAAGCAATCTAAAATACAGAACCGATGGAGGAAATACTGCAAATAGGCATTAAAATTAAATTATTCAAATTATAAATGATCAAAGATACTTCAATTTGCATATATATTACTGATATGGAAATAAATTGCAATAATTTTCAGTCGTTTCTTGTATGACTAAATTTCAACTGGAATGTTAAATAAATTTTTTTTTTAATTACTAATTTATATGATACTATTAATAACTTATAATTCATGATAAATGCATCGGATCGAATCAAGATTACCCCAAAAGGCATAATACGTGGATGCTATGTGTTCCCTATTATTAATTTAATTGAAACATGATTAACTTACTCGTTCGAAGACGGTTGGTTCATCGTGCTTGGAAATAAAGAAGAAATTAAGAATGAAGAATGAAATTAGCAGTATAGTGATAGCGAATAGTGATATTACAGCTACTGGTCCAAAATAATCGTAAAACTCGAATTCTTGCTTTAAAGATACCATCTAGAATTAAATTTCAATAGAAAATTTAAAAGTATACGAAGAAATATTACTAATTTAATTATGCATATATTGATTATTATTATTAAATAGTTTGACGTGATTGCAATTGTTCGTATTCACATAAGTAATTTAGATATTAATTAAAAATTAGAGATAAATGGAAAAAACTACGTATTCTGATGAGAAATTAAAAAGCTATATTAGTTATTCAAAGTGCAAAATTGAATCAAAACTGAATGCTAATTGAATGATTGATACTGTTTCTATGCCCAGAAATAAGAATGCGATAGTTTCGAGATTTATATAAATTAGGAAAAAAATCAACGATGGACAATGATAGATTTGAAATGATAATAAATAGCACTGATTTTAAACTTATATTAGCATTTCATCACAATTCTTTTTTTTTTCCATTTCAAAATTCCGATACAACAAATTAACGAAAAGTAGCACCTGATATGATAACAATCAACAAATGCCGATCCCTAAATGATATGACCAAATATAATCATCCGTAGCTAACCGAATAATTGATGTTCTTATCAAAAGTCATTTAAATGCTTGAAAAAAAATGATGTATAAATTCATGATGTTTTCTACAAATGAAGGCTTCCAAATTAATTTGATAAAAGTTAAAGTTAACAGTTCTCCAAACTAATTTACGATAAATTATTGTTGCGAGAAAATTCATCAGAACTAATAAAACAAATCGATAAGTGTACAATCGATGACCTATATTAAATATATATCATGTCATATCATATCATATCATATCACCATTCATTCATTCCCTTCCTTTATTCTTTTCTCTTTCTTCTCCATTCAAGAATTTTCTTTATTATCAACTTTCTTAAACTTTCTTTATTATCAATCTTAGAAGTTTCATATTCAAGTTGTGAAATTCTGAAAATGTTAAATTAATTGCTAATACTTTTACAAAACGATATTTACTAAATCTAGTTCATGTATTGCATATATTATTTAATTAGTATAATTTAATGGTCAGCAAATTAAGGGTCGTATTTTAAGTAGAAAATTAAGTTTATACCTTTGAATTGATAGAACACCTCAATTCTTTTCAAGCTGCTCGAGTTCGCTTATATTGGGCATATAGGAACTTTAATTTAAAAAAGAATTACTAAAAGAGAGGAAGATAACTTTATCAAAATTGAAGTTTAAGAAATATGCAAAAAAAATCGCATTTAAACTTTCTAAACTACAATAATGAAATAGCGCTAATCAAAAACTTAAAAAATGGAAAATGCTTCAGAATTCGTGACAGAATACAACTAATGATTATTCAGTTGTTTAATTGCTCATTAACTTACTTGTTTATTAGTAAATTAACATAAGATTAATTAAACAGGTGGAAAGAATTAAGCATCATAATTATATGTAAAATAATCAATAGAAAAAATTAAAATTCAAGAATATGAGGAAAGATTGATACTGATATTTGGGTTTTAAGAAAGAAATATAACTTATTGCATTTCTTTATAGCAAAAAAAAAAAAAGGACAAAACCCTTCTTCAGAAGCTAATGCACTCAAGAATATAAGTTAGAGACGATCTGGGAATAGCATAAATAAAATAGTAACTCCGTCAACTGCGCCATAACTTTAGCATAATTCAAGCAGTAACCACTGCGCATTTCAAAAATCAATGCAAGCATGAATTAATCTTTATCGTATTAATTCTTCTACCTGACTATTTATTTCATTAAACATTTATCAAATTACAAGCCATTCATTTTAACAACCATAAACTTTGGCTTTTTTTTCCTTCTAGGAAAATTTAACTTTCAAAACAAAAAGAGAAACTGAAAAATATTTCGTTTTTATCATTCTTTTTCCCAGAACTTAACTGAGTAATCTTTCATGTTAACCATTAGAACCAAATGTGAGTAAATTTATGATTCCTACTAATTCAATCTATTCTCTCTTTCCCTCTTTCTTTCTTTCTTTTTCTCTCTCCCTTTCTCTCTTGTTTTCACTAGCTACTTTCTGAAGATTTTTGATAGATTATTGAAAAGAGATGAAAATTAGGTGCAAAAATGTGAATAAGAAAAGAGAAGAGAGAAGAAAGAAGAAGCATTATTAGCAGCAATAAGCAATTTTACCATTTTCCAAAATTTTGTTATATTCAAAGAAGCAAAGAGTTTAAGGGATGTAAAAGAAGAAGAGTAAGTAGATAAGAGGGAGAAAACTTTAGCAAGATTATTGGCTAAAATGATGAACAAAAATAGGCTCATCACAATTTATTTAAATTACTAAGCTTTCTCTTCCTCACCTCTTAACATTTGCATATTTTGCAAAAATTTTATTCAAATAAAACAAATTCAACATGCGATATTTTGATCTCTCTACTGAACACATAATCTTATGATATCTTATAAATTTATAAAATGCAAAATATAAGAATGGCGTGCTGACCTGAATTTAATCTTGATAGAAAATTAATTGCATATTCTCTACAAATTACATTTTTTCTTCTGGAATGTAATTTGAGATAGACATGTAACCGACTTCAGATCAAAATAACTCTTCAAATCCTAAAATTATATCAATTGATATCACTAAAAATAGATTTTAAGAAAGCACAAAGTGAAGTGATACTCATATGAGTATAATTCTATGATATGAAATGCATTGATAATCAATTGAGCAATTTTCAATGTTTTATAGCAGTGTGAATAAGAGGTTGTTAATCGCAATATTTAATTAATTAAATTTGAAAAAATTTTAAATGATCAAATTGATTAAAGATTACAATGGTTTTATCGATCAGAGATTAGAAAGGATTTTGTTAATATATTTAACAAGAATGATTTCAAATCAAAATGTGGTATTATACAATAATCTAACTGCTCAAATTCTAAAATTATATCAACTGATATCACTTATTTAACAAAAATTAGCGGCTAAAACAATGACTAACATAATACAACATTTAGAAAAACTATTTTAAAATATGTTTCAAAGGATTTTTGCATGAAAACTTACTCATTCTTGTAGATAAAAAAACTAAAAAGGTCATCAGTGTCATGGAATATGCATCATAACGCAAATGTCAAAGTGAAAAAAAAAGAACATAACGTTTTAAATTAGAATCGATCGTGACGTTTTAAATTAAAATCGATCGTTGTCATTATGCTAATAAATGCAGCATTATATTTACATTCCGCTAATAGAAGTCAAACCTAATTAATTACTGACAAACGAGCGCAAAAATAGCACATCATTTGTAAATGCTCCATTAAATTTTCTTTCTTGTTTCCTACAACATATTTTTATAAAATAAGCATAGCAAAATGATTTGCTTTTGCAAATTTGTGCTTCACAACTGAAGGTAAATGTCACTTAAGATTAATTTGAAAGAATGAAATGAGCCATAATTTTAAGTAAAACGTAAAATTGCTATATGCTAGCAATTTTGATAAAGCATTGAAAATCTTACAAATAAACGGAAAATATTTTATATTCCAATCAGCGAACAAAAGCTTTCAATTGTGTTAATAAAAAATCATTTACTAAGCTTTCTTTATTGAATTGTATCATAAGATTTTATTTGTCTACCATTCGATAATACGACAATAACTTCATTGATGTAAAAAGCAAGAAAGTTAGAGTACATATGACATTTTTAAATTGTAGTAATTTACACCAATTCTGCCATTTTGCAACTTTTTCTTCTTCTTGATAACCTTTTCCTCTCAATGGCGTGGGAAAACACACTTCACTGGCCACTGACCATTGACCAAAAAACAAAAACTCAGATTTTTTCATCTAAACTTAGTAATTTTCAAAGTAAATCTTACAATTTGTTTTGTTATTTTTAGTTCAAGTACATGAAAAAAATTAAGAAATTCTTCCTGTTTTTTTTTTTGTGTTTTTCAAGCAAAAGATCGAAAATTTTCGAGAAGGAACTAAGGACGCCTTTTATTCTCTTTTGCATTATTCGAAAAGTTTTGACAAAAATTTCAAACAAGTATTATTTTTGAAATTGGATTTAGAAAGAGATCTCATTTTTTTCAATATCACTCATAAATTATTTTCCATAAGAAATGGTGGCTAATAGATGCAAAATAACGTTCTGTTTTTGATTCATTCATTGATAAATTTCCTTTTTTCTGTTTTTTCCCTTTAATTTGCAAAGTTTTTCGAAATTTTTTATAAGAGAAAATATTTAATAGCATTAGCAACTCAACTGTAAAACTTATTAAATGATATTATAAAGAAAATAAATTGAAATTAATTTTAAATGGTTTTTTAATTACAAAAAGGTATTAGAGTAAACAATGGTGTTAATTGTGATAATAATTGAGCAATTTTGACAAATACCAGTAATTTTATTTTATTTCTATTTTTTTTAAGGAACAAATAAACAAATAGTTAAGAAATTAAGGAACTGATGAGGTGGAGAAAATGAGGAATTTGGTTGAACAGCATAATCCATAGCAACGTGAAACAAACACTTACCTTGTTTTTTTGTTTTTTTTTTTTAATATTTTTTCTTTTAATATTGTTTACGTTAGGTAAAAAGTAGCAATCAACAATTACGGATTATAACATATCGGCAACTCTTCTTTCATTTCAAACATCTATTATTGAAGACCACAAAGATGTCGCAGAGAAGATTGCTATCAAAACAATCTTTTGTTAATCGATCCTCTTCAATCTTTTTCCGATATTATAAATAACACATAAGTAAACTTATAACTAGCCATCTATTTATCGATTCTAAATTTTATCAAGATTCATCATTTACTTTCCAACTAGTTTCTTTGCATTTATCAAACATAGACTTCCATTTTTAAATCTTCAAAATTCATTCCATTACTTTTTTTTCTGCTCTTAAATTCAGAAAAGAAATGGAAATTCAATTTTAAGTATATTTGGGCTAAATAACCTTAGCCTAGTTCGTTTATTTCATATTTTTCGTTTTTTTTTTTTCCTTACAGTATATGCATATATGCCTTATTATCTTTTTTTTTAAAGGAATAAATTATAATATAATGAAATGAAGCGCAAATATTTACAAAATGTACAAAAATGTTGTCAAATACAACTTACAATTACTCTGAAATAGCCACAATTCATAAAAAGTGTAAATATAGTCAAATAAGCGCATTTTAATAGCTGGTATATGAATAATGCATACAGAAGAAAAAAAAAATTAAAAAAAAAAGTTCATATTTTGTAAAATATTTCTCATCATGAATTCTCTAAATTCAGTTTCAATGCGTAACGTATCAAATCAAATTTATAAGAGAAGTAAAAAAAAAGTAACAAAAAAATGCGAAAAATGATTGATGTAGAAGTGATAACATGATTAAGGAAAGAGATGATAACAATTGACTGATATCAGTTATTAATCAAATCTATCAATAGATCACAAAAAGCAAGAAAGAAAAGCAAAAAAAAAGAAATAAAAAACATACAAAAGTTACCAGAGTTGATTCGTAAGCAAAATATTACACTTTAGCTTATTTGTTCGATGCTTTGTTAGAAACAGAAAAAAAAGGTTTCTATTTAAAGAAAATTTCTATTTAAATTAAAAGAATACTATTGTTTGTTTACAGTAGAAAATATTATTCTTAAAGTTAAAGATAAAAAGTAAAAAATATTGATTAAAGAATTATTGATTAAGAATAGAAAGAAAAGATAAAATCATTTAATTAAAAAAAAAAAGAATATAAAGGAATTGCTAATTTACTCAATAAACCCATAAATTTATTATAAAAATCTAAGAATTTGATAATTTACAACGAAAATTTTTAATTTACATCAAATAATAACAAGTAATGGCAGTAATGCGTAAAACAAAGCACTGTTTAGAAGAAAAAAAAATTACACTTTAAAATTATCGTTTCAATCAGCGAATAATTCTTTTTTAAAGAAAGAAGAAAAAAAAGAAGAAAACAAAAAATAAGTAATCATTAAATGAAATTTGTAACTCTATAAATCATTTTTATCTACTATTCAAAAAAGAAAAAAAAAGAATTTTCGTATTTGAAAGTTAACATTTTGAGCAAAGTATTCATTGAGAAGTAACATTGTTATGAAATATTTTATCGAAATTGACGTGTAAAGTATTGTAATACGTAAGTGAAAATTATGTACTAACTTATTATAATTACAAATTTCATCCAATGAAGGCATAATTTACATTAATTTATTTTGTTTTTTCAGCGTTTTCTTAAATCTAAATTAATTTAATGAAAGTTAAATTTGCAATAAGTGAATATTTGTACGATGAGTTAATGTCAAGAATGTCATAATAACAACATTCTTATTCAAAGCTCATTTAATGTTTAATGTCATACCTAGATATCATTACCTGACTAAGCTAATATCAATTTGATATAGTCAACAAAATGCACAAAGTAATTTGCATTCGTATTATATGCTATTATGCTTCAGTAATAAATTAGCCTGAAGGAATTCTGAGAAAGGAACTGAAAAAATAAAAATAAACAAATATTTTTTCTTTTTATGAGAAAAATTTTAGGAAATAGTAACATTGAAGTATGAAAATATTCTTTGGCAATATTCATGTGAATGTGTCACCTCTACTAAAAAGAAAAAAAAAATTGAATAATACTAAAAAAAAGAAATGCGTATGACTTCTAGCAAATAAAACTGTATGTGACGAAAAATAAATGAAAGATATGTGTTTTTTTTTTTTTAAGTTGATGTAATGTTAGTCGAACTGAATGAGATCAAATTGCGTTAATTTTTTTTCTGAACTGACTGGTTGTACATATTATTATATATGCGTCTATTGCTAAGAAGTATTTCATATTTGAAAAGTTTATGAACAATGCAAAATATTTACTGTCAAAAAAAGATTTTTGAGGTTTTATGAATTTAGATTAAAATGACGAATTAAACCAGAACTAATTTAAAATTATCCCTTGATCAATGTGGATTTAAAATGATTAAACCAAAGAAAATTTGAAATTCTGTTGAAATCATTGTGCTAAAATTTAGAAAAAAAATAAATTCATACTAATTTCAAAGATCTTTGGAAAACTTTTCTTAAGAAAATTTCCATAGTAGCTCTAGACTTCTAATGGTTTTAGCCTGCAGAATCAGTGTAATTATCAATACCTTCTTGGATCTCGTTCTAAAAAGAAATTACTTAGAAAATTCTGTGAAAATGACACAATCATTTGTGGTATTAAAAAGATTTGCAAATAGATTTGTGGTTAACTAATTGAAAGAAAGGAAATGGATTCTGCACTGAAAATTGTCAAAATGAATGGAATTCATCTCATTTGAAGATAATGTTTCTTTCTAAACGTTTATTTTTTTCACTAATTTTTTTTTTCATTAGAACTTAAATTTCAAATAGAAATCAAAAAAACAAAAGAACATATGTTAACAAAATGATATAAAGAAACATTCCAGTTATTTGGATCATTGAAAATTATTTCAATCTAATTCAAATAGTATTATCTGTCAAGCAGAAAAAAAATGGTCTATCTACTTTGAAATATATGTTTGGGCCATTCCGAGGAATAATTCTAATGTCTCCTTAAATAATGAGCCAGAAAGTTTTTCTAAGTTTTATTGAAGCAATATAGTTAGTAATCATATCATAAAGAAAATTTCATAAAAAAGTTCTTGTGAAAACTTCTTTTCCTAAAAGTTTAAAATTTCATGAGGATTGAATATTGAATTGTTTAAATAAATAGGAAAAAGACAGGTGTTTTGTTTTTAGAAATAACTGAGACCAAAGAATTCGATCAGAAAAAAAAGATAAAGTTGGTGCAAAAGAAGAAAAAAAAGAATACGCTTTATATAAGTAATTTTAAGATTAATTATTTATTAAAATTGTTCCACGAAGATATCATTGCACATAAGTTTCTATGGTTATACTTGTGTGGAAAATAAATTTTGATGGAAATATGAGAAAAATGACATTCTTCAATAACCTTAAAATTCACTGCCTTCTTTTCTTTTTCCAATTTCTTTTGTAATTTAAAAAATGCAAATGTGGAAAGATGATGATGATGATATGTGGCAAGAAAAATGATTAAGAATAAAAATCAAAACAAATACATCAGAAAGTGATAGCACAAAATGCACAAATCAATAAAAGGGACAGTGATAGTATAATGGAAAATATTTTGGATTTCAACAAATTCTCAGCAGTCACGAAATTGATGTAATTTGTAATATACATTGTATTTACCTATTTTAAATTTAATCGGAATCATCAATTTTCATTAAATCTTCAATTTAATTTGATTAATTTCAAACTTAAATTAATACACATTAATTCTATCCTATCTGACCAATCATTGTCACTTTTTTTTTAAACTGAAATTAAAAAATTCTACCGCATTGTATGTTAACTGCGCTGTTAAAATAAGAACCCCATGGAATCTGAACGAGTTGTGTTCGTACAAAATATTATAGCAAGTGAAAAATCATTTTCTATGTCCTTCGTTGGTAACCTTTTGGAAAGGGAGAGAGAGAGAGAGAGAGAGAGAGAGAGAGGGAGACGGAGACAAAGGGAGAGACAGACAGACAAATTTGTGCATTGTCAATGAGCTATCATTTGTAGAAAAAAACTTTCAACAGTTCAAATTACGGTTACACTGAATGATTCATTTCACTCTATCAGTGATATTGCCATTCTTCCTTCAATTGTTACGAGATTTAAACTTGGGAAAATACTTGCGATAGTGGGAGAAAATTTTTTAGATTCTCCTATTTAACTGTATGTCTACCTAAATGTATCTTGTAATATGCCTATCTAACTGTGTATTTTTGCTGCCTAATTGTATTTTAATAAAAGTTAGTGATAAAAAAGACGGGGGCACATCAGTTGATAACGGTAATTAGCATATCAGATGATGTACACTATGGTTGGAAGGCTAATTGAAAATAAACAGCACATATTTTAGATTCAAATGCTTCCCTTAGTAATAAAAAGAAAAAAAAAATAAATAATTGGGTATTTCAGCAAAATGGCTTTCCGTTTAATAAAGTTTAGCCAATCATGCAAAATTTAAAAAATATTCAACACCTTAATGTGGGCCATATATCATTACTGGATGCTTATACAGTGAAATTTAAAGGGGTAAAAATTTCAATATATCATATATTTTAATGTTATTTGACTTCAAGGATTATCTAAGGGTTTTTTTTTCTTTTTTGTATAATCCAAAATTTGTCTGTTAAATGGAAATCACAGATCGAATTAGAAGGCTGATCATTTCATTCATTTCATTCCCTTTCTCTTTTTTGCAACATTAGCATTTTAAAATACTTTTTAGCAAAAAAAAAAAAATCTGACTAGCCAGTGACGATAATTAGACTTAATGATCGATAAAAAAATCTAAATTTGGCAATGCTTCTCTGCCAATCTTGGATACAAACTGAAATCTCGCGATATTTGCATACCTGGATTTTATGGTACTAGTCATTCGATGAAGTTTGCAATCACTTAAGTTAGTCTTGAAAAGACTTGGAAAAGAAAACTAAGCAAAAACTGCTTAAAACAATTAGCAGTTTAGACGACACACAAATTTTCACTTTTTCCATCCTTGAAATTAACTTACAATTCGTCAAAGTGACTTCGAATACATCATAAACCTTCCTTCATGCCTATATCAATTTTAAAATCATATCACGTATCTTATCCAATTTCTTTATTCTATTCCTTTCCATCCTATCCTCTCCTACTCTATTCCTACTTCATCCTACCTCATTATTCTATTCCATCCCATCCTCTCCAATCTATCCTATCCCATTTTATTTCATTCCATTTTATTCCATTTCATCCATTCTCTCACTATTCTATTCTATTCCGCCTCCTCATTATTCTATTCCATTTCGTCGTACTCTCTTCCATTCTATCCTGCCTCATCCTATTTTATTCCATTTCATCCATCCTATTCCGTTCTATCCTATCATTACTACTATTCATTTTATATTGTCCTATTCTGTTCACTCATCGGTGGGTGGCGCCTAATTTCTCATTGTGGTCACAAAGAAGAAATGGCGCTATGTCGATTATTTGAATTCTGTTGAATGCTTATTGAGTATGTGGCGGAGGTAGGGGATGTATTTCAGGTTGATAGCTTCATGAGGGAAGATTAGCTTTAGCAGGTGTCTGGAGTGATGGTAAGAGTTAGATGGGTATTTGTCTTGACTTTATTTCTTTTCAGGTAGAGAAAGTTTGGAGAATTCCGATGGCAAAATCAAACAAGCCAAAGTAAAATTTTCTGTATTTGTCTGTTTCTCACTGTCATTGTTTCACTGAGTATTCTAATTAGTGGTTGGAACATGTCTCAATTATCTGATTATTTAAAGTTAGGAATAGAGAAGGTCACTCTTCGACCATTTTCTGGAAGGATGGTATTCTTAAGTGAACAGTACGTGATGGTAAACAATATATTTAACAAATATAAGAAAATATATTGCAGTAATTTAAGATTGAAAAGCTTAAATAATGGAGATTTACTTGAACTTCCCATTTATTATTGTTATTGGTTCATCACGGTTCATCGATAAACTTGATTAAGTCTTTTTCTCATTTTCAGTCGGTTTAAGTCACAGAACAAGGCTTCCACTGTAAATAATAGATTTAATAAGAACGACAAAGTTGACTTATTCAATGAAATATCCATTGATACGATCGAAAATCTCGAGACTTGGGAAGAAGCAACTAGTTCTTGGATGAAAGCTGCCCATAAGTTTTGTCAGTTGAAGGTGATTTTTGTCCTCCTGCTCTTTGTCCATTTTCATAGATAAATCATGAACTTCACATTTAAGTTAATTTTTCAAGTCTTTTTGTAATTGTGCGCATTGAAACATTTTATAATTAACAAGCATTGCTTTGCGGATGGTTATGAGTGTTAATGTATAGCTTTTCATCCTTCTGCTTAAAATTAACATCGATCTAAACACGATTATTCAGGATGATGAAATGCGTTCCGAAGTGTACCTTCAATTAGCTGGAACCATTTTATTGGCTCCCATGAAAATCAGGATAAATAATGAGTTTTCTGTGAGACCGGTAAGTTTCCTATCTTTTTTTTCAAATTATATTCCTTTCAAATTAAGTTCCTTTCAAATTATAAAAATTCAGTACTTTTCATCTACGAAGTAATATCGTCTAAAATAATATTTTAAAAGTTTAATTTCTCTCGCTTACTTAATGATGTATTCATGTTTGCTTTATTTCAGCGAAGTATGATACACATATTCGAAGCTTGGGAGAATATTTATGATGCTGTTATTGATTCTTGTTCTCAGGATTCCGTTCTGTGTTGTACATTTGCTATTAAACTAGCACATCAAATAAGGCATTTAATTGCATGCGAGGTTTTCCAAACATTTTAATTTTATTTACTCATGAAACACAATTTATCCACTTTGTTAGATCTCTAAGAAATCTAAGATCCAAGTATATTTGTAGGAAATGGGATTGTATTTATATTAGTTATTCGAAAGTGTACTTGAGTATTTTATGCAGATTTGATTTTGCTTTTTGATTAAATGAATTTAAAATGTATAAGGTGGTAGTAAAGATGGTAGTAGCTTGGCTTATTTGAGCACATAATCTTGTAGAGGATTTGTAACTTCATCCGTTATTTTATACATTACAAATCTTTGGCTTATTTCAGATGGATTGCCGGCTACTTTTCGTTTTCTCGCAAATAATTCGTGCTCAAATTGAATACTTTAATTATGATATCCTTAGTGACGTTTTTGTTGGAGGTCTGGTTTTTCCTTTTATTTTTATTTTCATTGCAGGGAAATCTGTTTCAATTTTGAAAACTCGACTAGAACACTTTTTTTTTGACGAAAGAACTAACATTACGTTATCCTTACAATGAACGTTTGTTATTTAGATGAACTTCATAGCATTTCTAAGAATATGCATAACAGTTATGGATTGAGGATGCGAAGAGAATGCTCTGTTTTCAGACTTCGATTTGTCCGGAAAGGGGAACGTCCTTGATTGTTTCTGCAAGCTGCTAATTGAAATTCGGAAGCGTTCAATTGAAACGCTTCTCAAGTATGCTGATAGGCAAGCTGTAAGTCCAGTATCTCTAGTAGATATTTTGTCTTCATTCCAAAAAAGAATTGATATTGCAATTTTGCAATTGTTTGAGAACTTTTGCTACGCAAGTCTCCACTATTAAATCTCGGGAAAATTCGAATTCTGTAAAAACTTTAACTTTTCTCTTTTCTCATAATTGATCTTTTAGGGCCTTGCTCTTGAATTAATGTCGAAATCCATATTAAACATTTTGGAAGCAGCGACAAGTCTAGTATCCCTGATGGCTAAACCAGCACACATTTTGTTCGTCATTGGTGCTCTATCTGAATTCATAAGCGGCTACCTTACTTTGATGACAGAAAAAAGTTGTCGGATATTTTGCAAAGGCCAGACAAATGTTAGTGTAATTAATGACTTGACATGAAGTTACAACTAATGAAAATCTCATATCAATGAAATAACTTAGCGGAAAATTTAAAATTGAAAATCTCAGGTTAGGGTTCAAGAGTATGTTAATATCTCGCACTGGTATTTTAGTATAACTGATGCTAGCCAGTCACTGACTCTGACTTCAATACATTCAAAAATTTTCATTTTCAAGGTTATTATATTGGTCAAAACAGCTCTAACTACTCTGAAAAAACATTATTCGGGACCATACGACTCTTCATTGCTCGGCCAGTTGGAGCCAGTCTTCATTAAAGGACTGCGCATATCACGTTTACGTCATTATCTTGTCAATTTCTGGCAGCAAACATTCGGTCGTGCAAGTCATCTTGATATTGTAGATGAGCTAAAGTTGGTTTTCGTTTGGGATTTTTTTGAAAAACGAAATCGTTTTACACTTCTCGGTTGCATTTTTCTAGTCATTTTTCCAAGAATGTTCAGCCTCCCACTAATTTTTCTGTTTCCATTATTCCGTTCCTCCTTTTCACGGACGTGTTGTTTTCTCATCTTAGAGATGTTTGTAATGAAAGATGATCTTGTTTTTGTTATTTTATAACTCCTCTATTGCTTAAGATATACGAATTCTCTTCATATTTTTTTTTAAACTAAGATATAAAAAAGGCACTTCAGATACCTTGAGCCTATTCATTCTAAGATGACTGAATGAAGTATATTTATTGCTGAGCAGATTGGATTAAAATTGTATGAGGTGCAGAAAAACTATTCGGTATTTTAATTATTTTTCTTGTAATTTATTTTTCAGTACTGCTCTGGAGCAGGCCAAATATACACCGACAAATTTCGTCTCGGAACAACAAAATTTTTCGATATTGGATGATTCAAAGACGTCAATATCTTGTGATACAAATCTTGACTCCTCCATGCATGAAAGTAACGGCACTGTAAATGAAAATGTTAGTCAAATAGTCAGAGTTATGCAATTACTCATTTCTCATTTTATTTCCTTTAGTTGTGTTAAATTTGAGTTCTTGTCGTTCAGTTCAGGACCGCATCCATACATGCCCTACTTCTTGTTTCGTTCAGATTTTTTGTCTCTAACGTGTAAAAAAAACATTGTGATTTTAAGTCTCTTTGTGACAGAAGTTGACTTATTTTTTCTTTATAGTACTTTAAACAGTCGCCCATGAAAAGAACAAAGCCTTCAGTTTCAAAGTGCAGAACACTGAAACACGTGAAGGATGAAAGTATGGAAGAATACATAGTTATTAATGCATCGCATTCTGAAAAGAAAATGCAATTAACTAATCATCAGAAAGAAAAACTAATGGAAAGAAGGTTAGAAAAAATTTCACATATAAAGCACAAAATGTAGAAAAATGAGCATTTGATATCATTTGTTTGTTTCAGTGATAGTTTGTTATGCCTTGCTGAAGAAAGTCAATCGGTCGATTTAGCGGCACGTATTCCACCGGGATATACTGACAATTCTTCGCAAGAAAAGTTTGTAAAGTTTGTTTGTTTTGAACACATGTGGATTTCAAAGATAAATAGAATGTAAATGTGGTAACATAGCCAACTATATTTTTATATGGCGGAAATTGAAATTAGACTTCTTGATTAAAGGAAGTTGAAGGTGGAGGGGAATGTAACCTGATAACATTTCTAAGCTTAAACTGATCGTCTGTATGTTAATGATGTATATTAATGTAAATTCACAAATGAGAAAATATCAAATTCCAGTTCATCAACAATGAAAGCTCCAAAAACATCACTGGTAAAGAAATGCGATGTTGAATATAATTGTATAGGTCCCTCAAATACTTGTGTTCATTCTAAAAATCAGGATCTGCTCAATGGAGATATTAACGAAAGTGATAACCATGAGAGAGATGTTGTCAGTGGTGACATCAATGATGACAAAACCACAGTAAAAAAATTGATAATCTCAGAGGTTTGATCTATGAATCTCGTAATGATTTAATGTATTAAAAACTTGCGTCGATGTTCAAAAAGCTTGCGTAAATTTAATGTGGACATTCGCTTTGATCCACTGAAATTTGAGATCGAACTTCAGTTCATTATTTCCTCAGTTTTCTTAATCCAAAATTTGTTTAGGACAGGCAGAATAATGAAACTGTGTGCGAAAACAAATCTTCTGGTTGGTGCTTTACAAAATTCATCTTTTTCTCATTGCTTTTTTTTTCTCGGCGCTTCATATCAGAGATATAAAAAAGTCTGATATCGAAAAATTTATGCCCTTAGTGATGTGTAAGTACTACTTGGTGAGAAATAGCTCAAAATGTTATATCATTTAATTTGTCAATCTTTTTTTCAAAACAAAGAAATCAGGACTTAAGAAGAAAAAATCACCATTTATCAGTAAGGTAAGTATTTTGCTGCTACTACTCAGAAACTTTCCCAATCTTAAAACTATGCTCGCGCATTTTAGATCTTCAAAATCAAACCTGTGCCGAAAACAAGGACGGTAATAAATTAGCGTCCATCTTATTAGAGGAACATGTGAAAGACACGGAGCGAAATATTTTGGAAGAGCCGAAACTTTCGATAAGATGTAAAACTCCTGTAATTTTTTGTGGTATTTTTCTCGTAAAAGTTAGGAACTTCTTTATGTTTATGGGAAATTTAAACCATTTTTCTTTTTTAAGATTTAAGGGCCTGACCATTTCTAGCTTCATTATAAGGATTGATATGGTTTTGATGATGAAGGAACTGTTCTCGCATCAACATTTAAGACGTTAAAAATTTGAATCTATTTCCAAAATGTAAATTTGTGACAAGAAATAATTTCTTAAACTTCAGGAAATCGCAGAATCAAATTTGGAAAGTGCGAGCCGAAAGGACAATGCAGATGAATTATTGATAACACCAAACAGTATCTTGAAAAAGTGTGAAAGAAGTTCAACTTATCCGACGATCAAGTTTTTTTCAGCCAGTGCAAAAAAGGTAATACTATACTTGAAAGAAAAAGTTTCCAAGACGTGTAAAATTAGAATGATCTGAAAATCAGAAAAGAATTTCTTAACAAATTTCCATTTTCTGAACTATTTTATATATAAGTGATTAAATATTGCTAAAAATAGACGCAGCTATGGATAGTGTGGTGGTGGTTGATACTATGATTCCATTTCGAGAAGAACATGATCCCATAATAGGGCCGAATTGCTACTATAAGCTATGCTTAATGATCAGTTTTATTGATAAATAATGAAATATTAAGTGCAAACGTGTTCACTTCGACGCTTCAACTCTAGACGATGACGATATTTATGGTCTTCCACGCAGAAAAATTTTTCGACGATCCAGAAATTCGTTATTTTTTGGATTACCGGTAATTTTTACGATATATTCATTCTGTTGATCATCAAGAAGAAAAAGTATATTACGAAAATTTTTAAGATTTACTGAATTTCCTGATTCCAAGTTTTTGATTTAATGTCGATTTAATCTCGATTCTTAAATTTTTTAAATTTGGCTGAGTAGAAGTGGATGTTGTAATAAAAAGCATGTTATAATAAAATGAAAGATAAAGGTTTACATTTGCTTTAATTATCGGAAGACTTAATTTGTACGAACTATACAAAGTTAAGATGAGTTTGCAGGAATTGTCTTTTTTTAACGAACATTTTCCAGCCCGTTGAGCGTTCTGAACCAACTTCACCTTCAAAGCGATTATCTGTGCTACCTACCAACAAAAATCCTGTTGATGCAGTTTTTCCGCCACTAGTCGGGTCAGAGGAATTGATTCCACCACAAATATATCTCAAATTGGCCCCGACAATGAGGTATAATTTCCAATACTTGTAATAATTTCTTTAGTTGTGATGATTAGAGGATATAAAAAATCTCGGCTAAAAATTGATTTTTTGTCACGGTAATGCGACTATATATCCTGATTTTATGAATTAAATTTGAAATTTCATTTCAGTTCTCTTGCTCTGCGATCTCTAATGAAGTCACGTGGTGTTGCAACTGTTGGTGATTTGGCCTGTATGTCAGAGGAGGATATCGAAACATTTCCATTTAGGGATCCGAAATTGAGTCGTTTTCTGCGAGCACTTGAAGATCATTTCAGAATGGTAATTTTTTCTTGCTAAAAAGAATTGGCTGGTGAATATTTATTGAAGACAATCACTAGAACTGTTCGTATTCCCGTGTTGCCTTTACTAATGATATAGAGATGAAATAATATGTTTCTCATAGCCTTTCGAGTTATGTTACATGGATTATATGCAAGTGTTCTGAAATAGTATAATGTGATCATGACTTTTGGTCTACATCTCACTTGAATAAAACGAGTTAAAAGGTGTTTAATTTTTGCAAAAATTGAAATTTTCAAAATATTTTTCAATGCTTCGTACTCCATTTTTTTATTGCGGAAATGTGAATTTTGTTCTAGAAGAATATGGTAAGCAAAGAGGATGCCATTGAACTGGAGAAAATCATGAAACGTCCAGTGAATTCACCGTCTGATTGCTTGAAAGAAGTTAATCTCCAACCTACTGACAAATGTAAAGCACTTTCTCCTGCGACAGTGCAAGAGCCGTTGATTGCTGATGTTCCTGAAGCATTAAATAAAACAGTCGCTGGAGCTTTCGAAAATAAAGTTATCAAAGCCTCAACTGAACAAAGTTATGTGAATCCGTTCCAAAATGGTTTTAACCGATTTACACCCTGTTCAGTCAAACGTTTGGTTAACGATGAGACGGTTAATTATCCGAAAGAACCAGATTTGGAAAGCAATCGAATTATACCACCATTCGAAATTAGGCAAAAGATCCAAGAACAAGGTTGCTGTTTTTTTTTTTTGTTTATGTTTATGTTACATTACTCTAACGCATCATGTTGCCAAATAAATTTGTCTTCCAAGCTATCTGTTCTTGGCACTGCTTTTGTAGGATGATATAGGCGACTATATCTAACTAGCGTAATTAATGCTAGCAGCTCATCTCAACCATAATATATGCCGTCATTTCGGAAATTTAGCAAATTAACATTCCTTACTTTATAATTTTAAAAATTCACTGTAGTAATCAATTCTCAAGCTCGTGAAAAAAAAATTTCCGATATCAGATATTCTCATGTTCATCTAAATATAACGGCTTGTAATTCATTTTTTAAATGGTTAGTTCTAGGTAACAATCGGTCTCGATTTGGTTTTCTTCATCCCTTTGTAAGGAGTCATAAACCAGTAAATAATAATGACCCAGTATCAGTGACTGCATTGGAGAAAAGCGATGCAAACAATTGTGTAGGCTGTTCATCCTTATCAGAACATGACAATGGAGAAGAAAAGCTAACTATGAAGTCACCGGAAAAGTTGTCGGATAAAAATATTGAAAGCAGTGAATCAAGGGAAAATAACGATATGAATAATATGAAGCTAAGAGAAGATGCAGATAAACTTTATGATGTGAATGATTTTCTCAGAAACGCATATCGTATATTTCTTGAAGATTCAGTTGTTGCAGCAGTAGCAGGTATCTTTGCCAACAGCGTTTTAATATTTTACTGATTTTTGATGAGTCCGTTGCAGGGCCATCTAGCACTAAGAATTATTAATATTGGACCACAAATTTAAAACTAATCTAGCCAAAATTCATTCTGAAACATTTCGTATTCAAACTGCACTCTGTGTTATCCATAAAATCGGTTCACAACCTAAATCATAACTCACTATCTGTTGAACGTCACTTGTGAATGGCCAGCGTGCCTAAGTGACCCTTTTCATTAAAATTACTTAAATTAGTGAGGATAGTTTGACTTTTTCAAGAATCCAAAAGAATTTTCATATCATATTATTTCAGGTATTTGCCCAATAAAGAAATTTAGCAATGAACAATTGCTCTCTTTTTCTCAAGCGTGTGTTTCTTTCCAAATGGCAGTTCTGAATTCATCAAAGAAGATCAACGAAGAATAATACTGAGAAAGTGTTATCTATTCATTTACTACTGGAAAAAAAAAGACTGTCATAATGAAAAAAAAGTATATAGTACAGACTCTTTTGAGTCACTTCTAATTAACTTGTTTAACATGCACATTTCATAACTCACAATTTATTCCTTATATTTTGCCGTGATTTTTGAATGGATTTTATACTTTTCTATTTTATTTTTAATACTTTTTAATTCTTTCCGACATTTGTGCTATGTTTATATTTTTAATTTGTATGACATTTAGTAAAATTAAACTTTTGTGAAGAATGATTATTTTTACCGGTCAGTTCAGTTAAATTGTTATCTAATCAATGATGGATTGCTTGTTATCTTTTTGTTTTATTGGTACTGTGCGAAATGCTTGTACTTTACTGTGACATTTATACTGGTAGCTTCTGCTTACTCGTACTTGACAACCATGAAATAAAGGTTGTTTGAAAACGGAAAGAGAAGTAGGTCACTATTACCCTAATAACTTGTATGGTTCATCTCAGAGAGGAAGCCAAGTTCGAATGTCGAAATGATTTCCGGCATTATGATTACTTCTTCTAGTAAGGCAGCCTACAGAAGCTTCTGTTGTTGTACGAATTCCTGGCGGAGACAAGAATCTTCGATACATGTAGGAATCAATCCGTGACCAATCTCAATACCTCCATCAAGAAGGTGTGGTCCAGTTCTCAGGTCCGGTCCAATATGCGATACATCCGTGCTATATTCCAGGATGTGTTCGTTGGGTCGTTGGGTATGTCGTGAGAAGGTGTTTGCTTCGTTTCCCACCTGCTTTCGACAATCGATAGCCTTGGTCACTTACCCTTCCAATTTTTTTTGTAATATAAATGCAAGAGAAAAGTAGCTAGCACAACTATCAATGGATGTAATATGGTAATTATTGAGAATTAAAGAGACACTCTGTTAAAAAATTACTCATTTATTCAATTAGAGATTTACGTAATTATAGAAGTCTTTAAGAAGAACCTTCATAATCATAGTCTTTGTAGTGTCTTAACCTTATGCATGTACCAATAGTTCAGTGTACATAGAGAAGTAATGCAAGCATATAAGTGATCCATAATTGAGCAAATAAAGGGTGAATGAATGCAAATGTAGCAGGAATTTATTTTTGTTTGTTTCGTACTTTTGATGAAAACTATCAAGTTATCTAATTTGTTGCTTATATTAGATAAGCTGGTTTAACCATAATTTTTTAGGCAAACTAAATGCAATATAAAATTAGCTCACTTTTATTCCTTATCACTTCAGATAAAGTTACAAATATTGCATTTAGTTGACTTTATTCATATTATTTCAGGCTTCGCATAAGGTATCAAAACAAGAAAAACCATTGAATGGACAGGTTGCTTTGGTAACCGGCGGTGCGCGAGGTGTTGGTAGAGGTATAGCATTGCAACTAGCTGAAGTTGGTGCAACGGTATACATTTCGGGACGGAAACCGGGTTCTCCTGCCAGTATACCTACTTTGCATGATACTGTCAATGGTCAGGTTTTGTCTCATTTTCCTCTCATTGAAATTGCAACCTTTCTCAATATATGCAAAAAAGCGTGAAAGAGTTTTTGATTTTCTGTCATTATTTATTCTTCAGCTGATGATGTTTATCAGATCATGTAGGAGAAGAATTATGACTTGGAAAATAAGTGATAATTCCCTTCTCATATAACCAAATAAAAAAAATTATATTTTCAGAAATTTCAAGCAGAGGTGGTAAAGCTATTGCAGTTTACTGCGATCATAGTAAAGATGATGAGGTTAAAGAACTTTTTGAAAGAATTGCGAAAGATGAGAAGAATCGATTGGATGTGTTGGTCAATAATGCTTTTTCAGGAGCCACTGTATGTTTTTGTTAGGAACGTTAAATAAAGTATAAAAATAACTATTTTTGGAGAAAATAAACTAGTATGTTGTTAATAAATATCTCTTATCTTTGATTGTCAAACTACTTAGCCATTAGTTTTGCATATGAATTCAGTTGCTTTTTTTGTTTTTCTTAGGAACATATTTGAAACTGACCGTCTGTTATTTACTTTTCTTCTACTAATTTTTTATTCTCTAAGGTTAGCAATCATGGCTGAAGTTATATATTTATTTCGATATATATGATTTGGATCGATCAGGGCAATGAAAAAACTAGTGCTAATTAAAGGAGAACTGCTATATAATATTAGTATAGTTGATATTAATTTGTATTAAAACTATTTATTCATGATTCGGTTTGGCAGACTTCTTACTTCAGAAATATCAAGTCGAGTCATGGACAAAACTATAAAAGTTTTTAACAGTTGTTTTAACAATTCTATTTTACCCCCACTGAACATTTAATTTTGCAGGCAATGGAAAAAAATGTTGGCAAAAAATTCTTCGAGTGTCATCCATCATTTTGGGATGAAATAAATAATGTTGGTTTGCGAAACGTTTATATTTGCTCAGTATTAGCTTCTCGCATGATGGTTCCACGCCAAAAAGGATTAATTGTGAATATCAGTTCAGCGGCTGGTGTGCGATACTTTTTTAATGTGCCCTACGGAGTGGGTAAAGCCGCTGTAAGTTTTTTTTTTTTGCTTACAATGATCATTAACAGCTTTATACATTCAAGCTCCTAATTATCAATTGATATGTTAACTGTTGTGATACGTGATTGTTATAAGTTTTCTTTGCTAAAAATTCCAGTAATTCCATGTAAAGTTTAATGAGAATTCTTTGTTTTGTGTCTTATCGTTTTATGTGTCTTATATATCATTTTGAAGATATTTAATATGTAAAACTTTTTTAAAACTTAGATCGACAAAATGTCCGCGGATATGGCCGAAGAATTGAAACATTACAAAGTGGCGGTGGTATCATTATGGCCTGGAACAGTAAAGACTGAAAAATCATACGATTGGTTGCGGTCTGGAATGCTGAGTAAACTTACGAAAATACCTCAGGTGTTTAATTTTAAGTATTTTACAATTTTACAATGTAAATCTGACTTCCTCGTATTTTTAATAGCTCATGTGTACTCGATATAAAATCTCTTTTACTTTTCCAGTGTTTTATCCCTGGCACTTGCTTATGTTAACTTCTTTTTAGTCACATTTCACTTGAATGTCATATCATCTTGTTTTGAAAAGCAGTGTCTAAAACCTTTCACTATTGAACGAACTCTGCATCCATATTAAAAACTAGTGACTACGATAAACACCGTTACTTAATAATTGCAGGCTCAAATAGAGCGTATGATAGAAAAAGGAGAAACTCCTGAATTTGTTGGACGAGGCGTGGTATGCTTAGCTTGCGATTATCAAATATTAAAAAAAACTGGATGTGTACTTTTAACGGGTGATCTATCCAATGAATATATGTTTCTTGATAATGATGGTTAGTTGTTTACTATCGTTGTTAGGTTTGATTATTTGAAATTGTTTGGTTGTGGATATACCAATTTTTGAAGTCTTTTGATTCTTGTTTTTAGTTGTCAACTAGGATTTTCAATGAATTGAAGTGTATTATGTTATATTGGATAATGTGTGCAAATATTTTCACATTATTTCCTTTTCTTTTCAGGAAAAATCCCTTCAAATATGAGGAGTGTAAACGTTGCATTGGATTTCTTCGGATTCACATCAGCAGCGAAATTAATACCAAGCTTCTTGAAAATTCCGGCCACATTTCTTCACTTGTCATCTAATAAATTTTATAAGCTATAAATTACATTTGTTTAGATTAAATTTGTTTTTTTTTTTTTGGAATCATATCCAAATGAACTGCAGATTGTGGCACTGTTAAATTTTACTAAATGATAAAATGAGCAGACATATGTCTTTCCCAAAACAATGACAAGAAGAAAATTGGAGCTAATATAGAGTTTAGAGGTTATCAATTCTGTAAAGTTAATTTATTTGCATTGTTTGCAGTGTCCAAATATAACTCTTAGTCGTTGCTTTTTATTGGAAACAAGAACGGATACAAATAGTGTAGTTGTAAAATATTTCGGAAATAAAAGAAAAAAGAAATGTATTGGCTAAAATTAGAAGGAAGCTATCGGTCTAACCTTTGTTAAAATGCATTATTTTCTTGATATGATCATATTCTCTCAAAATGTACTACATTTTTGCATTCTCTTGCTTGTCTATTTGATCTAATTTGTAACGAACAAATAAAATAAGCTTAATTAAGCGGCTCTATTTTTACAGCACATTATACTTGCAAATTTTATATTCGTTAACTCCTTATTTATTGCAATTAAACATTACTTTAATCGTTAGGCATTTGATTTTGTATTAGTAGTAATTATATCAATTTAGACATGCTGTTTAAATTTCATCCCTTATTTGTTACAGTTAATATAATCATTGTTTAAAACTTCTGAAGGTATAATAGACTGTTCATCATTTTATTGAAAATGATAACCAATAGCAAAAAAGAATTCGAAAATGAACGCATATGGGAAGACAGTGTGACATTTTTTTTTTTTTTTGTGGAATCAAATTTTTTCCTATCTTTCCCTTGTTAAACTCGACTCAAATTCAGCATGAATCTAGAAAATGAGCGGAGCGATCATGTCAACACTGTACGTATTGCGCTTTTCAAAAGAGAATAATATTGGATATTTATCATGCTAAAAAAATCAAATTATTTTTTTCTATCAGTGCCATTATTAATATTTGATCACATGAAACATTTTTATTTATACTTAAATTGATTCATTCCAAATTTACATCATTTCATTTTCATCGAAGTTAAAAAGGAAACTAAAGTATTAGAAATATTTCACATTTTTTAGTAGTAGTGTAAATAACAGATGGATTTATTTTATCTGATAATGATATCTGAAACATGCTTTATAATTTATAGTTTATTTTATGCTTAATAAAATATAAGAAAATAATTGTGCCTATGCAAATTCATTTTTTACGCCATTTTTTCTTTTTGCTTGCAACAATTCATGTGATTATGGCATGAAAACTTCATTCATGCAAATCAGTGCTAACCATTTGGAGCTTTGAATTAATTAAGGTATAAGGATATATGAGGACATAATGTTGGATTAAATTTCAATTTTTTCTTTTCTGTTAGTAGCTTTTGATTTTTTGCTACTACAATTAATATATTTTGTATGAAAATAATTGTTTCAGTAAATTTTTACGTAGTTTAATAAATAAAAAAAAAAGTGTTTCTCGATAGAGTGAGATTTAATCTTGTAAAATGATATGGTATGAAATAGGACTAAATAATTCGTTAAAATCTATTACATCACATTTCATTCCTCTCTTAGTGCAAGTTAAAAACTTTTATGCATCATATAAGCAAGCATAAATGCAAATAAAAGATGATAAAAACGCGCAACATTGCAATTAAATAACTAAACTTTTAGATGAAAGAAAAAAAAAAAGAAAAAGAAACTAAAACGGAAGATAAAAAAGAAAAAAATGAGATTCATATTGTTGTGTGAAAAAAAAAAAAACTTCAAATGTAAGTAAAAGTTAAAATTAAATGCTCTATACGTCCATGAATAAATTTTTTTTTTACTTTTCTAGCATACTAACAACGTAAAATTACTTTCTGGCAACTAAACTTCTTTTCAACTTTTCCTTTTTTTTTGATGTTTTTAATTTAATTTTAATGAATCTGTTAAAAAAACAAAAAAGAATCATAGGACAAAGCCAATTTTTTTCATTCTTCAACCAATACATGAATTAAATTAGTAATAAAATTAACTATTACTATTAACTATTATTTATTATTATTATTATTATTATCATTACTACTATTATTACTGTTATTATTATTATTACTTTTCTTTACTTTGTTTTACTTCTCTTTACTTTCATTTATTCATTCTTCCATTTTTCAATTTTATATGACACGAAAGCATATATGCTAATGTTTGATTGAGTGTACTCAAATTTTTCGTGAAAACCTATTTGCTACGCTCGGCGCTTTTTCCTTTCATTTACTTTTATTTATGTGACATTTTTTAAATGCTATCAAAATATTTATTTCATAACAGATGAAAAATGATTCATTTTTGTGAAAAAAGCAGTTTACATGATGCTTTTTGCTTTTGAAGGCATTTGCCATAAATAATTTAAAATAACCTCAACAGATATATATAAGTTTTCTTTTTTAACTTGTTACTCTTAAAGTATTTGCGTGCAAGTAATTTAGTGTAAGTAATCTAAAATAGCTTAAGTATAATTGTAAGTTTTTTTTTTTTCTCTTTGTTTGGACTTCTATAAATTTATGAAACTTCTAGTAACTATAATAGATCATACGATTTTAGCAAGGTAATATCTGCTACAACTATTCAAATTGTTTAATAAACCTTTTTTTTTTCTGATTTTAAGATAAACCAGAAATTTTTTTCTCCAAATTTTTTGATATTTTTATTTTTTTAAATTAATATTTCTTGTACAATAAACTTACATAGACAGTATACTGCATGGAAATTTTCGGAAAAGAAAAAAAACGGAACAAAACCAATTTTACCTTACATAAGGTCAATTCAGGTTGCTTATCATTGTGCGATTATTTTGGTTTCAATTGAATTCATCCAATAATCTTCAACCTATCATTATTATCTCTGCTTGCTTTTCAACTCTGCATCCGTTTTTTTTTTCTTTCCTTTTCAACTTTAAGTGCTGATTGGATGTTTTAAACCAAAATGAAATGAAAAAAAAAACGAAGTGTTCATAAAATTACGGAAGCATAAAATAAGCCAGTTGGATACAAAATTCTTTTACATTTTTTCTTTGCAGTTTAAATTATTTTGTTGAAATTATTTTGTATTTTTCGGTTTTCCAACAAATAAATTACTTTTCAAAATAATGTTATTCCTTTTTTTCAATCGCAAAAAAATTTTTAAGTTTCTTAATTTCAAATTTTAAGCGATTGATAATTCTATGACTATTTCTATATGAATTATAATTAAATATTTTGAAATAAGTCAAGATGGCGAGAGAAGGTGCACTCAATATGAGATGTCTTTCATTCTTAAATTTAATTTCGGAATTCATTCAAACTTAATTTCGTTTAGTACAGTGTAATAATTAAAACAAGAGGTCGAGAAAGGAAAGATGGGGGAAGATAAAACTTGTTATTTTTTGAAATTAAATTGAAATTCACTATGAAAAATTAAGTTTATTTATACATTTGAACATTCAAGATTGTAAACAGTGGTATGATTTTTCAGTTTTTATTGTTTCAGGCCATAATGATATACTGCTTCACTTTATAATGCTTCAGTTCTTCTGCCATAGCGAACATTTGATCGGTCTAAGTTTTTTGAAAAATTTTTATATGTTAAATATCTTCAAAATGATGATACTGATAAAATGATAAGACACAAAACAAAGAATTCTCATCAAATTTTACACGGAATTACTGGAATTTTCAGCAAGACGACTAATAACAATCACTTATCTCTCAACAGTTAAGATATTAACTGATAATCAATACCCAATCATTTCAATTTAACTCTGATTCATTAATGTTGAAGTTGCAACCATATACAGAAAATATCTCAAATTAGAATTTCCAAATTGAAACGTAAATCTTTCAGCAATGTTATCTTAACGATTAGTAAACATTTTTAGTACTTTATTGAATTTCATATGCATAAAGCTGTCAATTATCACTATAAGCAAAAAAGTTTACAGCGGTTTTATCCACTCCGTAGGGTACGTCAAAAAAGTATCGCACGCAACCGTGAACTGATATTTACAATTAAACCTTTTCGGCGTGGAACTATCATGCGTGAAGCTAATAGTGAGCAAATAACGTTGTTTATTGTGATATTACATCATTTGAATGGTTGATAAAAGCAATGGAATTTCTTGCCAAATTAATCCTTCTTCTCTCCCTCCTCTCTTTCTCTCTCTCCCTGTCTTTTTTTTTGTCTTTCTTTCTACAACATAGTTCAATAAAATTCATCAAATAAAAAGTAATTGAAAAAAAAAGAGTATAATAATGCTATTTTACTATTATCTGCAAAAATTTACATATTATATAATAGTTCAAAGGTTAGCTTTTTTCTTATCTTTTCCTTCTTTTCACTTCTTCATTCTTTGCAGGAAATAATCGAACAAATTAGAAATTCAAATTTATTATTTGCATATTCATCCATTTCTTTTGCCATCAATCTTTATTTACTACAATTACTACTACTACTACTACTACTGCTGATACTAATGATAGGTTTTCATTTAATGATAAAAATTTCAATCGTAATCACCCAATTCAGTTCACTCTTATTATGAAATAGCTTCCACATTGATAATTTACTTTTTTCTTCCTTTTTTTTTTCGAGAGAGAGAGAATACCACGGCTATTGTCTTTCATGTGAAAAGTCCAAATGCCTGAATAATTTGAGGGAACATTTCACACGAAAATTAATCTTCAGTTCAATGATAGGTATTGACACTTCCTTTGAAATCATTATATGTAAATAAATATAATATCATTTTATTGAAATATTGATATTTGCCCAATCTTTCATGGGTATCTATCTATCCATTCATTTTCTTCCCAGTAACACTTTCCCACATGACAAATGTGCCAAGCAAAGAAAAAAAGAAAAAAAAAATGTTAATGCGATCACATTTGACAAGTGAGAATCGTAAATCTTTAAATTTGAACTACTTTCAATTTTTTTCTCGTTTCATTCATTTGCCATATTTTGTTAAAATTTTTATCCAAATATTTTTTTTTTTATCTTTCATAAATGAGTTTCACTTTTTTTTATCTTTCATAATTTTATTCGTATTACTTACAACTTTTTTCATATTTAGCAAACAAAAAATTTAGATTTTGAATGAATCACAAATTTTTCTCCATTGGATCATTTTTATGGTTATATTTCAAATCAATGATGCATTTGCAAATTTTTATTAAGCTTTTTTTTCTGTACAAATAAAATAAGCTAAAAATGTCTTCCCTAAAAATCATTAAATGAAATTATATTAAAATTAATTTATTAATTATAGCTTCTAAATTTTTATTTTTTCTTATCGTCTTCTAGAGAATAATCCATTTTCTTGATGATTGCATAATTTTAAACTTTTCAACTTTCATATTCCTCCATTTCCACCATTTTATAGCCCTTTCTTTAGATGATATCAAATATGATAAGAGTGTAATCTAGTATTTTCTTCTAATGCGCTTCTGATCATTATGAATTCTTGAATAGATTAGCAGTATATTAAATCTGATAACGAGCCAAAGTCATGCATTGGCTGTATTTCATAAATTAATTGATCACCACTGATTCCCAATAAAACCATTCTTATTTATTTCTCAAAATTTCTTCGCTTATCATTGATATTTTGCGGAAATCGTTTTATGAGGGAATGATGATTCTTATCATTTTAAGTGATACAATTTCACGTTATTTCTTAATCTGATAACTTAGCAGTTACTACTGCTGTAATTCATTGAAAATGAAGATTGAACTGAGTAAAAGATCAAATCCAAACGTATCCATTAATTATTGTAACTACTGATTGTATTATAATTCCAGAAAATTGAAAAAAATCAAAGGAAGAATTTTCTCATTGATGATGGAGTAATGAATAATAACATCCTGCATCATATTCTAACTGATAATTGAAATTCATTGATCAGATTTACAAAATGGGTAATCATATTTCATGGAATAAAAGGAAGAAAGCAATTATCGATAAATTGAATAATCGTACTGGTGGTGCTTCCCGGAAAATGCCTGATTCTTCCCGGAAAGTAGCGAAATGTCAGATTAGTGTGAAATGTGGCAAATATATTCCAAATCAACAGCAAATGTCAACCGTTCAAGAATTATTTCCGGAAAGGCTAAAATCAAATTTATCTTATGATAAAAATGATAAAGTGATCAAAAATCATAAGATAAGCACACAAAGTGTAAATGGTAAGAGATGGAAATCAAATTCAGAAAGTGATACGCAACTTTTTATACGACCAAAATTAGTGGATGAAATGAAATGTGATAATTCGAGTGGTCAACGAAAAAATACTGGAAGTGTCGCAAAGCGTAATCAATCGTTAACTCGAATCAGGTTCATAAATAAAAATTTTTATAACTCCAGAATATCTCGATAATTTTTTTTTTTTAAATCAGATAATAAAATCAAATTGAGATTGAGATTACCGGCAGATTTACTGCGGATAGATAGAAATCTCATTAGCATGCAACGAGCTTTAAGCTAACAAGTAATGCTCTCAAATAGCATGCAGGAACATCGAGATATCCTGGAGAAAGATAACGTGGTCCAGTCTTATCGAGCCTTAGCCTCGCAGATAATTTAGAATCAATTTAAAATCAAAAATAGCATTGAAAATATTTTAGTTAATTTTGTGCAATCAATGAAATATTTGTTTGTAAATAGAAAAAAATGATAACGTAACTGAAATAATGGAATTGGTAGGAATCATAAACTCAGTGAAATATTTTTGTCCTCACATTTCATTTTCAAAGTATAAAAGTATTTTAAAAAAAAATCAAAAAACAATGTTTTTATTGCAATAGCAAAAACAAATTAATAATAATAAGAAGAATTAATCATAATAAACAGTAATAATAATAAAATATATACATTTATTTATTTATTTATTTATTTATTTATTTCATATCTATTTATGATAAAGATTCTCTTCTATTTCGATCATTTTTATTTCTGATTAAACTTAATAAAAATCGATGTATTCTATATTATTTCTAAAAAAGTTGTTTTTTAGTTCCAAAAAAAAAAATTTAATGGAATTAGAAATTGACTTTTTGATTTCATTGAATTTTTTTAAATGCAAATTTTTTTTTCACAAACAGTTCCAAAACAATTAATGAAAAATTCTTTATTGTTTATTATATAAGAAAAATATTATTCAGGTCATCAAATCTCAACGAATCACGTCAATACTTTCGTAATAATAATTCTGATTATCGTGGAACTCATCCAATTTCACCCCAAGGACGTGAAATTATTCAAGCTTGTTTCGGCAATCATCACAACGAAATTGGTTATCGTATTTGCATGCGAGTTTTTGAAAAGCGTACTGATTATCAAAGGTTTCATTTTAATAAATATGTAAATTAAAAAAAGAAAGTATTGATTTCGAATATCAAAGTTATTTTGTCGAAAATGTATTTCATGAAAAATGTTAAATTATATATCAGAGATGCAAATAATGTAGGAAATAACTGGAAGAAATTTATTTCAATTCATTTTAACTGAAAATTAAGGTAATATTGAATAGAATTAGATGAAATTAAACTTGGAATGTTATATTTTGCAGATTTGTATATGCTCTGGGAAGGGAAAGATGGTTAAGTGCTTCTGTTGAACTCCGTGATTACTTGAATAATGTTGTAAGTAAGGTGAGTCATACCAAATAGAATAATCTTAACTGAACTGATAACTCAGTAAATTTCAAATAATTATTAAACTATGAACAGCATTACCAAGATTACAAGTGATAATTATATTATCAATATTATAAATAATAATTGAATAATATCATTATGAGTGATAATTCAATAGCACATGCATGATTATAATAGCCATAGTTGAACAGTGTTATCGAGGTTACAGGTAATAGTTGAACAGTTTTATCGAGATTACAGGTAATAGTTGAACAGTGTTATCGAGATTACAGGTAATAGTTGAATATCAATGAAAAGTTGATGAAGTATAAATTTAAGCTTTATTTTAGGTTCACAATGTATCAGCAGTGGAAGAAATGTCACGACACTATGGTGAAAGACATGTACCACTGAAAAAATATGGATTTAAGCCTGATTTTTGGGTTAGCATAGCTGATGCAATGGCAGTTGAATGTGTTATATTAGATATGGCTAATCATCAAGTAATTAATAATTAGTTTCTAATTAATAATTCGTTCCTCAATTAGCCTGTTTTAGCCAAAGCTAATATTCTGATATCTGATTATATTATATACTGTCTAATTTACGAATACGATGAATTTGAAATGAATTTTAAATGGCATATTTTCAAGGTAACAATAGGTATTATTAAATTTCGCATAATTTAAATGTTGAATTTATAATTTTAGCCAACGGAAACAGTTATGGCATGGTCACAGTTAACATCGCTTATGTTTACCTCAATTCGTGATGGTTACTATGCAGCTTTAAGATTTCAACGACAAACACTTAAAAAACCCGTTGATTCTATTAAAAGCTCAAAGAAATCTGCTACATCCATTGCTGAAAAATTTGTAAGTTGATGGAGCCATTTAAAATCATTGAGCTATTTGAAATAACAAATTTTGTTAGTAATAAATTAGATATTACTGAGTTTTTTAGATATTACTGAGTTTTAAGTGGTTTGATATCCGATGAATTTGCCTGAAAACATAATTAAATAGTTTTAAGTAATTATTTTGCAAAATGAATGAAGAAAATCAAATTTTTTGCAGCAATGAGAGCTTCTTTCTTTTCAATTCCAAATTTCCTAACATCATTAATTTTACAAATATGACTTATTTCTTCGATCATTTCAAATTCATTTAGCATTAACAGAATTTTGTGGTTTTAATTAAAATTAGCAGTATTTTGAAAGGAATGCAAATTATAAGGATTGGTCAAATTAGAATCACACATTGACCATCTTTGTTTCGGTCACTGTCAATATTTATTAAATTTACTATACTGTAATAATCCCCAATGCATTCAATTCCTTTAATATAGTCAATGATTCAGAAAAGAAAAAAACAAAGACGTAAATTTTGCATTGATTCGAATTAATTTGTAAACTAAAGAAATTAAATGTAATTAAAGAAATAGCTCTGAAAATTCGGTTTTTGAAAAAAACAAAATACAAAAGTCAATGATTTAAAAAAAGAAAGAAGGCAATAAAATAAAAAGCAGAAACCGAATTTTCAACGCTATTCAATTATATTTGACTTCTTTAGTTTGCAAATTAATTTGAATCAATTTTTAAAATCATAACTATCATCATTCATCTCTAGGTTTTTTATCCTTAGAAATTGAAATAAACAAATGTTTCTCATCAAATATATTTTGATATTATTATATATGTTTACATACTTCCTTGTTTGCAAATATTTATTTATAAATTTATTTAAATTATTTCATAATTCTGTAATAATTTGAATTTCATTAATGAAGGACTCAGCTCATTTAGTTTATTTGTAATGTTTACAGATTGCAGCATCAAATGAACTGATATTTAGTTTTTTTTTTCTAAGTCATTTGAATCTTTTTTTTTGAAAATACCACGAAATCTTGGTAATGTTTGTTGTATTACTATATTAGTTAATATTATATTAATCTTAGATCATTTACGATTACTGATAGTGATAAGAGCAATTATTGTATTCGTTGAGATCGGTTGCTTTCTATCATTTTCCAGTATTTGATAATGTAGCATTTTACAAATTAGCATCGCTACTTCTCATTGACTTATTATTGTTGTTTATTTAGGATTAGTTCATTTAACCAATAAGTGTTCACATCTCCTGCAATATTAATTCAGTATTTTAGTGCTTCTTTATAAAATATATTCTCCAAGTTAAAAAAAATAATAATAATTAAATAAATAACCTTTGCCTTTTACGTGTACTACTCCACGTTTTGTAAGATTATATTTGGAATTTTCCATTAAAATTTTTGCTGTACTTTCAGCTACTTGTATTTGATTAGCTTCACAGTTACTTTGCATTCGAGAGGCAAAATTTACCTATAAAAAAAAGTTTCCCGTATGTTTAAGTTTAAAATTTTTATTTTAAGATGTTAAAAATGTAGCAAATTTACATAAATGAAGTTGATCTTTTTTTTTTTTCGAAAAATGTACCGTATCACCAAATAAACAGTATCTTGGTGACCGTAAACCGATAACACCAGCAGCGATAGGTCCACAATGAAAACCGATACGAACACGAAGATGCCAGTTTGGGGCGGCAGTGACCTTATAAGCGAGAGTTTTCTGCAATTTATATTGAATTATTGAAATTATCAACTTTACATAATATTACCATAAATTATTTGATATGATGTTAGTTTGGTCATACATAGTCAGTGGCGGAAATGTGCTTAGTTTTTTTGAGTGTAAAAATGATTACCTCCCGTATTTTAAGTGCAATTTCAGCAATTTCAAAAATATGCCGACCACCATTTTCACTTGGTACTCCTGATGCCATCATGTATGTTTCACCTGTCGTTTCAACTTTATAAGCATCGTGACATTTGATTATTTCATCGAAAGTCATGAAGGCTTCATTTAAAAAGGAAATGACCTAAATGATGATATCACAAAAGATTAAATTTTCCCGGCTCTCAATCATTCCACATTTTATTGAAGAGAAATAGAAATCCAACAATGATTAGGCCTACTTAACTATATATGAAATAATATTTTAAATTAATTTTTACTAATTGCTAGTATTGTAATGGCTAAACTTTATTTGAAAATAAAATATGACATTTGAAAACGTATCGCAGTCGAAGTCCATTGCTTGTTGAAAATTTAAGAAAAAAAGTAATAAATTTTATTAACTCCATTAGGTAATAATCTCGGACATTATCAATAACTGAGAAATATTACAGACTTGCGCAGGTGTGCAATGCTCCATCAAATACATAAATTCAACAATTTGACAGAATCCAACTGTAACTGATTCATAATTTCGTGGAATGATTGTTTCGCCTGCTTTGAGTTGCGCTGCTATAGATCTAACAATATTGTCAATTAAAACTTTCATGCAATATAATTTAATCTTAAAAGTTAATTCGTAAAACTTTCCTTTTTTTTTTGCAAAAGAAAAAAAGGTGATAAGCCTTTTTAAAATTATTTTACATTGTATAATAAAATGATTTAAAAAACTAGAAAAAAAAAACAAACGGTGGTAGCATTTCGCAAAGTAAACGATCAGTTTGTTCTTGTGCTTCAACTAAAAGTGAAGTTCGTTCCGCAACGATATGTTCTAATTCTTGTGCATATTTCTCGTTCATTTTAATCATTTGATCAACCAGGTTACCTTTTCTTAAAAAGTTATGAAGTAAAAGATGAAAAAAAAAACACACAAAAATTAGTTTTAGTTAATTTGATTAAGCTATTTAAAGTAACATAAACTTCGAAAATTTAAAAATAAGAAGGGAATGTCAAAAATAACTTAAAGTGACACTTAAATGTTAATATATTTAAAAAACTTTTTTGTTGTTAATATACTTTAAAGAAATGTCGATGCACTTAAAAAACGAATGAAAATTTTTAAGATAAGTAAAATCTTTTGGTTTATTTGTTGAGCATATATTCTTCCTATAGCAATTATTTGCCGTATTTCTGAAATGACAAATATGATTTTATAACAAATTTGCTAAAAATCTACGAATTTGAGAAAATTGTTCGAATAGTTTGACGAATATTTTCAAGTTTCGGTCGTTCTTCTGGCACTGAATTCCAGCATTCGCACATTAATGTAATTAACTGCAAAATGTTTTCATTTTAAAATTTCTCCCACTTGCTTTACAAAATAAAAACTAAGCTTAATGATATTTCTGACTATTAAACATAGGTCGAAGTTTTCTTTTTTTTTCATTCAATTTTGAATATTTGAATTAAATGGTAGTAAAAAGAGAAAAAAGAAAAACGAATAATTATTCATTTGAGACTAACCGGATCGCTGTTATCATTATCAATCTGTGGTCGCAATGATTTTTCAACAACATTATGAAGCACTTCTGCAAGCTATTTTTCTTTTGTAAGAATGGCTCATTTCTTTTTTCGGACACTTTCTAAGATTTTTTAGTGAATCAAAAACGAAGGATTATTTTTTCCTTCTAATCTTTATTAAAACCTTTTAGTGAAAGTCGATCAAATGGTTTAATTCGAAAAATAATTGAATAAAGCATCATTCCGAAGCTATATATATCTCCAACAACGGTTCCTTTTGGAAAGTTCCATCCAATTTGAATACCAGTTAATAATTCCGGTGCAACTGTGATGTAAACTAAAAACAAAAAGCATAAAATTTGTAAAAGTCTATTTGAATATTTTTCAGATTATTAAAATTTGATCATATTTAATTCACATACATAATGCTACTGACATAGGTGTCCTATTAATCATAATTTATTGACTGTCATATCAATCATAATTTGTTGACTCACTCTATCTATTGTTTGTTTAATTTTTCATACCTTAAAAAAATGACTAACATTGTTGAGGAATCAATTCTACAGTACGTATATAATTTTGATCAATTAATTCATTCAGCATAGTTGAAATTCCAAAATTTGTTAATTTAAGAACCCAATTCGTATCAATCATACACGTTTTTAATGATAACATTCCGTGATATCCAATCGATGACTTATGCAAATATTGTAATCCCTGAAGAGAAAAGTATTAGTTCAATCCCTGCAATATATGATTAATTTCAAAGTCAAAAATGTGATAATTTATTTTGAAATAATTTTTTACTCCTTCCATACTTGTTGTTTTTTTCTCTCACTATTTTTATATTTGTTGTGTTTAACTTAGAAGTCGTTATTTTTATTACTTTAATCTAGGATGATCTTTATGTTTTGTTTTAGGATAATCAATACCTTATTGGTATGTATACACTGATAAAAATTATTGTTAAATGATAATACTGATAATACCTTTAAGATATCTCTGATAAATGCACACTTGAATGTATTATCCACGTTGAATTGATGATCATAGATAAAGTCTTCTAGCGATGCACGTTCGATTAGTGTATGTAATACGTAAAAACGATCCAAATCATTGTAGCAAATTCCAATAAAATTTGTTAAATTGTTGTGATTCAATGATTTCAATTCATAAAGGAATTTCAATTGCGCCTTATTCCATGGAATTCGTTTATACTGTTTGAAACATATAAATTCAGCTTTTAAAGTACCAACCAGTGCATATGATTCCAATTGTCGACGTTTATGACTTAAGTTATCGCTTATTGCATGTTCTTTAGACTAAAATTAGCTCAAAATTTTAAAACAAAATTTAATGATGAAAAAGAAAATAAATGAATGAACACATCTCTTTCAGTGAGGCTAATAAAATATGATAAGTGCAAAAATTTTTTTTTCATATAAAAAGTTAACTGACCCGTTTTGTTTCAATAACTTTTAAATCCTCTTTTGAAATTTTCCACATCATTCGATATGCTTCCATATGCTTCCTGAAAATTTTGCCATTCGCTGTATAATTCGTAATTCGTAATTATAAAATCGAAGCGCTAATTTTTAAATAAAATGCAAAATGCGTAATAGTTCAAAATAATTTAAAAATTTTAACAATTATTTCAGGAAACTATTCCAGCTATAAGTGCAAAAGTCAAAAAAACGTACTGTATAAACTTTTCTTAAGATCTCATCTAATATTTATTGCGCTTAAAACTTAAACAGAATATTAGCTTTCATTAATGCCTTTTTGGATTTCTTAGTAATACTTGCTTAACCTAACGTTAAAATACCAAAATTTTCATGTTATAAAGTTACATAATTTTCGAGTTAATAACAATAGGCAACATTAGTGCAGTATTAACACTCTCATTTCATTTAAAAGTCAATTTTTCGACACTTCTGAATTATATATTTCAAAGTGTAACTTATTAGTTGTTTATTTACTTTTTTCTATATAAATAAAAGCCAATTAAGCAGAGCACCACGACAGCAGCACAACTTATAACCGCCACGGCAACAGTAGACAAAAATGATTGCTTGCATTTAACGCATCTTGTAATGGTGACATTTCTGTATTTGTTCCAGAATTCGTCATTTGTATTTTGTACTTCCTACAATGTACGCTTTCTCTTTTCCTTCTTACACATCATTTAATAAACAATAAAGCAAATAGATAAATTTAATTATAAAATTAAAAAAAGAAATTCAAATGGACAATAGTTTTATCAAATAGTTGATAAAGATTGGCATTCTTTGATACTTATTGTATCTGACATGCAATTTTACTGATTCCTAAGCAAATTTGTTATTTTTAATTATTGCAAAATAAGTGTAAGAAGCTTAAAATAATCAAAAAAAAAAGCGCTGTTACCAAATCAAAGCATTTGTTTCCATATGTACATTGCGCTTCAATCATTAATAGTGTCATAACCCTTTGAAATTCATCATTTCTTGATGGCAGCCATTGAAATGCATAATTTTGTAAACGTTTTCCTGTTCCATCTAACGTGACATTCCCAAATATATCTACAAAAATGTAAAATAATTTCACTTTCAAATAGACAATTTGGTAATAATACAAATCTTGAATTGAAAATTTTTAAATCACCTAAATAATCTTCCCTGAATTAATTGATAGTTATTAGCAGCAATTAATTATAATACAGATAAGTACGTAATCATACTTAAAAAAATTTGATCTTACCTGCATGAATAATCAAAAATTAAAACCGGAAGATGAAAATGTTTTACAAACCAGTGAAATGCTGATTTCTCATAGATTGAGCAAATTTCTTGCCATTCAGAATTGAACTATGTCGTGTACCAAAACAGAAACCATAACACGCATCATACATTGTCACATACATTTCTATTTCCTTCTATGAAGTTTTAAGAAACGGTAGAACTACAGTATCTGATATCCACAGTATCATAGTGTTGAGTGTCAACTATCAGGCATTCATGTATGATTGATATCATTAAAATAGTTTTTAAAAAGTTCAAATATACAATGTACTACGGCATCAGTCTCCAAAAAACAATTACCATAGCCATTCTACCGTATTCTATTCCATTTTCCGCTTTCCTTATTAATTGATATCATTCACTCTTTTATTGTGAAATTGTACCTCTTTTATTGTGAAATTGAGTCGTTCGCTAAGCTTATTGGCCATCACTTTGTATTGTTCAATTATTGGAGCTAACTGAAAATTATTGGTAAAAAAAAAACCATTGCTGCCAATACAGTATTTATCGAAATCTCAAATCAGTTTGAACATTAAAAAAAAATGGTCCATTACTGATAAAAGTTGTCTTTAAGCTTACAATAATGATACTAGCATCAGCGACAATATGTTTAATTGAGTTTGTACATATTTCACTAATTTGATTGCATATCAAAATTATCATATAATGATCGTCGCTGAGTGAAATCACTTCCAGATTACGAAGAACCATTCCAAGATCGTTGAAATCATCGCCGATAATGATTGCTGAAACAGTTATACTTTTTTTGAATGTTTAATGCTTCAAATTTCAATGTTTTTCATCAAACAAAAAAGCAACCTGAAAAAAATACTAATTTATAGGATTGCAAAAAGTTGAGAGATTTTCACCAATTAAATTGAATCTTTCAAATTACTACTAATCTAATTAACGATAAACAAATAATAAATAAACAAAAACGAAATGAAATGGCAAGATTTAAAGTGACAATGTAACTTATCATCCGTATGAGAAAAGGAAGACTTTCTGGTGGAAAGTTAGGTCTGTATGGTATGAAAAAAGTTGTATTATAAGTAAAAATATTAGGATATATAGAAAATTCGCTGTTATTTTTGAATGTTTTTCAAATGATTTATTAAATTTCACTGAGGAATTCCATTATTACTGTCGTTGAATATTTCTTGATATGATAACGAAAGTACTTACTACTTGTGGTTGTCCTAAGTTTTTCTGCAATAATTTTATTTTCTCTCAGCATATATTCATTAATTTCAATGAATTTGTCTATGCGAAATGATCGTTGTTGTTTTGCAGTTTGTTCGATTCCAGCTACAATGGAGTAATGATCAAAGCTGCTTTCAGTAGAACTCACCAAAACTACCTGGAAGATTTATACTCTTTCACTTTTTCTGTCAAATAGTAATTTATATCAAATAACTACTTGAAATTAGCTCTAATGCACAAAGTTAAACTAAAATTAAAAAGTTAAATTGATTATGATAAAATAAACAGAATAGACGAAAGTAAAGTAAACTAGATGAAACTAAATTCAAGCAAAAAGAAAGCACAAAAAAACAGCAAATCAATGCATTCTGATTATGTTAAATTAAATTGCAAGTAAAAAAGATTTGATTTGAAATTTTTTATGTAACAAATATCAGAAGATTCAATTTTAGATGCAATAGATTAAATTCAGACTTTCTTTGGAAATTTTTTTATCTTTAATTTAAGACTTATATACAAGAGTAACTTGTAGAGAGAAAGAAATGATAAATAAATAAAATAAATTAAACAAAAAAAAAAAAACAATGTTGTACCGAAGTAATATTGAGGTAATCAATAAGTGATTTTATAGCATATGTGAAATCAAGCGCAGATGTTCGACCAAATTGCACAACGGTGGGATATACATCCTGATCACTGATAATGGGATTTGCAACAGCTCGTATCATAACTGGAGAATTCCAGAAACGAGCTAAGCCAGCTATTTCTAATATTTCACTTTCACATCTCGAATTAATGAATGCCTTAAAATTGTATTGCTAAAATTATATTTAAATTTTAACGGAACGATCATAAATATCAACAAATGCACAAATGACAACCTCTACGTGTTCCTGAAAGTGAAAAGCTATAGCATTAGCTGTACCCTTTGCCGGATTATTTATCATACATGTCGCAGCATCTTGTATCCTAAATTACTATTTATTCAAACTTTTTTAAAAAACTTTGACAATATGCCATAAAAAATCAGTTTGGAATATTCCGCCATCATTAAACAATATTTACAGATAAGAAATATTTGTTGGATAAAAAATTATAATTTCATAGATCTTTTTTTTTATGAATTTTCAAAATTTACAGCATTAAGCATGTAAGGCATAATAATAATTTCGACTTATGTTGATATTTTTGTTTCTTATTTTGATTGTTTGTAGCAATTTTTTTTCCATCCAATTTTTAATACTAATTAGTGTGAGAAATAGTAGAAAGTTTATATAAGTGTACTGGATGATATTAGCAGTGCAATGTCCAGCATTTTGACCATCCTCTATGGCCATTTTGCATATATGTACAAGATTTTGATCACTTTCCAGAATGCCAAGTTTAATTGGATCACATAAGAGCGTAGATATAATAAAAAATAATACAATCATCTTCCTTTCCATTTTTTGAGATAAAATTCAACTTCTGAAATTTTACCTCACTTGAAGTTTATTTCTTAGTCTTTACAGTTGTATGACAGCAATTTGATTTGTTGGAAAAATAATATAAACTCATGAAAAAATGAGGACAAATTTAAGACATGAAAAAGATAGATGAGCAAAATGATAAATTAGATTCGTATAAAAAATTAAATCTTCAGCATTTAATCATTTATCAATATAATATCAATTAAAATGAAGTAATTTTTAAAACTGACTTTTAAAGTTTTGAAAGTTTGGAAAGAAATGCTAATCATTTTCTCAAGAATAGATCAAACTTATCTTAAAAGTGATGAAATAATTGCAAATAGTTTCTTGAAACAGTGATATCTTAAGAATAATTTAAATAAACATACTTTTTAAAACATTGCAAGAAGTAATAATATAGCTAATCATGTTAAGTAATGATATTGCTATTTCAGGATAAATAATAATATAACTATTTACGATAAGCGTTGATACTAAAAATCAATTGACAATATTTTCTAATTCAACACATTCAGTTGTAAAATCGATTCCTAACATAAATAACAGATTTGAGAACTGACTTAACTTATTTTAATAACAAACTTCTATCTCATTACAATGGATGAGGATGAGCTTAGCAACGAAGAGGTAAGTGGTAAAGTACAAATTGCTCATCTTCATTAGTGATTTGCGCTGATTGGTTGCTTCATCAGATGAAATGACAATTAACTTCCACCTTTGCATAATAACGACAGCTAATAATGGCTACCTTGAAATGAGCTATTTATCTTCACTTGCATCCGATTTACAAATGCATGCATTCAATGCACTTCCATCGGATATATTAGCATGCAGTTTTGCGTGCATTAAGCATGTTAGCATATAGTTCTAGTTGCATCAATGATGATAACTGAATGTGATGCAAAAATAGTTGTATCAAAAGTATTAGTAGACACAGTAATAATGATATCAAGAAAAGATAAGCTTTGATCTATCCTTTTAAAGGTTCAAAGGTTAAGTAAAGTGATCAGAGTTTTTAAAAAGTCGAAATGTAATGCAGAAGTGATGCAGTAAACATCGTTAAAAACTTTATGTTCAGAAATATGCTTGTCATTTCTTAACTTTACTTATTTTTTCAAATTATTTAATTCTGATTGTAGAATGATTGTAAAGGCAAAACATTTTGCTGCTCATCATCAGTAATTCCTGAAAGCCTATCTAATAATTCCTGAAGGTAAATGTTCATAAATGATGGACTGCAGTTATTCTGATCTTATTTGGACTGCAGTTATTTTGATCTTGTTTGGACTGCAATTATTCTGATCTTATTTGCATTCCGGATTTTTCATTTACTTTATTAATATGGAATGGATTGCTTCAAATACTCAATTAAATCTTTATTGATCTTTCTCATCGTTCACTAATCCGTAATGCATATCAATGCTTATATTACTTTCCTGTTATTTGTTGCTAAAAAAAAAGCAACCAGAAAATGCATCAATAATTTCAAATTTCATACAATTTCATTGATGTTAAAATATGGTTATTGTCAGATCGAAATTTTTGAATAACAAAAAAAGGAAATGAAAAACTGTATAAAATAAAATAAATTTTGCATTTCTTTTTTTTTTACTTTCTTCATTTCTTTTACTTTTTTTTCTTTCCTTCTTTTTCCCTTTTCTGAAAATATTATTTTATAAAATATGCTTTTTTCAATTTTGCAATCAATGTCCTTCCTTTCCTTCTGTTTTCCGTTTTGCTAACCTTTTCCTACCTTCGATAATTATTTTTATTGTCATTTCTATTCAACTTTTTGACTATTAAAAGAATCGGAAATTGCTTAGCGATCCAATCATCCAATCATTCAACCATTAATTCATTCATTCAGTACAATTTTCATTGTCAACATTTCATCGTCTCTTCCTCTTTTTCTAATTTATTTTTTCTTTTCTTTTCTTCCACTTTTCTTCATCTAATAGTTTTCTCATATCTTTAACAGGTGGAAAAAGAAATTAAAAAGAAGAAGAAAAAAAGAAAAGGAAAAAAGAAAATACATCTAAACTCATCGTCACATTTCGTTTTTTTTTCTTCAAAATAATTAACCTTTCTCTCTCTCATACACTTTCTCTCTTTCTTCTTCGACAAGTTGAAGGTTACATTCTATTTGCAAATGCAATTTTGAAGAAAAAAAAAGATTAATGATCTAATCAGTCGTATGATAACAATACATACATTTGTGCTTTAATTAACATATTTTGCATGTTAATTTATTCATCCCAATGTGCAATTATAAAGTGATAACAAAAATTTAAATTAAATAAGTTATCACTAGATTTATTCATTCGTTTACTTATTTATTTGCTAATAAAAGCGGAAATGAGATAGTTCTGTATGTGCGTGTGTGTGTGAAATTTTTAAAAATTAGTTTCAACTTTAATTTTATCAATGACTTTGAGCGCAATCGCCTACCTTTGCGCAAAATTTAATGATAATTTATTTTAAGAAATCATATTATCTTAGCAGGATTCCTTCCTCTCTTATCTCTTCCTACATTCAATTGTGAAGTTGTCAGATATAAAGGTAATTATAGATCATTTGAGTAGAAAGGGCATTAAAAATTAGAAACCACTGACAAGCGGTAATGACGATGATCGCGACTACTGCGCAAGTTCAAGGGCATTTACTACTGCTCAAGGAGATGCATCCATAAAATCATTTCTGTCATACCCTTTCACCGATAATATTTATATGTCGTTGTGTGTACTTTTTCTTGTTACTTATTGATTTGATTTAATTACTTGAAGATAATTCCTTGAAAAAAGAAATTGTTTTTAAAATTTGTTTCTAAAATTATTTAATATATTTGCGATGGCAAAAAGTGGAAAAGTAGAAGGTTTAAGAAATGGAATGGTAAATTATGATTGGAACATATAAAGTACTCCTTCCAATGGGACACTTCTGATGTCAATAGCTTTTGCAAATATTTCCTTTAGGCTTCAAACAAAAGGTTTCCTTTTTATGAGATTGTGAGAAATGTCAACAAGGCGGTAGAAACTTGATGCCAAAAGGTAAGCTTGACCAGCGTTGACCTTTGCTCAATGATTTTATTATATATGCTGAATGATTCATTAGTTCAAGAAAAAAAAAACATATTCAAATGATGAAATGATCGATGTAATTTAATCATAATCATAATCATGATCAATAATCGTGATAATCTTTGAATAATCATAGATCATGATCACTAACCGTGATGGTCTCGAATAATCACAGTTAATTTAAATATTTGTTCACAGGATTTCAAAAAAAAAAAAAGCAAAAGAAAAAGCAGACTTTACGACATATTATATAAGAATAAATTATGTTAAAAGAATAAATCAATTTGTATGAGTTATGAGTGGAAATGTTCAAAATGAAATTTTTAATTTGCTAGAAAAAACGATCAAATTTTTACTGAAAAACAAAATCCTGGAGATGAAATTTTTTTTACTTTTAACTTTAAAAAATAAAATAAAACTATAGCGCACAAAAAAAAAAACAGTAAATTCTTTTAAGCAAAGATTTTCATTTTCAACCACAATTTTTTTAAATTAATATTCAAATGAATTTTCTTTTTTTCAAATTAACTTGAGACTGAAGTAAATTTAATCAATTATGGTACTTTTTTTTTCATGAAGATAATGAAATTTAACAACGATTTTATTAACCATTTTGTTAATTATAATGCATTATAGCGTTCCAAAATAGCATATTATTTTTAATTTATTAGAAACTCAATGAAATGTTAAAATTGATAATTACATGAATGTATTCATATTTTTTCCACAACATTGATATTAATCATTGCAATACCAAATGTCAACAACAAATTTGCTAACATTTTCCCATGCACATTAACAAAATGAAATGCAAATTTGAGGTTGAAGTGAAGTGCAACATCGTTTGATTTCCCATCCTGATAATGCGCAGCTGCACAGGTGTGTGTGTGTGTGTGCATGTTGCGCTCAATATTTGTTTGCTGGAAGATTTATTGTAGACACTTTACGATATGAGGTCGTGCCCTTTACATTCAATTTTTCCATTTCAAAGCTTTATATTGAAGGCTAATTAAGTACTACAATATATTTAATATATTTGTCTTTTAAAATTTTTCAAAATGTTTATTTTATTTAGGCTTACATAGAGTTTGATTTATTTGGCTTAAATGTGCTACAATTGTGAAAATAAATGCGAGAAGCATTGAAGAAGAAAGTGAAGTTAAATCGCAAAAAAAAAAAAGAAGCATAAAAACACCAAATGAAAAAGTAAGTAATGCAATAAGCGTATCTAAAATGTTACTTACTCAAAGTTACAGTTATTTTAAAATTGTAAATTCCGAATAAACTTGCAAAATATGAAAAAATAAAACTCATTTTGAATGATCAAATTACCATTAATTATATGTTTCAGCATTTAAATTAATTAACTGATAAAGTACGTGAGAAAATCTCAGCTTCCATGTGATATTATCATTTTTTTTTATGTAAAAAAATGATAAGATATGATGGGAAAAAATTAAACTATAATCTAGTACATAATACTTTGTCATCATTGATTTTAGAGCACAAATATATTGCAGTTGGAATTTGTTGTTGTTGTTGTAGCTGTGATTATTGAACGTAATAATATTATTTTACTTTGTGACATTTCGTAATTATTTTTTTTTTCTTCAAAATAAACAGTTGAAATTTTTCGAATCATTTTGGGCAAATAACTACTATTCAACTATTCAAGTATTTAAGAATAAAAACTATTCAGGTATTTAAGGCAAAATTTAAATGCAATTTTAACACTGCAACTGTAATATGGAATGGTAGACGCCCATTAATAGTTAGATATTATTTGAAATTTGCAATTGGACATATTTTCAAGCAGGATGATGATGATTTTTATCAATATTTTCAGCAATGAATAAACTTTCTAATCTAAAATTAATTTAAATTGAATGTTACATATAAGATGTGCTTGCTTTTATCCATTAATAATTATAATAACTTTGAAAACTTTTCCTCTGTCAAATATTCACCACACTTAAATTATCAAAATTATAGTTTTATTTTACTGAATCAATTGATATCAAATACGTATTGTCATCAATTTAAAATTGGTCTTTTAATATGATACAAAAATTAGTGTAAGTTAAATTTTGAGGCTGTAAAAAAAGATCTTGTTATAGATGATGATAATGATAATGATAATGATGGTGATAACGATGATAATGATAATATAATGATGATGATGAAAGCATTGAAAAATCAAAAATGAATATAATGAGTGAATATAATGATGATAATGGTTGCTATTAACGGTAGCATCTGGTTGTTCCATGTGTTCCCGGGGCATATAGCATGAAATTGAGTGGTGTATGGTTTTGAATTTAGTCATAGCTTCTGGTAGAAATGAGACCACCCGCTGCTCGGGAGCAGCACTTCCTGATGACTGCACTCATTTCAGGATGATGCGATGTTTGTTGCATCATTGAAATCCACTTTCCTTTTCTTCCTCTTCCACTTAAACATCAACAAAACATCCATCATCATTTGAATAACTGAAGCAAGCATTAATGAGCTAATCAATGACATTTATGCTAATTACTTCATGAAATATTCCAACAAACTGACCAGATATATGCATATGCTTAAATATGTAAGCCATCATTGATGATTTATACATGTGATTATTAGCTTAAAATTTCGTTTTGTTATTGTATGTTTAATCTAATCTGTTGATGATATCTTTTCAAGTAATAAAATATTGGTGAAAGATCATTGTAGTTACAATAGTTTTCGTTCATATTTATGCTTTATCATTTTAGCATATTTTGTCAAAAATTTCAAATTATAAAAAGTCATTAAAATCATTTTAAATTTTTTCGAAATTTTTAGGAACTATATCATTTGCGTTGCATGAAAATTACAATTGCATATGAGCATTGCTGTAAAGAAATTAGAAACGATCACAAATTGTAAATTGGAATTTGCTAAATAAAAATTTTTTGTTTAATAACTGACGTATAAAATTTATTAAGACAATATTTTTCTTTAACAGAATAGAATTTCAATAATAATAATTGGTCCCAAGAAGAGACAAACATCAACGATGCCCATTTTAGCATTGTTAATTAATTTTGGACAATTTGATCGAATGCAAACGATCACTTTCTAAATTAACTGCAACACCGCCACTGGTATCTTTTAACAAAGATACCGCACAAAATCGTTTCATGCAAGAATTGAACATTCATTTAGTCTTTGTGTGTTCACAATTATTAGAATACGGTAATTGTTCAGGAGATGGACAAATAATAAATGGACAAGCGGGTGGACATCGATATTTTTGAACTAAACCTTTTTCTTTTTCTCTTTTCAAAAACACCGCAAATTGTTCCTCGATGACCCTCTTTTATGACTATTTGTTCCTTACATTTTGCTGCATCACTTTGCGCAAATTGCATATTTATGGATATTCTTCCTCTCATAAAATATATTTCTTGTTATTGTTAAATTTGCAATTAATTAAAATTCAATAAAATAACGAGAAGTATAAATTACAATTGCTCGAAAATTAATCAAATAATTCAAATTGAATCCTTTGAACTTTTTATTACTTGCGTTTGATTTACATATTACTGCTGATTACTTTTGCATAGTAAAGCAAATTTTAAAAATTTAAAAACTTTCTGGTTTAAAAAAGTTACATTTGTTAATGCTAATTAGTTAAAAAGTAAAAATTAGTAGGTAAGCGAAGATTTGAAAAGTAAAAAATGACTCAGAATAAAAAAAAATATTTTTATATTAAAAGCTTGTAAAAACTTTTTGGCACCTTTTTTATTTAAGTATCTAATTAATGTCCATTTTGTTTATCCTTCTGCGATTACTTACAATACTTTAGAAATTACTTTAATCACCTTAAACCTAGATAGCATATTCGTATTTGTTATCTGTTTCAAATAATCATCGTTGAATTTTTTTGATACCTAAATGTTTAATCTATGTATTTAAAAATTTACAGATATTTCAAAAATTTTTAAATTTAATGAATATTTGAAAATACACTAATTTGTTTATTTATTGTTTATTTAAAATATGGATAGTTATATCAAAAAAAAAGAAAACTCAGACATATAAATGTTAGCAATAAATTATTTGAAATATTATTATACCAAGTATTACAAAAAAAAAAGTTGGCGTGTTAAATTATTTGCTAATTATCAAATACAAAATTGTTTGATGAATTTAATTTTACAACCAGGTGCAATCTATTATACCAGATGGATGTAGTAGTTGAATTATCGGAATCTCTCCATACAACAGAAATGAATGTTATGGATTATTGCAAATATGCGGGATGTAAATAAAACTTATCATATGGGTTTATGAAGTATATAAGGACACCTGTGCAGTGCACCTGGAAATAATTGAGTAGAGTAACTGTTGCACATTACACCATATGTCAACATAATCATTTGTCATAAATTCTAACAATAACAAAAAAAAAAAAAAAAACGAATTTTAGGTTATTAATGATATTTTTTCTTGATGAAAATATATAAGTGTTATAAAATTTATTGAAATTTTGAGGAAAAGAAATGAAATAAAATAATATTTTAATTAAAAGTATTTCTGGTCCATTATTTATTTTCAGATTTGATTGTTAGTTTGTGCAAAGTGTTAATTTACAAATTTTCGAGACAAGTATATGTATAAAAATGATGGTATAAGTCTAAATTGAATTCAAATGATTTAAAGCAAATTAAAATAAAATTCAATGAATGATTATTTCTAATTTTAGTTGGTTAACTTTTGAAAGATCTTTTTTTTTCCTCACGAATTTTGGTTTGTTTAGTGATTACGTTAAATTGAATTTGGCTAACTATTGGATTCATTATTAAGTGATGAAAGTGTTTGCAGTAAAGATTTCTTTATTGATAAAACAAAAATATTTCAGGGAACTTCGAATATTTCTAATAACTGAACTCTGACATATAACTGCAAATAAATCAACAATACAAAATGAGGAATAATAATATGATAATTTATAAACTTATAAAGTTAAATTTAAATCTGACAGATATGAATCTTACATATTAAATTACAAGTCAAATTTTATATATTTCAGACAAATAATTTGAATTATTATTATATTTCCAATTATTAAGTTGCAAAATAACATTTTTAAGTACATATTTGTTTGCTAGGTCTTAAAGGTCGTCGTTTATTGGTGCTACGTAAATGAAATCGTGATAATGCTCTATTCAGATTTGTGACGTCGATTGTTGATGAATGATTCTCATCGGTTATATTTTCTTGTGATCGTAACATCTCCTAAAAAATGTCACATCATCAAATTAGTATATTTTTGAATGAAACAGAAGAAAAATCTAATTTACTTATTAAGTTTAAATTAAATCTAAATTGAAACAAATCAAATTAAATTTAAAATTTCGACAAAGAAGTACAAATTTGCTAAATGAATAATAAGTATAAATTTATGGGAGATATGAATTTCCACAACTTCTAGGTAATATTAATATCACATCTTAGCATAATTCTCTTTCTTAACTTAATATTGACTAATTTTAGCCGTGAAATGAGTTGAAATTTAAATTAAAATTTATGATCAAACCTCAAGAAAGATAATATAATCCATGATATGATTGATAAGCTCCAACTCTGAGCATTGTATCACATTTTTTTCATGCGGTAACATGCGACGTAATTTAGCAATTGTTCGTTTATGTTCACGTCGTTTGCATGACACTTTATTTACACGACCATTTTGCAATGGTATTTCATAACAGTTTGAAAATTTGCATTGGGATGATTGTGAATGAGTGGAAAAATCTGTTGATGATGATGATGACAATGATGATGATGATGATGACGATAATGATGATGATGATAATGATGATGATGTAGATGGTGATAGTGTTGAAGGAGTTGATATTCCTTCTGTTATTAATGGATGTGAAGATAATAAAGACATGATAAGTATCTGAAAATAATTTCAATTTTTCATTTTTTTCAAAAAAATGAAATAGTTAAACTTGTAGGTATCGTTCACATACAGTTGATAAAATGTAGTAATTTTACATTAATGAAATATCACTTTTCATATCAGATATGATGAATATGTTTCATGGAAATTTTGTCGAAATAACTTAAATGATCTAATCGAATTATCATCTAACGTTGATCAGATACGAAAAAAAAAAGAATTGCTTAGTATGAATAATTAATAATTTGAAAGATTTCTTACTATCTTTTAAATATGACAAAAAAAAAAAAAAAAGACAGTAAAGGAATTGATCGGATCACTTAGAAATGTTAGGATTATACTTTTCTGATAGGATAGAGAAAGCACGACACATCAGTGTGTCATAGTAGATGCCCTTGTCTCTCTCCTCTTGTCATCTTGTCCTAACTAACGGACTCTGTGAAATACAATGACCGCCCCTCAACTCGACCTCTTTTTCTTCATCATCATCATTTGACACTAGGACCACGCCCGAATACATTGTGACATGAAAAGTGGTGAAATTTGCTCGTCAAACAAAAGTGTGACAATCAAAACCAAAATACAATTTGTTTTTGACAAATTTCAGGAATTTTTTCAAATTAACAATTCATTATAAAACATTCGTGCATGAAATAAATTTTTGAAACTAAAATCTTAGTTGAGATTAAATATGTACAATTAAAATGTAAAATTAAACCAAATACACTTCAAGAAAAAAAAATATTATAATTAATAAAATTTTGATAAAATTTTATAAGAGATTTTATAAGATTTATAAGAGATACTAAAATAATAATTTAGAAAGAAAAAAAAAAGATTAAATTAATAAACCAAAAATATTTTAAATAAAAAATTTGTTAAATAAATCTAATCAAGAGTAAAGTTGTACAAAGATAAAACTTTAATAAATCTATATAATAGCAAATATCATAAGGTTATAGGTTAAAAATGAAAAAAAAAATTGATTAGAGGTGCAGAAGAGATTAATGGAATAGAAAAGATATATAAAGTCATTTGTACCAATAATCAAATGTAAAGGTATGTGCAGCTGACAAGCAGAAAGATCATATATTAAGCATGCAACACCTGCAAAAAGCTATTATGGTACTATGATATTAGCATAGATGCAAATCCGATAATCAAAATATTGCAGTTTCTGCTTTTTAATAGAAACAATAAGTTAAAAAAAAGCTTTTTTTTTGGATAAATTTTAATAAACTTCTCTAATAAATTAAAAAAAATAGTTTTTATGCTAAATACCGAAATTAATCTGAGGAGCTAAAAATTAAATTCAATTAAAAATTAAGAGTAGCAATGAGTATAAGTATAAAATACAAGCGTTATCACAATTAGAAATAATTGTATTTGAGTGAATTAATAAAAATGATTGTTATTTAGCTGTTGCTAAGTTTAAAATCCAAATTAAATCCAAAAAATTGAAGGAAAAATTAAAAATAATGAAAAAAACCGAGGTTTTTAAAATTTTTTTAAAAAATTATATGAAAACTGCTAAGTTTTTGCTTTATTGACACATACTTTTTTTTTTTTTGTTTCGTAAATAGTAAAGTAATAATCAAAAGCAAAAGTAATTAAAGTAATTAAAAGTAAACTATTAACGACGGATGTATAACGATGTTAAGAACTTTTAATTTTATCGATAATATGTTACAAACTCATCAATGGAATAATGAAAATATGCATAACATACGCATAACAACAGTTCATAATTGCAAATTTACGACACAATCCCTCCTCCTTGATGAAGTATAAACCTGTGTCGTGATTTTGAAGTACCTTTGAAGTTGATGAACAAAATGTTGATCGGTATATGTACTTTGATGTTTGTTTGTTCTTTCTAGACCAAACTCTTTCTTTTTCTCTCCCTCTCTCTCTTTCTGTCTCTTTCACTTTTTTCTTTTTTTGTAAACACCTGAATATATTAGATCAGTTTTAAGAAGTACTTATCCAGATGTTACCTGTAACCTTTGGTTACACCGACTTAATTCATTTCGATATAATTCAATTCCAATATACAATTAATCAATTTCTGTAATAATATTCACTGGTACTATCAAAAACAAAAAAAAAATCATATTATCACATCAGTAAAAAAAAATGTTTTTTTTTTGGCAATGAAAATATTTTAATAAATGTTAAAAATAATTCAAATTAGGATTTTATAATAATAAATTGGAACAATTTGATTTTAAGTACAATTAAGTTATGTACAAAGTAAAATGTATTAAGGCCAAAAAGTATACGCCAGATGGATGACAACAGCAGGAACAGAAGTAGAAACACTGGTTCTGGCCTATATTATGCAGCTGTTAGTCTTCCAACAACGAAAGCTTTGGATTGAATTGGGGTCTGCTTATCATCATCTGCTCTATCCAACAAATAATGCAAAAGGTACTTCATTTAAAATAAGTTAACTACTCGGATTTCATTGCTAACATATATTATCATTGCTTCTTCTTTCAATAATTGCATTTTTCTATTTTAAAATTTAAAATATGTGCCATAAATGAATTAAGGCTAAAAAAAGAGATGAGAAACCGGATGAATGTGATGCACCTGATGAATAATGACAACAATAACAACTTCTCCTTTATAAGATTAATATTTCTTCAAACAATTTGAAAATAACTTTTTGCATTTTGGATTGCAAATAAGCGCAAAAGTATGCATGCAATTATTTACTTAGCAAAATATAATTTTCAACAAATTTTGCAAAAAAAGATGTACATTTTTAATTTAGCTTTTCATAGCTTACAATTAATTTGTTATGCAAAAAAGAAGAAAAAAAAACAAATAATATCAGTTTATTAATTTACTATTAGCGTATTATTTAAGTGAATGAATGTGGTTAAAATGAATGTGAAATTATATTTAAATTCAAAAATTAAATATTATTGTAATGGAATTTTGATGCAAAAACCTGCATTTGTATTAATTGATTTGTTAATAAAAGTAATACTTTGATAAGAAAAATTTCATTACTTTTTATTCCTTACACAATAAAATAGTTGCTAAATTCGATATTGCTTAATTGATTTTATAAGATATTTCTGCTAACATATGCCAGGAAGATATTTTCGTTTTTGCAATGCTAAATTACAATTCTTTTAAATATTCAAACATTGTATGATTATAAGATTACTCATATATTATTATGCTTCCCTTTAATATTTTCCATTTCATCAAGTGATTGCCAGTTAGTTCATCAAATGATTTTAAAATTTTAAATTAAACTGAAAAAAAGGAAAGAAAAAATTAAAAATTAACCGTATTTTATCTGTTACCTTGTAACCTTTAATAATTCATTTATGCAATCTTGTAATTGGATGCGGATGCAAATAAAAGTATCAGATAATATTTATTAAATCAGCTGCTCTTCCTTTTCTGGCTTTTTCCTTTTTTTGCATGCCCGTTTCCGCACGATAACATACATACATGTAAAAGTGGCTTTGTGGGTGTTATAATTAGCGCAGGTGTCCGATTAGGTTTTGATTTAAGAGAAAGGATTTCTTGTTTTCCAGGAATGACGTCTTTTTGCGGCTTTCATTCAAAATGGACACCCATAAATGGCCAGGTGCTATCTGTCTAGTGCTTAATGCCTTAAGCATACTACTACAATATAAATGCGTATCACTTTGAGACCAGCTGTACCAGTTTGCGCATGCTTACAATGCCTTACACATTTTTACTATTTAGCAATTAAATCAGACAATAAAATAATAAACCTTTGAGAGGAATAAAATAAAAGAAAAGAAAAGAAAAGCAAATACTACAAATTGTGACAATATTAGCTTGAATTAACATGAACATGACAATATTTTATATATTTAAGCAAAAAAAGAAAAAATTTTAAATTTTGGAAGTTTTCATTGAATTTTAACATTATTTTCTTTTTCTTTTTTCTTTCTCTTACTGTAAACTGTTGCAAAATTAATAAATCTAATCGTTTACTTTTTTCATCATTAACCAAAATTTTTGCTAGTAGAAAGCTTATTACTTCATAAACAGCGCTTTTTTTTTTTGAGCAATACAAATTAATAGCTACACTGAATGTATTTTTTTTCCTTTCTAATTTTCTAATTTGACAATTTTCTAATTCCTAATTTGACACTACTATTCATTTCATCTCTTCTATTGTGTGCAGTTATTTAAAAGATAGTAGTAGGTAGTAGTAGCATGTTAATGGATAATGGATAATAATGCAGTAATGACCGCCCGGCTTCTTTGTCGTTTTTTGCTAACTGGTAAATCCACGTGAGATCTTTTGTGTTGATATACACTTTGTTGTCACACAATTATCAGTATAATCTATGATTATTAACAACAGAAATGGATTAACCTTTTATTTATCTCTTTCTCTCTCTCTCCCTCATATCCATTCCATTTTAGGTTTATTAATCATAGTTCCCTATTTAATATAGGTATATTCAAAAGCCGCCTTTTTAATTTGGCTATATTCAAGGCCAACTTTAATATTCCATGTGACAATTAAACATATAATTAATAAATTAGAATTAGAAAAATCGAAAACTTATTTTGCTTCTTTTTTTTTTAATTTTTAAGTTGAAAAATACAGATATACTTTCTAAAATAAATGAATTTTATGAAGCAAAGAAAACAGGGATTTTAATAGTAATGAAAAAGTAAAATTCTGAAACTAAAATTATATTTCATTGAAATCAAAAAAGAAAAAATCCATTCTCTTTTTCTTCTTATCCATCAAAAATGAAAATATATCTTATTTGAATGGTAACCGCTTCAGTTACTCTAACAAATTAATTTTTTTTTTTTTCAAATAATTCGTGAGCTAATTAAAATGAGACTATAATGATTCCGAAAAAGATAACCTTGGAATCTTTTTTGATTAAATTTGGTTTGATGCGGTACTCTTTTCCTTCTTACGGTATTCATGGAATTAAAATCGGAATATTTTTGAGATAGGTTGTTGAACCGGTTTCTTTGCGGGTACAACGGAGAAAGTATCACATCGTATGATCATTTTGTGTGTCCTTGAGTAGTAGGTACATTTGTCTATCGGAATATAAATATGTTTATAATTAAAAGAGAAATAGATGATTATTTAACAGATTTCTTAAATATTTTAAGAAAAAACATTATGTTTAAATATTTTAAACATAATGGCAATATTTGATGTATTACAGTAAGTCTTTCATTTTTGATTCTGTTAAACCTGACTTCCTCAATGCTTTTTCATAATAGATTAAAAAATAAAGCCAAGGAAGTATTATTTATGAAGTAAAATTATTTTATTGCACTATTCTTCATTACTGATTCCCAAAAAATAATAAACATTATTGACCAGATAGAATGTCCAGTGGATAATTTGCAAGCATTTTTTTTTTTTATGAAACATAGAATAATTTATACATACATTAAGTATAGCTTCAATTCGTTGCAAATTTAATACTTAACAATTAAATAATTGGTAGTTAGATTATATTTCCAAATGCATTAACTGAAAAGTAATAAACATTATTTAGAAAAAAAAAACAAAAATAATATTTTATGGCGAATCGTTTTAAGTTTGCTTCATCACATCAGCTGCATTATAAATTTTTTATTTACTAATGTTAATTTTATCGTATTATTAGGAAAGTTAGTCCAAAACGGAAGGATGCCTCCAATCATCAGGTCTTGGCCGGGTTCGAACCGGCGTCCTTCTGCGTGTGAAGCAGACGTGATAGCCACTACACCACAAGACCACGCATGCTGTCCTACTACATTTTATAAATAATTTTAAAAAGTTTCGATTAGAAATTTTGATTTCGTTGACCTTAATTGCAAAATATCAGAAAAAAGAAAACGGCTTTGAGCAAGGTCATTTACTAGCTGTAATAAATTATATGAGAAGAAGAATTGTCACACGTTATCCATCTTCACCTTGAACTTTCCATTATTTTATTATGCAAATTTTTTTTTCCTTATCTCATCAAAAAAAAAAAGAGAAGAAAAAATTCTCAGATTTGTTTGCCTATACATTGACTCATTTTTCACATACAACTATTATTGTGAGGGCTCAATTGTTAAAAATTTATAAAATAATAGAAAATTTTTGAGAACGCAAACTGAATGGGAAAAATATTGCAATTGAATGTTTTTCGTTCAATTTGCGTTTTCATTAATTTTATTCATGCATTTCTATCTTTTTTTTTTTTTTTAATTGTGCATTATTGAAGAGAATTTAATTTTGATACGGCGAAGAAATCACTGCATGATAATAAATGATCAGAAAAGAAAAATCAAATAATAGTTGGTCGATATAGTGCATATGTGTGTGAGTAATATCCTCAGTTCTGCTTTTATTTTAGATAAATAAGGAAGAAGAATCATAGTAATTAATAATTATTATTAATAATAATAACACTAGTAATGATAATAATAATAGTAACAATAATAATAAATAACAATAATAATAATGATAATTGACAATAATAGTAGTAATAATAATTTGTTTTAAAGATAATTAATAATAATAAATAATAATAAAATAATCATTACAGAAATGATCATGGTGATACAGAGTAGAAGAAATAACGCATGGTGCAAAAAAATGCATGACAGATGCTATGGCAATTGAATAGATTAAGTCCTCTTTACTTTACCGCATGCTCAAAGCCGCCACTTATTATAAAGCATTTTTTCTTTTTGAAGTTACCTCGTTTATTCAAGAAAGATTCATATAAAACTACCAATTTCAGGTCAAATTTATACCTCAAAAAGTACTATCAGACATATAAATTATGCAGAAATTATACAAAATGAAAGAAAAGTCGCTGCGGTAAGGATGAAAAAAAAAAAAAAAAGAAGAACATTCACTACATCACATCCATAATCTAAATTGTGACATTTTTGGAGTAGCAAATTTCAAGTTTTAGAAAATGCATATATGTTATATCACTTTATCATGATTAAATTTTTCTTTTCAAAAATGAGTTGAATTTTTTAAGTTAAAACACAAATAAATGGAAATATTTGAAAGCAATTTTTCCAGTACTTCCTTCTAGTAATTTCTTGTGTGAAATCAATGCAACTTAAAATTATTCTGAAATTTAGTTATAAGATTCAAAATTAGATGAATCGTAATGGTTGGTTTTAGAACTTTTTTTTTTTTTATGGCTCATTTATTTTTGCATGCAAATCAGAGTTGCATAAGTAACAAAATTTTTATCATCACGATAAGCCGCACTTTTATTCCGTCCTTTCCAATATTCCGTTTCTCACGAAACCGTTTTCCGCCTTTAATTTGTGTTATCTCAGATGCAATAAATGCATGCAATTCTCTTTGTGAATGAACCTCCGATGCCTTCCATAATTGTTCTAACTCGTTAATAGTTTACTGATCCGTTATCTCAAGCAAACATTTCCCTTTATCACTTCTATCCAGTTCCCATTTTCATCCCAAATATTTTATAATTTACAGTATTCTTTCAATCAAACATTCTCATTTGTAAAAATTGAAATAATGATTGCAAATAAGTAATTGATAATCTCTTCTATTACTTTAGGATATTACTATCATATTCTTCTTAATTAACTGATTTAAGCAATTTATTACAATTACTACTAACATTTATTTATATGTAAGCCATTTTGAATTACTCAAATTCGCTTTTGCTGTTATATGAATTTGCACTTTTAAATTTGCTTTAAACATTTAAAGTCAGGAATTGAATTTGGATGTGAATTTGTATCAGAATTCTAATTGAATCTGAAAATCTGAATTTCACAACAGTGAAATTTTACATTTTTTTTTTTTGCAAAAATAAGTTTCTAATGCATATTTATGTTGAAAAATGAATGCTTCCTGAGTATTTCCATTGAATTACTACTACATAGCTTCTAGGCTCTCTTTTAAAAAGCTTTCTATCCTGGACCAAAGTCTGATTAACTCTTGGCTTTTCCCGATACAACAACATCAGCAGCAGCAGCAGGCTTCACGGATCTGGTGTCAGATGTATATGTAGGCAAGAGGACATCTGGTTCTGCTTCAAAATCAATGGCCATATGAAATATATAAAGCCTACGACAGCTGCTCTTCCTTTTTGCTTCATCATATAGCTAACGAATTGACCCTGTTGGATATATACATTATATTGCATAGACACTAGTTTTAGCCTAGTTGCTAAAGGCCACAAATCAATGGCTATTTTAGGGTTAAATTAATTTAAATAGGGATAGGAATTTTTGTAAGAGTTTAGAAAATTTAAATAATAATTGATAATATTTCCCTTATTTCATTATCGAAATCATATTCCATAAAGCTATTTCAAATGAAATTCTCAATTATGTCACTGTAGAAAAGAAGAAAAAAAAATTTTTTTTTTTATTCATTGGGGAAATGGAATGCGCTAAAAGGTTGAGTGAAATCTAAAATTTGCATAAAAATTGTCTTAGCGCATTAATTTATTTAACAGACATTTCGACCAAACATCGATGATAGAATTAATATCATTTTTATCAGCGCTATATTTCAATCACATTAATGCCTCCTCTAATTGAATTCATGATAAGCAAAATCATTCCGGATAATAATAATAATAAACAAACAAATAATTTTTTTTTTATATCTTAACTGAAAAATTCTACAAAATCTAATTTGTTTGATAAGCTTTGCTAATAATAGTAAAAATTGGTCTGAAAAAATCATAGCTTCATAATATTTTTCAAATTTTAGCATAAAACTATTCAGAAATATGCTTCAAATTCGATTTCTATAATTTTTCCTCTTTTTTTTTGCTCTTTAAATTAAATTTGCATGCAATTGAGTAGGAAATCATTAAGTTAAGGACACTTGAAATATATCAATTCATGAATTGCTTAGAGCTTTACATCAGATGTCCAGCAGGTGTACACCAGGTGTCAATTCAATAGCATCATGCTAATTCACCAAATTTTTGCTTCCTTTTTTTTTGAAAACAATACATTCTGTTTTGTGTCATGGCGAAAAAAGATTAAAATTAAAAATTAAATTTATTAGGAAAATAAACAGAAAAAAACCCGCAAACAACAAATTTTCAAGAATTCACAAATAACATTTCTCTAACTTTTCAAAGTTTTGAGAAGAAAAAAACAATTTACAAGCTTCTCATGAACCAAAAAACTGCGTACAATTAATTATAAAGTTTTTAAAGTTCTAGTAATTTGAGAAATAATTTGAATCAAAAGCGGAGAAAGTTACTCAGTTTTTCTCCAAAAAAAGGGAAAAAAAAACAAAAAAGAATTCGCAGTAATTTCGAACAAAAATTATTGTATCATTTATTTTCTTTGATATCACAGCATTTAATTGTAATTTTTGAATTAAGATTTCATCTTAGTTTTGGATTAAGCGTAAGATTACAATAAAGTTAAATTACGCATTTTATGAAAAGAAAAAATAATAAAAATTATACGCAGAGTTACAATATAATGGATCAAAACTTTGTTACAATGTTCACGTAAATAATTATCAACACTTCACGTACGTATGTTGTAAAAAGTAAAATAGAAAGAAATTCATTTTAGTATTAACTAGTTCATATCAAATTAATAGAATTTTTCTTCCTCATTTATCATTCTTATTTTATTGTATGAAATGAAAGTAAAATTTAAAAACATTTCGCCTGCGATCAATCAATTGATCGACTGATTGATCAACAATATGATACAGATTATCAGTAGTAGCATCGGAGGCAAATGTTAAAATTTTCATTATTTTTTACTGCAAAATCAGAATCATATTTAGGAATTTAAATGTGTAAAATATTTTACTGTTGATGAAATTCATGTCTGGTGGAATATTTCATAGAACTGATTGATGTGGTATTGATTGTAGTATTAATCTTGGAGAATAAAAGCGATAAATCAGTGATTGTTGGATTTTGCTTGAATGATATAGCAGAAGCAGCAGCAGCAGCAGCAGTTGATATCGCTCTATTATCAATACCACTATCATTATTATCATTAACATTATCGTCATCGTTATCATTCACAATTTGCTGCAAATAAATAAAAATTTTGAGATATATTTATTTTAACAGCTTGACATGACAATATTTTGACAATTTTTGACATACTTTGACAAGTCAATATATATGTAAAGTACAGGACAATATAATATATAAAGTATTTAATTTATTATAACAATATATAACTTATTAATATAAATGAAAGTATATTTATAAACAGCTCACATTTAATTTTCACTAATAAATTTTCCTTTCATCCATCAATACTTCATTTCCATTTCCAGAATATCAAAATTTTGGGAAAGAGAAAATTTTTTCATTTCTCATTAATTTCCCTTTTTTTTTCTACCTTATCATTTATATCTTTCCGTTTTATTGTTAAAAAGTAAACATCTTACAGGAATTAATTTTGAGTAAAAATGGATAAATGCAAATTGTTAACCTGTAAATCGGTAATATAATCGATGATATACTGCAACAATTCAAGTTGTGTAGTAGCACTTTGAGCATTAGGTACCATTGTTCGTAGTCTCTTCATCAGCTGATATCGTTGACGCTGTTCATACGATGCCTTTTTAATTCGACCGATACGAATTTGTCCACTGCTATCGGATTCGGAACCGGATGAAGCACTTGATGAGGATGCTGATATGAGTAGACGCATTTTCGGTTAGTAATGCCGGAAGACTGAAGATGCACTCTGATCAAATGGAACTTGAAACGAAAGTTGGCGCCTGTTAGACTCTCTGAAAGTATTATCGTCGATTAGGCATTTCATTGTGAAGAATTGAACACACCCCCTTCAACCCGGGAACCCTACCCGAATGTTAGGGCTAGGGCCACACCCGATGAACAGCTGGCATTGCTCCGTAGCACCTGCCTACTTCGTTACTTCGTTTCGGTCATCGCTCTGGGAAAATAGTTACTCAACACATGGACGAAGAACTTTTCCCAGGCTCAAATGCGCTATATGCAAATGCGCTCATATTATAGAGACAATTATGTGACACCTACCCATTTCCATTTCAAACAAAGTATCACTAAACAACGGAACTAGTTTTCTTTCATGTTATATTTATCCAAAGCAAAAATAAATAAATAAAATAGGACGTGAGAAATGTCGTTATAAAATGAAATGTCACATTGTGAACATGCATGAATAACTGATGACCAGTAGTGACCCATTGTAGCCAGCGGCTGTCATTCTTCTCAAATATCAGGTACAATATTTAATTGTCAGGAAAGTTTTTTGATTTTTTTTTTTTTTTTTTGAAATTTATCATAAACTATGCTTGTCCTATAAATGAAAAGTTTATAATTGTAATCATTAAGTAGAGTAAAAATTTTCCTTCTCTATCATTTTAACTCCGTAACTTTTATTGTTAAATGTTCAAATTTAAGATTTTTTAATTATGGCCAAAAAATATACAATTACAAAATGTTTTTGATTTATTTGCTTATTTATTATTCCTCTCATACTGCAATATTTAGTAATAATATCAAGTTCTCATCTTCCGGATTTCAAATTTTCGATTTCTTTCAAGAATTGTACCTTTATTATCGGATATCATCATTTCTTATTCGTTGTTATTGGAATACCAAATATAGTTTATTCCGGATTAGCACGCTTAACAGCTGCCATATTCCAAAAAGGAGGACAACTGAGTAAAGGAAATTTTCTTTTTTTTTTTTTTTCTTTTTTGTCGGTATGTTAGGATTAAATGGGTAGTGAAACATTTTTTGACGTGGACAGATGTTATTCTCTTCTTCTTCTTCTTCATCATCTCTTGGCTCCCTGTGCGACATTATCGCATAACGGTGCACAAACAACACAGCTGTTACAATAATATACTTTTGCAAATGGTTGGTTGTGCCCAACTGTCGAAATACGTATCCTCCATAATACAATACATTCCATCTGTTTTTCATTTTTTTTTTCCGGATCTATTGCTAAGTGAAGTGATTAGAGAGAGAGAGAGAGAAAGGGAGAGAGAGATTTCCTGATTTGTTGTTGTTTCAAAGAGAAAAAACAAAAAAAGAAGGACAATGGATCGGTCAACTTGTTGATAATAAAAATTAATGATATCATATTCTTGTTTTTCCATCACTTAATCCGATAAAATTATCATAACTTCTGTTGAAAATCCTGAATTATTGTTGATAATAAAAATTAATAAATAACTTCGTTTTATATTCTTGTTTTTTGAAATATATGAATTAAACAGTTAGTTATATGTCAGTAATGCAATGATATATGAAACATATGGATGGAATGAAGAAAATAACACATAAAGTTTGTTTTTGACAACATATACATTACCTTTAACCTTTAACCTGATACAGAAGTAAAAAAATAATTTAAATTGTAAATGCTCTTGTCAACCAAATATCTTTAATCTTATTAATTTATTTTTAAAAATTAGACAGTACTGGAATCTTTTAAATATATCATTTTAATTTCTCGGAAAAATGAAATAATAATAAAACCGCAAGTCCGTAATACTACGTAGCAGCAAATTTGTTCTATAACAAATGTAAGTAATAAATGATTAATAAACATTTCTGTTTACGATAAAATTAACAATAAAACCTTTTTCCGGTTAATTTTCAGGAAAATATTCACTTAAGAAAAATATTCACTTAATGCATATTTGTATGTTTATTAAAAAGTTCCTAAGATTTCTTTGCAAAATTTAAAAAATGCTAAAAAAAATTATCAGAATGGTCATATTGTAAGTAGCAACAATAATAACAATAAAAATAACCACAACAACAATAACAACAACAATGACAACAACAATGACAATGGCAACAATATTATTAAGATGAATGTGAAATGAAAGATGAGGCTTAGATATGTCACCTGAGAAGTTAGTCTCTCCTTTTTTTTTAACACCTGTTGTAGGTGAGGTGAGACTACTTCAGGATCTATTTACTTCACTGATTGTATTTCATGGAATAAAAACGAAAGAATGAAGAAAGCCCCCTGCTGTTCATTCAGAATCACTTCTATGTATTTTATGTTTGATCATTATCAGGCTAAGCACTTCAAGTTCAATTCCGTATAATAACAATTCCATATTGATTACAACTATTCCGGATAGCTTTTTATTGAAGAATTGACGGATTTCTTTTATTAGAAATAATTATATTTGAATATTCAAAGTGTGTAAAAAGAAAAAAAAAGTAGCGGTATTATTGCTAGCTGCTACTTCTTTACTTTTATAAAATACTTAAAATTTTATAAAGTTTCAATTAACTGTTATGATGTAATTGAAGTGCAGGATGGAATGCATTTCATGTTTGCATGTAATATGTTATTTGCACAAAGTAATATATAGCTAAATATATAGATTTGTAGCTAATAATTATTTAAATTAGCTTAATTATTACTGCTACTAATTAGACAACTACGAGTTTATACGTTCTATAGTAAATGATAATTTCTTGAATAACTAATAAACCAGAATTGTAGATCGTTCTATCATTGAAGAAATAAATTTTCATCCATGCAAATATGAAATAGTTTAACATAATTTTCTTTAGTTTTAAAAAGTTAAAAATGCTTGCTTAAATGTCACACAATGAAGAGCTAACAAGCCAAGTGCAAGAATAAAAAAAAATTTTTTTTTTCTTTTGGCGCATTACACTAAAATCCTTGTAGAAGCATGTCAATAAGCTTCCTGAACATCACAAAGAGTGACCCTTTGTTCCGGGGCGGTGTATATCTTTTAAGTTGAATTTGAAAAAAAAAAAAAGGATAAGCCGACAATAACAATAATAATAACAAACGTAGCACGCCGGCTCATGTATTTTAGATGATGTAACCTCGATGTTTGCGCCCCAAGGGAACTGCACTGTTATCCTTTGCCGCTTCTTCAATCATTGTTTACCAATTATCATTAATTTAAGCAGATGTTTTCATTCTTTTAATCCATCATTTTCCAAATGTTATTTCACAGAGAATACTTAACTTTTGAGTTATACATTACTTGAAGTAATACTTAACATTTCTCTTATGAAGAAGTCATTAAAAAATGAATAAATTTGATGCAACAATCTGATATTGCTATCAGAAAAAGAAATTTCATTGAAATTTCTTTCAAAACAAAACTTTTCAATATTCTTAATTTTGCCTTCTTTTGTTTTTGTTTTTGTTTTTGCTAAATTATCCTTGATAACAGTTTCAATTTAGCAATTATATATGCTATTCTAGCTTGCATTGTGCTCTTAGAATGGTTATTTGACTAATTTGAAATTAACAATTATTTCTGATTTCAAAAAAAAAATTATTTTCAAAGATATATTTGCACCTTATCAATCTATCATCATATCATGATATGTTGTTGAAAGATAAAGCGAAATGTTCATACCTTCATAATATACCAATTTGTCTCAGAAATCAGTGTCAACTGTTGCTTTCTAATTGATAGCTTTGATCGCATAGTACAATCTTATGAAGCGAATAAATTCATTTCATATTTTTGTTTTTAATTATTTAAAATATTAAATTAATGAGCGAGGAAATGTGTAAATAAAACTAGATGAATTGTTAAGGCAATAAATTAATAAATATCACTGTTAATTTAAATTTAAATTTGTTTTATTTTAGGAATGGACTAACAAAACTTTTGACTATTAGCTAATCTTGTTAACTTTTTTTCTTTGCTAAATTATCATTGCTAATAGCTTCAATTTAACAGTGATATATGCTATGCGAAAGTTCTTTCTAACTTATATTGCATTCTTAGAATAATTATTTAACTAATTTAAAATAAATTCAATCTATAATTAGCAGTCTGATAAATATTACCTAATCTTTATAAATAAGAATTAGACTAATTCTTAAGTAATACAATATATAAATAAGAATTATTAAATAAATAAGAATTAGATTAATTTAAATCAAAATTTTTGCAGAGTTTTCCTTTATTTCATTTTACTCATATTTCAGTTATATTAACTTAAAGTTTATTGGATAAAATTTTAGTTATGTTAGAATTTCAGTACTATGATAAAGGATTATGTAATCTTCGCCATTTTACAATCGCTTGATTGAATTAAGTAAGTAAGTAAATAAGTTTACAATGCTATACTTATATCAACAATCTGTTGCTTTAACTATCAAAACAGTCACACATTTCCGCATTTCAGCTCTTACTAATATTACCTGATACTAAAATACTAAAAGTAAAATATCAAAGGTAAGGTATTAAAATAGAAACTGGAAAATAGATTAATTTGAATGTTTATGTAATGTGTCTATAAGCAATGATAAAATACAATTAATGAATGAGCTATTTATTACTTTTTGCAAGATTTTCTCTAAAATTGAAATAATAAATATATAAATTTGAATAAAAAAATTCAATTAAACATTTGGCAATCATTGGAAATGAAAATATGAACCATTGAAAGGGAACATCAATTTTTAACTAATAACTTTAACTTTTCGTCATTTTTGATTCTTCAATACAATATTTGGATTATCAAATCAATAACAATTGCAATTTAATTGCTGGTTCATTATTTTGACAATTCTATATCATTAATTCTGCATGATTAAAATATCGAACTAAGTTTTAAATTGAAAAGTAATGAAAATAAAATAAAATTTATCAAAATTGATTTAATCATACTATTAAATTGATTACTTCCAATACTGTTTTGCTATTTTATTAGCTTATCTTGCAACGACATTTGTTTTCTTTTCCATTTTGTAAACAAAAATTATTTCAAGTCATTGTAATTGATCACAGATCAACATTTCAAATAATCTCTTTGTTTTACATCAGAAAAATTTCAATTTCTCCCACAGTTTTTTTAACAATCTTTTAAAATCTTTCCGTCTAAAATTTCTATAGCTCTTTTTTTTTTCATTTAAAAATTAAGCAAACTTTTTCATTCGAAAATAAATAACAAAGATGTGTATGGAACAATAACAGTTTACATCTTTTACATTTGCGCATATTTCAATTTATACTTCACAGATAGAAGACCATCATTTACGTGTATTTTTAGCTTTTCTTAGAAGCACACTCAGTGAATTTCCCTCAATTATTTGAAATTTTATTTGAAATTTTCTTTTAATTTTATATTGGAAAAAAAAAAAAACAAAAATTCATTTCAATTTTTTTTTCTTTATTTGTTTGTTTGTTTCTTTTTCTTTAATTTCTATATAAGGTTGTTCTCAAAATTACTGTCATAGATAGCGATAATTAAACAGCGCTTTATCATGCATTTTTCCATTTTGTCTAAAATGCCGGTAGATCACCTGTTAGATGACAGCTGATATAAATATATACGACAAATGAAAACATCTGTCACACTTTCATTGTTAACATACTTCAACTTCGTCACTTCATCTAGCTTAAGCTTTCAGTTATATTTTTCTTTAAAAATTTCGGCATTCGACTATCGTTTAAAATTTTTAGCTATTTAACTGTTGTTGAATGATTCAACTATTAGTAATAATAATGTCTTACTGATAAACTAGTAATAATCCTAAAAAGCGAAAACATTTAAAATAGATAGTTAAAATTTTTAATTAGCTAATTAAAATGAATTAATATGAAGTGTTATTTTGCAGTTGATAATAATAATTGCAAGAACAAAAAAAAAAAAAAAAGGAAAACGATGCAAAAGATTGTTGTTGAAGTGATAACAATGACTGATAAGATTTGCAGCAAATGTCAAGAACAATGCTTTAATGTTTTAAGAAGCGTTCAGAAAAAAAGAAAAAAAGTGGGAAAAGGCAATTTGAGGTTACAAATCATGTTAATATTTCTAAAAAATAAATGTTAAAGTGACGGATAGCACGTAAAATCACGTTTTGACTTAATATCTATTAGTCACTTCACGGACTGGTCTTTTTTATCAATGTACAGGTCTTTGATTTAACTTATGAAAAAATTCATCCTATAATTTTGAAGGAAAACTGCTTAGTTATAGCTTTACCTGAATTATCATTCATCACAACTATCACCAAACAGCACATTGTTATCACTGATATCAGGTATGATTACTTGCTTTAAAAATTATGGAGTTTAAACATTTTTTGAGATGAACATATCATTGTTTTTTTTTTTTTAGATTTAGTTATAAGATGTAATTAATAATTCTATGTTTAATATTATCATTCGATAAATGTTATTGAGAACATATTATTGATAAATTTAGTAGTAATTTCTTTTTTTAACAGTCACAATATTGTTTGAGAATTTTTTCAAACAAATTTTACGATGATAATCATAAATAAGAAATTTTATTAGTAGTTAAGATAATTTCGGTAAAAAAATTTTTTTTTATCAGTTTGATTTCTCTTTCGCATTTTCTTTTCTTGAAATTTTCTATTGTAAATTATAAATTGTAGAAAGTAATGAAATGTGACAAATTTCCATCATTTGCTATTTTTTTCACAAAATATTAATCTAAACTAATGAATAATTAATGTATATTTTTTCATTATTACAAAAGTAATATATGTTTAGTTATTTGCAAAAAAATGGAAACGTTTGGTTTGTCAAAAGGAATTAATTAAAAAAGTATTTAAATAGATTGAGTGAATACTTCGTCTTTGTTAACTTTGTCAACAAATTCAATTTATATTCTTTCTATGAAATCTAATTTAACTTCAACAATTTAACCAAAAATTTCCTTTCACAGCTATTACAACAATATTATTGAAAAGAAAAAAAATTAAGTGGATTAATTACTTTAAAGTTTGTATTGAATTTTTACAGTACTTAAAATATAAAATAATAATTTTACTTATATAATATTTATTAACATATTTAATTAATATTTTAAAATAGAATAAGATTAAAATTTTTATCCTTTTGCAATAATTGAAATATTTATGCATACAATAAAATAAATTTTTAAAAGTTAAAAAATATCATACATTTGAGATATTTGCATTGAAAAATAAAAGAACACCGATATGATTGACAAGGTAGAGCTTAATGACCGGTTAATTGTTCATCAGTTAATATTTTACCATTATGATTACTACTCCTTCCATTTGGTCACTGTTCTCCTTTACTTCTTTCCTGTCATATTATCTCATCTATTTACTCGTTATGTTGACAACATTTTTGCTTGAAATTCTTCATATTTTGAATGGTTATTTAATTCTTTTCTTTCAATTTTCAATTTTTTAATTTTAAATTTAATACTTTAATTTTTTTCTTTGATTTATTAGTTGGAGCAAATTATTTTATAGAAACAGCAAAATTTTGTAAAAAAATCGAAATTAAACGGACTATCTAATTAAATTTAACTGTGTTATAAGCTTTACTTATAGTGATACTGTAATGCTTAAAGTTATTACAGTCTGATCGCTTGTAAATCAAGCTATCTGTGTAATTTGTGAACCAATAAGTATTCAATTATCGATATAATCAAAATTTCATTTCTAAATTTCAATTTTAACTTTTAAATAAAAATCATAACAATCCCATATAATAATAAAGTCTTTTACGATTATAAATAGTAAAACATTAAAGTATAAAAATCAAAGTTGGATTAATCGTTTGATAGATTCCCATTTCTGATGACGTAACAACAATTAGTTGGAGGTCAGTGAACGTGAATTATCGTGCAAGTTGCTGCAAAATTGGCGGCAATTGTAATGTATGAGTAAGTTTAACTCATTGCCACTTCATTTATTCGATGCATGCATTGATTGCATCATTCATGCATGCATATATCATCTTAAAATATAATTAACTTTCATAAATTAGTGAAATTTTTATCTGATGGATCTATTTTTGCAGTTTAGATATCCGTCCATGATAGATATGCATAATAGATTTGTTTTATTAGATAAATAAACATATAAATAAAGAATTTGAATTAAAAAAAAGTTGGATAAATTAATTATTAAATACATAATAAATAAAATAATTAAGAGAAATGCTTTCGAAAAAAAAGGACAATAATCGAATCGTTTAAATGGCCAAATTTTTTTCCTTTTTTTTTTTTGAATTTTTAAAATTCGCATTCTTTTATTTGTAATTTTGCAGAAATATTGCTGTGATCTATTTCGAATACTACTTTTTGAATATCCGGAATGATTTATTTCAAATTTTACAATATACTTGATAATGAATCAAGCATTCCTGAACTATTATCTATTGCTCTGCCTTAATATCTCTCTCTCCCTCTCTTTAACTTCTTTCAAAGAAAAACAGTTTGAATAATGTGTATGAAAATAATTTTCATTTCATTTTTCATTTCAAAAATTTTTGCAAGCAACAATTCTTGATTTGCTCATGTGATTGTAATATTGAAGTGTAAGTGATGAAAAAAAAAAAAGTGAAGAATAAAGATGTGAAAATGATAGTTAGTTGACCTGATATTTTATGTTTCATAAGTTTTGCTTTTTCTCATCTATAGATCAGTTCATCCTCATTTACGCGCTATTTCCGTAACACCTGCGAGTATGGGTAACGTCTGCTAAAACATTTGTTGAACAGTGGTGAGCGTTTTAGTTTTTAGCTTCCTCAACAGTTGCTTTTCTTATCATTAGATCATTTGTGTACAACATTTCAAAATTTTGATATTGTATTCTTTTTTTCTTTTCTGGAAGTTTTTTTTTTGAAAAACATTTAATCATTTTAAAACAATAATAAAAAAAAGCAACATTTACATATCACAAATTAAACAAATAGTTTATATGTTTGTTTTGTAACTTTCAAAAATTCAATAATGCTGCATTTGGTTTAATTTTTAAATTATTTTTGCATTATTGTTATTTTACTGTTAATTTTAAATTATCATTTACTACTATAATTTATCAGTTGTGAAATATGAAAAATTTTTAAATTTAAGCATTCTGTTTAATATTATAAATATTACTTTAAAATCATTGTTAATTGAGTAACAACAATTCAAATGTAATTGCATGCAGCATGCACTTAGCACTTAATTGAAGCATTTCAGTTATTGTGCAAAATTATGCGGTTATGCGGTCATAGAAATATACCAAACTACAAAATATCCATCTTTCTTCACACCTTATCCATCCATTTAATTGTTACTAATAATATAGTACTTTGCTTATTTAAGGATCCAATTTCCAACTTGTTACACACATATGACACCCTACTGAGACATTTGCACAAGCTGAACTATTGCGCCAACAATCCTTATAAATAAATCCAAGAACATCAAAATGCTACAACGATAATAATCATCAAATCACTTTTTTTTCTTTTGTTTAAATTACTTACATTGAGGGTAAATTTTCAGCAATAAATTTAAATTAAGATGAGAAGAAAAAAAGTCGAAGAAAAGATCAAAGAAGCATTATCTTTAATAATTACAAAAAAATTAACCTCAATAGATTAACTGATTTTTTTTCTGAATAAAAAAGAAACAAATATTTTCAGAAGAATTTTCTTTTTTCTTTTGATTACAGTAAATTCATTAATCCTTTCTTTATCTTAATTTTTATTTAATTATTCATCTTGGAAATCTGTTACTCAAACAATATATTTAAAAAAAAAAAAGGAAAAAAAAAGTTTATCAGCTGCTTTAATGATAAATCAACAGTAACTTTATAGGGACAGCTGTGGTAAATTCAATCATAGATATTTCAAATGTATGTGTATGTCGTGTATGCATATGTATGTATGTATGTGTGTATGTGTATGTGGGTATATGAGTATATCAGTAACAGGTACACAAAGATGTTTCTATTTTAATCCAAATTATTTTCAAACAGATGTGTATGTATATGCGTATGTGCCTGTGAATATATGTATACGTGTACGTATAAATGTGTATGCTTGTATGCGTACGTGTGTCTTTATACGTGTTATTGAAATTTTTAAGGAAATATCTGATAATAATTTAGAATTTTGATCATTTACAAATATTTTCAAATAAATGTTTTTGTAAAAATTTTTCCTTTTTTTCTTCTTTTTCTTTTTATGATAAAAAATTTTACTTACAATTTTACTTTTGTCAGTTTTTTAATTGAGTAATTTTCTATATTTCATTATATATTTACAATATTAATTACAAAAAAGAAAAGAAAAACAAAATGGTAAATATGCATTTATAGGTTTCTTCGTTTCATTTAGTTTGATATTTTGCGCCTCATTTGAATTCAAATATGGTTTTTCGTTTTTGTTTTTTGGTAGATATTTAAAAATATTCCAAATTTTAATCTATTACGAATTATTTTTCCATTTCTCATTCTTATTGTGATTATTTTTTGTTTTTTGCTTTCATCTTTTAGCCTTTCCTTTTATTTAAAAATAAAGCAAAAACAACTAACAAATAGATATTTCAAAAAATAGAAAGTTCAGATGATAAAAGATCGATAGTAGAAAGAGAAGAATTGAGATTAACTTAATCCAAAATATAATCATATGATTAAGATTAAAATTAAAATTCATTCTCTATGATTTAAATTGCTAATTTCTTTTTTCAGTATTTAACTTATATGCAAAATAAGAGGAATAATAGATTTGAAAAAGATGAAACATAAAAATTCATTTATTTCATATGATATTATGATATTTGAAATGAAACTTTTATGAAATTCCGTAACTTTTAAAAAAACTAATACATTAAATTAATATATGATTTTGCATCTATTAAAAATTCATTTGTTTCATATAATATTATCAAATTTTTAAAAAATATCCATGATATATTGTGATGATTACGATAATAAGTAATAATAATAATAATAATGATAGTGATAATAATAATAATATTTTTGTTAAAGTTGCATCTGTTATGCAGATTGCGCGCATCGTAAAATATTATTAGAATTCTTATAGGACGGATTATTCCTTCTGTCTTTTTGATAAATAAGGCACACATCTGTGATACAGATACAGATTTTAACTAGGTTTTTTTTTTTTTTTCTTTTTCCATCGAGCAAATTTCTAGGACGAAAGTGGAACAGCTGAGGGTAAAACAGCTGTCATCAAATCTCTTTTCTAGTTTGTCCCTTATGGCTTTCTTGTAAGCCTTATATCTTTTATCCTTATCCTTAAAGTATCATTTTTGCTTTTGTAAAACTTTTTAAATCTAGCATGAAAATTAAAGATTTGCAAGTTTTGCAAAAGAAATTATCAGGCATTCATTTATCATTGATGAAAAATAAGTTTGATTTCATCTTTTAACACTTATCATTTCTATCAAGAATTATCAACAAAACAGAAAAATTGTTGTATGATAATTGTTTTGAAATATCATAAGCTAGCTAATCTAACATATGAGATTTTCAGGTTAAAAAAGAAATTTTAACAAAATGGTATTTAACTTTATTTATCCTGGTATTTAAACTTTATCTGGTTGACCCAATTACTAATTAGATTTCATTAAGCAAATTATAATTGCATAAGTTAAAAGAGAAGCTTTTATTTTGATTGATACTAGAAATTAAATACATCATTTACTTAAACAAAAATGAATAAAATAGGAAATATTTAAACTTATGAATTCTTACCCAATAAACTGAGTAATTGTAAAATCTTGGCTTGATGCTTCAGAAAATAACCAAAATAATAAAGTTAGTTCTTTGTAACATTCAAATCATTTCGTTTTGACCTTCAAATCGATCTTTGTTATATAACGCAATGAAATAAATTCTTTTAAACATTTTTCCGTTTATTTATGAGAGAGATTGTTTCAGCTGAAAACGATAATACATTTTTGATTATCAAACAATTATTTTGGTCACTTTAAATTAGCCAATATTTTTGGGAAAAGGAAATTCTTGCGCAATTATCATCCATAAAACTTTTTTAAATTACGGTATGTTTCAAGTGTGAAAGTTGAGAATTGTTTAAACTACACACGAAATTTTATCTAAATTTAAAATTTCAATTTAAATCTTCTTTTTTTCTTATTGGAAAATTCATTAAAAGAAATGAAATATTATTATTATAGAAAAAGTTACAAATGTCGCAATCTCGATAACAACTCTTACATTAGCATCAATATATTGAATTCAATAAACAAATTATCAAATAAATAATGGCAACAACAACAACAACAACAACAACACTTCAAACAGTTCGTTCGAGAGCTACAAAATCTGCTAGGTGCTCAAAAAAACGACGTGAACGAAAACAAGTCCTGGAAATGCTTCGTAAAATGGTACCATTCGTTAATGAACATACACCGTTACTTGAATTATTACAAAAAGTTATTGATTACATTACCGAACTTCAGGTAATTTTTTTTTTTTTTTGCTTACTTTACATATGTTTAGATTATTTATGAAAATCTTTCAATAAATCATTGAAATTATTTATGATTAATGATTTAGGAATATTTCTAACTTGTTAACAGAAAATTTTAAAACAAGCAATTAAATAATAAACGTAAGAATGAGTAAGAAAGTAAATGAAATTTATAAAATAAAATCTTTTTTTTTTTTTAATCATTTCTTTTTCTTTTTTTAGAGAATATTTGTGTAAATCTACAAGTTTAAAGCGTAACAAAATTTTGAAATATTTTTTGTTTTTTTTTTTACAAAATAATGTCTGAATAAATATATGAAAATAATTGGTAATTTTCAATTTTCTTAACTTTTTTTTTTCTTTCAGGAACTTCTTAATAATTCCTCGACGAATGAAATCGAAAGTAAAGAAAATATATTACCATGGAGGTTAAATGAATCAGGTCACAAAATATATACCTATCATTGTACCTATCGTTCATCATCATTTGCTAAATCATCTATTTAAATTAACAAAATTATGTATGATCTATCTGATTAGTGTATTGTTTATGAAAAAATTTTTTAATTTTAAATTCACTCATCTGTTCTACCATATAATTATGGCCTAAGGCCTTGTTTCTTTTCCTTTTTTTTTTTTTAATACTGCAAGATCAAATTAATAAAGCAATTTTACATGATCAATTGTAAAAAAGAAAAATTAACAAAGATGAGGAAAACATTTGAGATAAATTTAAAAATAACTTTTAGCTGATTTAATTCTAAATATTTTAAGTTTTTTGGCAATTAGATTTCTGTTACAAAATTAGTGATTTAATGAAATTTCTTAAATAAATTTAATAATACTTTAATTGTTTAATTAATTCCTCTTCTTTTTTTTAAGAGATATCTTTGATTTGTTTTAATATGTGTTGTAACTTTTTTATTTTTCTTCATTCCTGATTTTGTACCTTTCTTTCATCGAATTTATACTTTATAGTTCAGATTTGAAGAATTCAGTCTATCTCTTTTCATTTTGCAAATATTTCTCAATGTTGAAGTAAATACCTATTTCAATGATGGAGAAATTAAAGTGTCTCATTTCAAATAACAACGAAAAAAAAATTTAGAATTTAAAAATTAATCTGAACTTTTGAGAAAACATTTTCTTGCATTATTTCCTTGCTCTTTTACATAAATTATAAATATTTTTGCAACAGAAAATAAATATTTCCAATAGATTTTCACATCAAATAATTTCATTCTTTAAAAAAAAAAAAAAAAAACTTTCCCTAATGATATTTGTCACTTATGCGCAATTGAAGGGATAAAAACAAACAAATAAACAAGTAAAAGGGAACTAAATAAATCTGCCAATAATCAAATTTTACCATCGCAATATAATGCAGAAAACATATGTCATCATTTTGATCCATAATTTGCTACAGTTACAATCCTGAAACAGATGTCCATCTATAAATGTGAATTTTTTTTTTTGAAAAAAAAATTTCATTGGTAAAATTATTTTCAAATGTGATTAAAATTAAGCTAGTACATTTGCGCATTTGCAATTAAATGTAACAATATATTAGCATAGCATATTGTAATATGAATTTTTTTTTTTTTTTGTTAGAATTGGCTTATGGATTAAGTGTAAAATATCGGCTAATTATTTAAAGCTTTGATTGAATAATTTCACATATGCAAAAGCTTTAAATAAACAACTTTTTATGCATTGTAATTCATAAATGTATTGGCATGGTGTAAATTATTTTTGTTGAAAGGCTATTTCAACTTTTTATCATTTAAAATTCATTAGAGGTTAAGAGTCAATTTTTTGAATGTAGTTTTTTAATTTAAAATGTTTTAAGTGTAATTAATTAATCAATTATCAAATCTTAATCAATTAATTAATTTTTAAATACAGATTAATTAACATAAATGATTAAGGAAAATTCATCAAAATATTAACACTTAAATTAATTTAATAAACATTAATCGAAGTAACAGTGGAAAATTTTGAATTCCTACAGAAAACAAGGTAAATAACCTCTAACCATATACTATACGGACTAGTTAATCTCTAACCTATGCTATACAAACTAAATAACTTTTAAGATCTGTTGGATAAACCAAATAACCTCTGACCTATGTTATATGCATACATTGTTTGCTAACAATCTGGGAAGAATTGCGAAATGATCGAATTGTCAATAAATGGCGCCAACGAGGAAAAGTAAATTCCTTAAGTCAATATGAATAAACAAAAACTATCACATTTAGATCACTCTATGCTAACAGTAGTTAGTTTTAAACGGATCCGGAAAGATACACAAACATACATTTACAAACAGTAAATATTAGTGAGATAAGAATGATTGAAAAATAATCAATGAGAATAATAAATTAAGAAAATAAATTAAATTTTAAAATTATTTTACTAAAAATTAAAATGAAATAACATTTATTTTTAGCAAAAAATATTTTTCAAAAAAATTTCAGCGAAAGAATTTATGAATGAATTGATTGAATAAAATATACAATACATTCAAATATTTTATTTTATTTCTTGATTTATTTTAAAAAAGTCAAAATTGACAATTCAATTATAAGAACGAATTGTTCAGTTTATTTTGTATTGTTAAAAAGTTTTATCACTTTCTCTGAAAAACAAGAACTGTTGTCGTTTGATTTGTTCTGTATTGTTAAGAAGTTTTATCTTTTTTTTTTTTGAAAAGTAAGAAATTAATTAAAAAAATTTTCTCTTACTTTGATTATTTTGTAGTATTAATTATTATGTTTATTTGATTTTTTTTTTTTTTTTTGCATTTTGATAGTGCGGAAAATTTTAGAATTTTTTCACACTCTTTATTTTTAGGAAAGAAGAATGATAAAATTTTGAATTTGAATTTAAAATTTTTAAATTCTTTTGAATTGAATTTGAATTTAAAAAAAACATGAACTGAAATTCAAATCACTGTAAATATATAACTTTCATTTAATTATTATTAAAAATAAACGAAAAGTTGGGATGAGAATAATCAATGAATAAATGAAATAAGAAAAAGTGATGTAAAAAATTGAGAGAAGAATTTGAAAAAGACAAAAATAAAACAAAAAAAAAAATAATAGATGAAAGAGAAGTTAAATTAGAGATATAAATAGGAATAAGTTCAAAGGTTATGAATTTTCTCTTTCTCTTTTACTTTATTATGATGTTTACTTCAATCATAACTTTTGAAAGCGAATGCTACACGTAACCAATTACGCATCTGTTCTCATTATTTCAAATTTTAGTGTAAGCCATATGGTTAAATGACATTTGAATTACACGTCCAATTGATTTCATTGATATACCTGTTAAACACGTGTTCAATATTTTCAACAAAACAACAAAGCTCATTTTCCTCCTTTTCCTTTCTCTTCCTTCCTCTCTCTCTCTTTTTCTCTCCTTCTTCTTTTTTCCCTTTCTTCTTCTCCTTCTTTATACTCAAATGGAATTGATAATTTTTTCAAATGTTATCTTACTCTAATAAAAATATTTCTCATTGATAGAAATTGAAGATGAAACTAAAACCGAATTATCACTCATTTTATTTACTTATTTATAGACTTTGAACAGCTACGTATTGCATTGTATTTCAAATTTTTGCGATGATAAGTTTGTATCAAATTTTTTAAAACAAAAAAAAAAAAAGTTGCTAAAATAAATGAGTTTTTCATACTAGAAATAAAAAAGAAAAAATTCTGTACATTTATAGATATGACTAATTCATATAACACATATGGAAGTGAAAAAGTTAGCACTGATAAAAAATAAATTTATAAAGTATTAAAAATTGTCCTGGTTTTTTTGATTTTTAAAGATTACAGCAAGCAGATGAATCATTAAAAATTTTTTTTCTTTATTTTTCTTTTTTTTTCTTTGTTATAATAATTATATCATTATGAAATTGAAAAATGCGCTTGCTTATTCATTTAAAAAGTTAGAAATAATTAATATCATAAAAGGGTGTTAAAATCATTCCAATCGTTTTATAAGCATAAAGTACTATTTAAAACTTAGTGTCATAAAAAATGAAGTCTCATGACAATTTTGCATAATTTTTAATGAGACGTTGATTAAATTAAAATTTTTTGACATTGAACAATTGAAATTTAATATATATATTTGATCTCAATTACATTTCTATTGAATTTTACATCGTTATTTCATTGCAAAATATTTGTTACACGAAAATTATATAGAATGATCAAATCCATTCCAGCAGCAACTTTTTAGAATCAATAATTCAAATTATGAAATGATCAAATTCATTCTAATAGCGCCTTTTTACCTTTTTAGAGTCAATAACTCAAATTATAGCATAATAAAATATAACATATTATAGTTTAAATATTTGGATTAACCTTTATTGTGCTGAATTTTAGAGTGTTTTTTCTGTCTTACCTGAGTAATTCCACCAGTTACTCATTATTAAGAAGATTTACATATGAAAAATGAAGAACTTTAAGAAAAACATCTGAAAAGTTCATGATTTTAACAACGAAGACATATTCCTCAGTTATCATTATGAAATTATGTACTAATTTTCATAGTATTATTTAATACTTTTCAATTTCATTTTGCTATTTCAGTCTATCAAATGAAGAAAAGAATGAGAAATAGTAAAATAAAAATTGATAATTTCTCATGTGATCGACATAAAATGTGCGACAATTTCGCATATTGACGTATTCCTTCCATTCAGTTTGCATATTCAATGCAAAATGATTCTATAAATTAAGCCTAGAAATTTTATCAGGATAATTGAAAATTTTTTTGAACATAAAATAAGAAATGAAAATATTTCATATTTTCTTCTTTGATTGAATTCAGTTTGTTGTGGTACTTCGGAGAAATGTTTATTTACTTCTAGTCGTACAGTCCGAGAAATTGTAAAAATTACAGCAATTGAATTCTAACAGCAAGTAATCAGTATTGATGATATCAGTGATCATAGTAAGAAAATGATTTAAGTTCAATTTTGAAAAGAAAGAAGAAACAAAATGAATTGCGTGATAATTAAAATTTTTGAAAAAAAAAAAATTTTGTAATTAGATTAAAAACATATTTGATTAAGAAACTGTTTTCGTCTCTTCATTTAATATTGCAGCAAATCGATTTAAATGTGATTAACCAAAAAATATACGGTATAATCAATATTTGTTATTGATTAAGAATAAAAACATATCATTTGAATTGTTGTAATTTTAAATATTTATTAATCTTTTTCCTTTACGTACTTTCCTTTATTTACCTTTGCTATATCATTTAGACATTTTCTGAAACGGAAAAATTTGTGCGTAACGGATGCAATGGATTTACAATCCATTGATAAGTGATAAATTCTGATCAAATTACTTACTGATACATTTGCACGAGGAAGAATCGTCTGTGATTTTTGCGTGCTAAGAAAGACTAATCCTTACTTTTCCTTTTGGCAATAATTAATAGCACTTGAAGATTAAAAATAAAATTATCCACGTTGATTTCATTTATATTCAAATTATCTCTCTCTTAATGTGAAAATTAATAAAATAATTTGTAAAAGATATATTCATTTTATATTTCTCTTTGGCAAAAAATGAACATTGATTACTATCAAAATTTTTGAAAATTTGCTTAATTTTCAACACTAATTAATGTAGCCTGAAGATTTTGCAAGATTTTAACAAATATTAAGCAAAGGAAAAAATACAAGAAATGATATTTGTCAATTGAAATTTGGTAATAAATATGATTTGATCAATATGATCAATGAATTATTACTCTCTAAATCTTTTATAAATTTATAAAAATAGACCGTTAACAAATATCTCTCTCAATATAACAATTTAATGCTATCACAGTGATAAGACAAAGTAAACTGAAACATTTGATGTTATCAATATAATCAATGGATTATTCTTCTCTAAACTTTTTTTTTTTTAGAAGAAGTAGAATGATGACAAAATTCATAAGCTTTTCAAACAATATTTGACGAGTAAAATTTACGCCACAATTACTTAAATGGAAGTTTTTGAAATGAAATGAATTTTAATAAGAAATCTTGCGTTTTAAAAATTAACATTGTTTAGTTTTAATGAAATTTTTTGATAACGTAATATGATAAAAAAAAAAATTACTTCTCATAAGTTAAATCTTATTCATACTTGAAGTTATTTTCCGATTATTACACTAATGTTCTTTTTTTTTACAATGTATAATCGCTATTTAAGGATATGTTTTGAATAAATTTCTGTAAATTAATAAAACAAAATCATTTAGCATAAAAATTCAAATATCATTAAGCCAAATAATAGAGATAGAAATGTACAGTATCGGATTGTTGTTGCTTCATTGAGGCATTGATCATTGCAGAGATCACCTTTACAACAACATCCTAAACCATGCATACATCCTGCATCCTAGAATTATATAAAGTAATTAGATTAGACTAAAAGATTATAAAATTGAGAAATTTAATTTGAAATTAATTAACTTTTTCATGTCTTTTATTAAAAAAAAAATAAAACAAGGATTTTCCAATATTTTCCATTTCATTTTAAATAAAATTTAGTTGCTTCTTTTTTTTTAATTTAGCAAACAATAAAACTGAAAATGAAGTGCATACGGAACAATTTAAGCTAAATTCATATGAACCATAGTGAATAATTTCATAGGAGCATCCTCTGATACAAATTCCTTCAGCTGCAATAACAACAAATTTGCACAGATTTTTTCTTTAAAAAAAAAAGACATTGAAGAAAATTAGACAGAAAAGGCGTGTAAAGATTTTTAAAAAAATCGTTATTAAAAAATTGAGAAGCACTGAAAGTCAAATAATTCAGAAATTTAGAACTGTTTCAAATTTCAATTAAAACTTGAATGAATAAAACTTATTCAATTTATCGGTTTATTAAATATTATAAATTCACATAAATGCTAAGAAAGAAAATTCATTTGAACTTATTTTATTTTTTGGAAAAATAATATCTATTTGTTAGCAGAGCAATGCTATTTCTATGCTAATTGCAATACGCAGAAATATTAATTACAAATAGAAATACCTCCAAATTTAGTCGCAAAACACATTTCATGCTTTTCTTGTTTTGGTAAACAAACTTTACGAGACACAGTTTTTCCAACACTTTCGTAGCATTGAAGACATTGTATAAAATGAAATAAATTAGCAATAATAAATGAATATGAAATGATTTGAAATTTCATTCTGAAATTAGCACTAAAATAGGATATTACTTTGTGAGAGTAATCCATTGATAGGAAATAAGCATTGGAAGAATTTTGATTTAACTAACAGAATAAAAAGAAGAGAAAAAAACGAAATATTTTCCTATTTTTATTCATTAATGAAACTCAACAATTAATGAAGCAAATTAATCTAGCATGAGTATTCCTGTTTTCCGGTGCTGTTTATTCCGGAAAGCATAAATTCTCACGCTATTCATTTCAATCTTTCTTTTTTTTTTAACAAAATATTACTATAACTGACGGTGATCATTGTGGCATGTTTGTACCTGGAATGTTTGTATCAAAAGCTGAAAAATATTCCATTTTTAAACCATTCATAATCAAAATGATTGTGAATCATCAAAACAAACAACACAGCTGTACAGATTAAAGTATAGAGAGAGGGAGAGAGATCTGGTGATATGGGATGTAACTGATATCAATATAAGAGTCATTCAGGCTTAGTATAGGAAATAAAATATGAATTTGGCATCATTGTAAAAGTTACCGAGGCCTAGTAGAGGAGATGAAATGTGAATTTGGCATTTATTGTAAAAGATTAGTTACAAATTTTTAGCAATGTATGCAAAATAAACGCCTTAATAAATCAATCATACGATTCATCTTCTCAATTTAGATAGGCTCTTTTTGATTATCAATTGTTTACTTTTGTCAGATGAGACTTTCCATTTTCTTTTTTTTTTTTTCTTTTAAATCAAATCACTTAGAATGATCAAATTCTTAGCAAATGCCATGAAAATGAATGAATTTTACTCAAATTTATCGGAATTACAAAGTTTTAAAATAACTGATAAAGAATGCTACCTTCTCGCAACTATAGCAGCGGTAATTGTGATATAATTTATCCATTTGCTAGTTGTATCAAATAAAGCAATCATAAAAATTGATGATAAATTTTCGGTCACCTAATATATATGTGTGTGTGAATAACAATTCCAATTAATTTATTCCATTATTTAATTTCCACTTTTAGTTAAAAAATTGCATATAAATTAAAGAATTTATCATTTACAAGAATAATATTTATATTGAAAATACGAAAAATTCACACTTGATCAATGCAAAAATTCTTTAATCTAACAAAAAGTAAAAAAAAAGAATTGCAAAAATTTTACGTCCAGGAATTTAAGACGTGAAAAATCAGAAAACAAAAAAAAAAATAAGCATCAATTAACTTGAATGTGTGAGAAAAATATAAAAGAAATCATTTTTTAAGTTACTTCATGAAAAATTTTTTCCATTGATATTTGCTTTCTCTTTTTTTTTTCACTTTCTTTTTTTTTCCTTCTTTCACGTAAAACACGTTTTACAATGACTTATATATTAAGATCAGTGAGAGAGTGACACTTTACTTTATGGCTGCATGAATGAGGCCAATAATCTGTGGATAAAAGAAATCTTTTGGCTTGAATGATTGAATATACACGTTACTTAGACGAAAGTTACACGTGACGTGCTGACAACTTATATGAATACGACTAACTCACATTGCATTCATCTCAGTAATTTTTCCAAGGCATATGGTATTTCACGGTCTATAACTACTTTCCCTTCATAGTACAAAAAACATTTTATTTAATCTGTGAATGTGAACGTAAACATTGACGTGGACGTTGACGTGTCATAGGAGTAGTGTTGGTTTAATAATGATATGTTGATTTTCAATATGATAATAATTCTTCTTACTCAAATGAGTATTTGCGGTTTAATATGGAAACACTGACATATTTTTATCAATTTTTCAGTAGAATAAAGACATCGGTGTTATGGAGATGTAAAGTGAGGTTTATCTTATCATTTGAGGATAAAATATTAATTTATTCAAGAAAATGATGCAATTAACTGAAATGATTTTAAATCTAACGAAAGGAAGAGCTATAAGAAGTGATGACAGTACTACTGCTACTACTACTACTACTAATGGTTTGTGATTTATTTTCTTTTCATTTTTTTCTTTTCATAAATATTATTTTTAACTTTACATGTCTAAGACAGTTATTGAAATTTGTCGAAATTTTATTATTTTTTAATATGTATTAACTATGTTTTAAATAAAACTCCTTTTATTTGATTGTTCATTTCATTTCAAATAAGATTTGCAAAAATGATATCAGTTAATTCGTATAGTAATGATGGATATTAGGGTTGTTGAAATGTATTATTAATATTAGATATGCTATAAGAATTATTTCATATCAGATATCATATCGTTATTTCTTCAGTTTATTTCGCATCATTCAAGTGGAAATTATATGTAATTAAATTAGAAATAGAACAAAAATGTTTCGAATATTTCAAACTTTGCCCAAAAATAGAGTATTAAAGGATGTTTATCGAATTTATAATATATCAGTTTTCTTCTGAACTGTATTTCGTAACCTATACAATCTCTTTCTCTCGAAAAGCAAACTTGAGTCATTTTTCTTTTTTTTTCTTCTTTTGTTAATCCAACGATATTTTACAGAACAAGAAGATATAGATGAATTTGTGGATGCAGTAGATGTGTTTTACGAAGAAAGCGAAAGTGATATCTATGATGATAATGTTCAGTGTATTGTTGCTGAAAATGCTGACAGTTTTTTAAATGATGATATGATCGACAAGGATGAGATATTACATGAACTTGGATTGATGCTTAATTCTACATTAGCAAGCGATTATGATGGAACTAATGTTGCACGTTTAAATGCTCATTTCTTGTGAGTGAATAATTTATTTTATTTTTTTGCTTTACTTGGGTCCTATATTTTAATTATTATTATTTTTTTTGTAGCTGGAAAAGATTTTAATTATTGCAAATCACATTACGGAAGTATAAGTGAAAGGTAGTAAATATTCTAATGAATAAAAATTGGGAATATAGTAATGATTTCAAGTCTTTAAATCACTTGAATGTTCATTACATCACTTAATTTTCGCTCTCTTTATATTAGTTTCTCCTCTATTGCCATCGAATCGTTTTTATTTTAACCTTATATGCTTGCATCTTTTCGACTTTAACCCTTCCTTTCCTTCATTTTGCATGAATTTTATCAAATATTTGTCCTTCAAATGTATCTTTTTACGACCCTCTTGTTAGAACTAACACACTATACAACGTCTTACTTTTTTAACTTATAGGAATGACTGGAAGATTTTGCTGGAAAGACAGGCAATTGAACTCGGTTTCCCTGGTCTTGAAGAACTACTCAAATCAGAATACATGAGAGATTACGTGGAACAAATATCGTCAAATAATGGTGTTGCTGTTTACAGAGCAGTCTCTAAACCATCCAATGAGCATATTCTTCGAAGAGTTGCTGATTGCAAATTAAGCGAAGATCAGAAGTGAATTTCTACTATATTATAAAAGGATGTTCATTACGATGTTTCAATTTGTTGCTATTATATTGAAAATGAGGAATAATATTCAATAAGATGTTCGTTTTGTTAAATGTAATATTTTTTAACATTCGGTGGTAATGCTTCAGAGGTCATAAGAAGATGGGTAGCATATTGAAAGGTTTTTTTTATATTAATTAAGTAAGTAGTAATTGTTGGATTTTTGTTTTGAAATTTTCAGGGCTGAAAAACGACGAATGCAAAGATTGGTGGAGCTGAAAAACCCTGAAAATTCACAAAATTTTCTAGAGGTTATACACATTTTATGTTGTAATTAGAAAAGTTTATAAGCTTGACTTTTTCTTTTATAAGTTGACAACAGTCTGAAAAAGAATGGTATATTAAATTTTATCTGATATTCTTGTTCTGTATGATTTACTGCTGAAAGCAACAAGTAAATTTTTTATTACCACAGAATTGATAATTGATAAACTGAGATAAGTTTTCAAGTTTTTTACACAAATTTTTCTTTCTAAAAATTTGCATTATACTTACATTTTTCATACGTTACATTTAGGGTAAACGTCGAATTCTGCAAATTTTGCTGGATTTGAAAGCATATGAAACCGAATTTGATTATCAAACCATCCGGGACGAATATATGAAACGTTATAATATTAGTTTGAATGCTTCGGTTAATATTTATTACATTTTTATTAAGTAGTGAATTTATTATGCTTTTTTCAGTTCCTTAATTACTGTTCTTCTCTAGGTATTAATTTTGAATGAACCTCATTTTAGGAGCACCAACGATTATTCATGAATAAATCGGCGTTGAAAAATTTTTTGCGAGTTTTTTATCGAGAAGTTATTTTAATTAATGACAGTCCCATTCGAGTAAGACTCAGAAGTCCGAATGTAAAAAGTAGGTATCTTCACTGCACCTCAGTAAATAATAATGAGTTATTTATTAAGTGATTTCTTGTACTTGTTTACCTAATTTATTATAACTACAATATTATATCTACAATTATAACTACTATATTATATCTACAATGTGCTTAGCTTTTAAGCATATGCCTGAAAAACTGCTGAAGAGCTATTCCGTTTTCTACTGTTGGTACTGAGAAAATGATTAATAATGAATTTCGACGTTGTATTATTCAACTAAGCTTTTTTTAATTTTGAAAATGCAAATATCATCTATACTTGATGTTTAATTATTATATTTCGGCTCTACATTTTAAATTAAATTTAGCATTCTCATTTTTAGTACCCGAAGAAATAACAGAAGATCTTCGTTTGTTGGCAAACATCGATAATATTGCACTTCCAACATTTGCTTTAGAATGTCGATCATCTATATCGAACATTTTAGACAAAGGTTTATGCTTTATTTTTTCCTTTTCAAGTTTTTTGCTACAGTTTTCTCAACTTTCTCCTTCTGCTGCTTCTTCAATGTTTTTGCCATCGTCAACCAACCACGCCAAAGTTACCAGTCGAGGTAAAGACAGATAACTAAAATGATGTAGTGATTTAAGCACTGCGAAGCATGAGCAGAAAACATATCTTGGTAAATTCAAGTTAATGTTTGTGAAGTAAGAAATAAAATAATTTTGCATTAAATTTTTATATGATTCATTTACATGCGAAAGTTTTAATATTATAGGTTTGTTATATTTGAATGCCTCCAGTTTGCTTTTTTTCCATGCATGGAAATTGGCTTGAAATTATCCATCTTTGTAATAGTACAATGAAATTTTACACAACTTCTGTTAGTGAACTTACGAACACTTAATCTTATTTAGGAACAGTAAAATATTCAGAAGATGTTATCGCCTCTGGTGAAAGTACTTCGAAGGTAATAACTCATGAATCATTATTTACTTTTAAGCAGTTCAATCATCAGCAGTTTCAACTTTTGCTGATGATGTGATTTATTTTCTTTCATTTTTAAAGTGTCTAGTCTGGTTTCGCATTTTATATACGCTCAAATTTATGTGTGAATGTGTGATATGGTTTTTTTCTTGATTGAAGGATAGTTTTTTTCATCTTTTTATAATACATTAATTAGAAGATTCATTTCAAAAAAGCGAAACATCTTTACCGAATAATATACGCAAATGTAAACGGATATCCAATATTCAAGATAATTTTTCGGCATAGTTTAGTGCAGTAGAAAAGTCTTTTTTTCAAGGAAAAAGAAAAAAAGGAATAAACTCGAAGCTGAAATATTGAATTGAGAACTATCTTGCATTTCTTTTTTTTGTCTTTGTTTCTTTGTTTTTTATTTCATGTAAAGCAGGAGAAATGAAATTTAACAAAATGTAGATAACCAAAATGTTTCTTTGATGGAAATGAATTCAAGTAAAGGAGCCTGCTGTTAAATGATGAATTATGGTTCTATTGAAATCATTCTAATTGTCTTTCCATTCGAATAATTAGAAAAGTGCAAGAAGCCTATTTAATCGTTTAGCTAAACTAAGATGCATACTTATAATGTATATACTTTGTCCTATATTATGCATACAAAATTTTTTTTTTTTTGACTTCAGAAACAAACAATGGACTGGGATAAAGAGGCGAAAGATGAAGATAAACAAGTAAACAATGCGGGGCATAATGGGAATACTGGTAGGATTAATAACGTGATGCTTCATCATATGCCTGAAACGTGTATGCCAACTGATACGAGTAAAATAATAAACATTCAAGAAAATAATCATGATAAAACACATAGAAAATCATTGGTAAGTTTTCACTTCAAAAATTTCCATCCTAATTTTTTGTCGCTCAGATGAAAAATGCTGAGGATCTTATTTATATATCACTATGGTGATGCGAGCATAGCAAATTTTGATCACTGAAACTATGTTCTTTTTCTTCTTTTGATTCTACCATCTGATTATACTAATATATTATTGATTCTAAAATCGTATTATACTTTATTGCTCTAATCTTGCTTTAGCTATCCAATAAGTGTTGTATTTCTTTGTTTAAATAATAAGTCTTCATGTTTTGGTATTAATAAGACTTTTATTTGCGCGTATTTTCGAAGTAGCTTTATGCTGTCGGTGAAACAATTATGTGAATATGTTTTCTGCACTTTAAGTTATGATTTTAGAGATTTTTCCACTTGATTAATGGTGGTAATAAACTGAAAAATTTAGAGATTATATATACTTTATCGAAGATTTTTTATAGGAATCAGTCAATCTGAGTGAGGATAAATATACAGGTGATGAGGAATCTGCTGATAGCAGTGATTCAGAAGTAAAAATTTCTAAAAAATACCAAAAAAAGAAATCGAGAAGGAACTTGAATACATTCAATATTTCTTCAACATCTTCAAAGGTTAATAAATCCTTGGCTAGGTGTTTTTGTTTGTTTCAGTAAAACTCTCATTTGTCTATTAAATCCGGAGTTTATGCTACTTCAAGTGTTTTTTCCCTTCGCTTCTTTGCTTAATATAAGAAACGAATTTTATAACATTTACTCAAAGAAGAAATCGTAGTCAAAGTTCCTACCATCATTTTGCTTCCCGCTATTAACAAAGTTGTGGTAAGAATAGCTTGCTTTACATTTTTTTACAAATAGCATATATGGATGGAGCTAAGGATCGTTTAAGTTACTTAGAGAAAGATACAAATTGCGTTGAACAGCAGTTTATGCGATTGATGGATAGTGGAGGAAACAAGATCAGTGTTATTATTTTTTTTTTTTAAACAACATAATCTATAACATGATAGAAATTAATCCAAATAAATGAAATTTTGTGTTTGGGTGCAACTGTTATATTCAAGAACTATAAGAGCCCTTATTTGTGGATGAGATAGCTTTTCCAGCAAATTTCCTGAAAATTTTCAAGATTTTTTGAAATTATTACATACGAATTATTTAGCAATCATTATTTTTCTTTCACTTCTTACAAAAAATGCTTTTTTATGGTCATATATTTCCTCATTTTCTTCTTGATTTCATCATTCAATGCCTGCTTATTCCTTAATGAGTGGTGTAAATGAGTTCGATATTATGCGAAAATTTCCACTTATTTAAATTAAAAGTTCAGGATCTGATTTTGTTTCCAATCAGTAAGACACATCTTTTCCTAAAACTAGTTCTCGATTTTTCAGCAGTCAGTAAAACGTCTGCCGATTGGTGAACGTTCCTTGCAGCAGTCACTCAGTTATTCCCATCTTCGAGAGCATAATCCGTTCTCATCTTCGTCTACTAGTTTTAGCAATAAAAGTTCAGCAGAATTGATTCAGGTCAGTTACATTCTTATTTTTTTGGATAGTAGCAGAACAAAATCATTCTCATATTGATCACTATATATTCTTTTTTATTGCTTTAACAGTTCTTTCCAGTCAGATTTTATCATCGATTTAAGGATCATTTACTTGAAAACTGAAAACATACCTGAGTGACTTACGTTCAGTTTTTACCTTGCAAGAATCTCGGCTAAATCCTGTTGCTAAATAGCTATTTTATTTATGTATAGTTATTTTATTGCAGTCGTCCATTTCTGGAATTTAAATTTTACATGCGCAAATTATCACTGTAGTGTGTAGTGAATCTATCACATGGAATTCAGTTTTCACAAAGAAAATTAAAAATTTATATCGAACAGGGAAGCAGACAATTTTTACTAAGCATGTTACTTTTTGTTTAGATATGAGGTAGGGTAAAATTTTCATATTTTAGAGGCAGCGTTCTTCGCAGTCAGTTGCTGATAACAAACAGTATAGTGAAGAATGTCATGGAACACAGTCATTTGGATATCATGATTTTGTTCAATGTGATCGTACCCAAGAGGTGAATTACTCGATTTCTTAATACATCTTTTGTTAAAAGCGGTTTAAATAAGGAATAAGGTGGGGAATTGTATTCTTGTTTCACAATCTTAAGGTGAAATCCTCGGGCTATATGCAGGTTTTTACATATAAAAGCATTAGATTACATGTGATACTAAGCATTAGATTACATATAATACTGTGTTATGAATAATATTAGTTTTTTTATTTTTAGCTGCTTGATAATTAAAAAAATATGGTGAAGTTGCAGTGTGGTAGTGTAGGTAAGGTAATATTAAAATTTAGGGTATTTTTAATTTATAAAATATAATTGTAGTACTAGGTCCATTAACTGGAACTAAGATCTCATATGAAAACGTGAAATTAAAATCTGTAAGCTTTTGAATTATAAAAGCGATCTTAATCTGTCATAGAATTAAGATTGCATTTGATCATTCATTGATTTTGTTCCCTTAAACTTCTATCATATTCTTTTTCAATTGTCAAGAAGAATTCACTACTGATAATCTTTTGTGATGTATTAACAATTCGATAGTCTAATATTGAAACACTAATCATTGCTACTAATTTCCACTGGTAAAATCATGAATTCACGGGATAATGAAGAATTATATGAGGTAAATATGGAGAGAAGCAGTCGCATCCCACTTAAGCTTAAGAATTGGCGGAGTTTTACCATCTTGCGCTGTTGTTCTGTCCATCTTCAAATGAATCACTATACACATCTCTGGTTGGATGAGAAAGAAGGGAGAGAGAGTGCGAGTAGACGAGAAGAGAGACGTTCTAATGTTCACTTATGCACGTACAGTGAGAGCGGGAGAGGCGAGAGATGTTCTAATGTTCACTTATGCACGTACAATGAGAGCGGGGGAGGCGAGAGATGTTCTAATGTTCACTTATGCACGTACAATGAGAGCGGGGGAGGCGAGAGATGTTCTAATGTTCACTTATACACGTGCATTGGGATCATAAATTAATAAGATTTTCATATTATTAGGTTATCATGCAATTGCATCATTAATGCGTGTAGTTTGTAAGAAAACCTTACGTTTAAATTTATGTTTAATATATTAGTTTGCATAAATTTCAGTGTTGCATACCTGTAGCTATATTTGCATATATTTTATTCGCTCATCATGAGCAATCGCTTCTTTTCGTCTAATTTATGTCGAGTATGTGCAATCTTCACATTTCATAATTACATTCTATTTTAATAAACCTATTTCTCTTTTTTTACTTTCTCAATTTACTCCTATCCCTTTATTAGTTTAATTTGGAATTTATTAAATTGAGTGATTATGATACATATAATTGTAGCAGTATTTTAAGCTTATGATAGTGGATAATTTAGAGGAGTGCGTTTCAATAAAATTTGTCGTCCTATACAAGTTTGATTGGAATACTGATGATAGGAGATTTTTTTTCATGTAAAATTAAAAGCATAGAATTTGATAATCAGAGAATCTGATAAAATCATCTGATTTAGGTTTTCAATAATTTTTTCTGACACAAATTGTATAGGTATTCTGAAATTGATATATTATTTTGTAGGAGGTTAGTAAACTACCGTATGGGTCATACAGTGTTCCTAATTCTACCGGTAGTCGATGCACTTCACGTCAAGGTAAATTTTTACGTTTTACAAAGCCTGCAAATAGAACTTTAATTTGATTTGATTGTGATTGTAGTTCGTATTCATCAATCGGTCTTGCATCACGTAATTTAAATCTTACTCTTGTTTAAGGCAGAAGTAATTTAAATCTATGATTTATTTAATTTTGTCCAGTAATCATTTAATAAAATTAATGGTGATGACCAAGTTTTATATTTTAATGTTTTCTTTTGAACGTTCTTTTGAAATTTTGTTTATGATAACGATAAGAAGTATCGCTAGGAAGGAAAATGATTACACAAAAGTAAGCAGTAGTAAACTGATAGAATACCAGTTAGTAACTATCCTGGTGCAAACAAATTGCACCAAATTTAATAGCTTATTTTAATATTTCAGCAGATGACATTGGCAATCATCGCAATTCGAGTGAGAATTTTGAAAAGCCATCTTCAGGTGAGTTTCCTGCAAAAGTTTTATTTTTCGTTCTCATAGATTATATTCCATTATTGACTGCTACTATTTTTTAACATTTTTGCCGAAAAAAAAGTGACCAAATGTGTCAAAAAATTTATGCAACTTTAAGACATATTCGCTGATTGATTAGGTTTTATGAATATGGACTTGAAAAAGTAATTGATTCTGAAAAAAAAAATTTTCTACTCTTTCTACTATGATATCCTTAGTTTGATTTTATAGAAATAAATATGAGAGCCATAGTGTTTCGTTTTATTTTAATCTTTATTAGAAGCTTTGTCTTTCTTTGAATTAAAAGTATTAATCATAAGTTTAATTATAAAACAGATCATTCGGGTCGCAACGGTTGGACAACATCTGTGCAACAAATGCAACCTCATAAACAGAGTCGATTTCAGGAGTATGTTCTATCATTTTTATTAAATATAGATTTAGCAAGAAGAATGCATTCCAGTTCATGCTCTAACTAATGAATTAAAATATATTTTGATGTGTTGATCTTTTAACATGTTTTAAATTAAATTTGTATTTTTAGATATGATGAGGGTTATTCTGACGATTGTACAGTGTTGAGAAACATTTCATCGAACAAGTTTTTTCCTCATCTTCCTAATAAAGAAGTTGCACAGGTCCATTATTAACATGAACTTTTTTTCGTTCAGCTATAAATTAGTCACAAGTTATTACTTAAATTATGCTTATTGATATCGTTCACCTCATCGGGATTAATTTCCAAATGTTTTTATTTTTATATTTAATTTCATTTCCATGGTAAATCCTCAGATTATGATAAATCCCCTGTAATTTGCTAATTGCTAATTAAATTGTTGTAGTTATCAAAACAAACACAAACTGATGAAGACTGGTTGGAAAACTTATTTGATGAACTGGGATGTCGTAATTCGGTAATGATTATTTTAACTTGTAGTTTGTAAACTAAATCAATTAGGAAAATTTGGCTTAGTATAATATTTTCATTCTTGAAATAGATCTAGGCTGTTTGAAATTTCCAAAACTTTATTTTGAATTTTAAAGTAATCTAATTACTGCGGCTGCATAAATATGTTTGCATGCAAAGTTCACAGAATTTTGAAGATTTTAGGCAGAATCATAAATTAATTCAGTGCTTTAACATCATTTATTATAATATCAAGACATGGAACGGTCTTTTTTTTCTGGCTCTAATGAAATTCCTTATTTTATCCCAATATTTTTTTAAACCGATTTACAAATTCTTAATTTCTAATACTTTTCAGAACAAAAGCCCACTACAGAAACTTGCAAAAGTGATAGAATTACTGTTGGATATACGGTCGCCAAATCCAGTTTTGGTTGGATTTTTTGTAGTTCCTATAATTTATCCTTATTTCTTTTAGTTGGTCGGACTTAATTGTTTCGAATTTACGGAATTTCTATGTGTTTTTTCTTTTTTTTTACGTTAAGTACATTAGTGCTGCGTTGTATAAAATTTTAGCAGAATTTATTTATTTTTATTATAAACTTTTTATTATAACGTTATTTTTATTGTAAACTGTCTTCTGAAGTTGTCTTATATACAAATCATAGCACTGGTGGTTAAATGTTTGAATGCTGAAATTATCGAAATATTGTATGATTGTACAGGATGTAGAAAGGAAAAGGAAAAGAAAAGCTCTCACGCTTATTTCAGCTCTCAGCATTACCACAACTTGTTGGCTCATTTTATGGTACTCCGCTAAATCCAGCAGAAGATCGGAATTATCGGAAGACATGGCGAGAAATTGTAAGAGATTACTGTAGTGCAGAAATACTTATTGCACCGTTACCGAATGGTGAGGTTAGTAAAAGCACTGAAATATTAATTATGCATGTGAAAAGATTGGTAAAACTGAAACTTTTTCCATACTGAAACATTTCATATTGTCAAACAAAATTCTGAAAAGCACATTTGATAAATGACATTTATAAATTTTCTCTGGCTCAGTGTTTTGGATTTCTAAAGTTTTTGCTGTAATTTCTTTTTTAAATCTTTATCTTAGAATAATTTCGAATTCATTTATAGGAAGTATTGATTAAAAGATAATGTTATTGCTGGAATTGGCTTAATGAATGGTAAGAAATTTCATGGAATTTTAACTAAAGAATGTATTAATTCTGCAAATTCCCAGTGGTTTCAATATGCTCGAACCTTATTTTTGCGATATATGTATTTGTTTTTAATTCTCGTTCAATGTTGTATTTTTGGACACGAACTAATAACTGAATGCTGTAAGTCGACAAGCCTTTGCTTGCAGTTATTTATTGCTAGGGTAAATGTATGTGGTTTGAGTAAGTATGAATTTCCTTTTTTCCTTGAACCATTTTTTTTCAGTTTATAGGTGAAGATTTACGGTTATGGCTGAAAACAATAAAATAAAGTTTTGAAAATTATCAACTGTGTTTTTGTACCGTTATGTTGATAGGTATTGGAAAAGAAGTGTATTCTAATTTTTCTCTACATTTTTATTGAAAAAAATATGGTAATAAAACTTTTCAAAAATGTGCTTTTAGAACTTTTTGTGTTTTTTCCTTATTTAAAAATTTTAATATGCAAATCTACGAATGAAAAAAGATGTTTATCTTTGCAAAAATATAAGCAAAATCTTGTAATACTTCCCGTTCTTCTATACTTCTTGTGTTCTTTTTTGCAACATATATTTTAAATTAGATTCTTTTTGGTAATTACGATGAAGCATAAGTTTTTTCTTCTTTTCATTAGATTTAAATAAAAGGTTTTACAATCAAATGGTTTTCGAATAAATGAAGTTTCCGAAAAAAAAAAGGACGGTGTGTGGTGCGTTTTTATTCTACACGACATATCTGGGTGACAAAATTTATCAATAAAAATATTGAAAAGTTACTTTAACGTCAAATGTTGACAGTAATGGCAAGTTGGGAAAAGGTTTTATGTTTTAAAGAATGACTGATAAATTGTTTCTGTTCCTCTCTCTCTATGTGTGTGTGTGTGTATGCATGTGTGTATGTATGTATGTGTATGTGTGTATGCCTGTAACATTAGCATTACCTAAACCTGTCAAATTAGCTATAAACTCGAGCTGATTTTGTTGCATTAGGTAATTGTAAATTTAATTTCCCATTTTTACTTTCTTTTTCAATACTGAACGTTTCTTCCTTTTGCTAACACAAAAATAGACTTAAAAATGAACTTTTGTATTCGTTGTATCTCTTAAAAATTATTACCTTTTTTCGAAAGCATCTTCGAAGAGATTTTATTTCTGTTCCATGAATTGCATTTAAATTTAGGTAAGAAAATTATGTTGAATTTAAATGATTATGAATAAACAATTCCAATGGAGCGAAGATGCTCTGTATAATGCATGGATATTGTTTGTAACAGTTATCATTTTAATTCTTCCGCATCGAACCTTAAGCATATGACTGAAATTTTAACCGGAATATATAACTAAAATTTATAACAGATTTCCAGCAAGCTATACTAGCTGAGAAAGTTGTTAAATGAATAGATTTCAGTGATAAGTTGAGGTGATAAGGGCTTAAGCTTAAATGTTCAGCGCATAAGTTTAACTGAATTAACTGTGAGTGAAAGATGCATATTTATCATTGATAAATGATTAATGAAACTGATAAATATGCATATATATTGTGGGTAATACTCCAGCGATTGTTGGGGCTATTTTTTTCCTTTTTTTTTTTTTTGTTTCTGAATGGATTTACATTATCAAATAATCAATGAAATTATTACACAACAATAGAATCACTTAAAAATTATTTGAACAACTGGAATAGTTTAAACTCAAAAAATTAATTTCTTTTTGCTTTTTTAAAAATTTAATTCATTTTGCTGTTTCAGTTCAAGATTGTACGCCCAAAAATTCAGTGTTTTATTTTGATTTTTTTATATGAAATAGGAAAATATTTCGCACGGAATGGAAGTTTCTGCTGAAAAAAAAACGACAATTTATTTATCAGAAGAAAAACTGAGAATGAAATGGGAAAGAAAACATGATAAAAGAAACGAAAATAAAAAGAGGAATTTTAATGATTAATTGAAACTTTTTGAAATTTCTTTAATGATTAACTGGAATCTATAGCAATTATACAACAAATTAGAAAGTATTTTGCTGTTTCTATCACTTTTTTTTACAACTAAATACTAAGGCTCCATAAACGAAACAAAAAAAAAAAGAAAACGAAAAAAAAAGTGATATAATTACGAAAGTACTTTATCTAAGCAAAAAGTTAAACTTTCGTTTTGTTTTCATTTTATCCTGAACAATTTATGATTGATGAAATGAATGTTACAGTGGAACAAAAAAATTAACAAAAAGTGAGAAAAAAAACTTTTTTTCATTTCAAATTTTTCATCTAAAATGAATTTAATGTATAACTTTGTATATCGATCATCGCGAATATGTAATGCTAATTAATTAATTAAATGATTAAGAGTTGAAAACTTAAATGTTTAAGTCATGTTTCAGATGATTCTTCATATCAGAAATTGCAGCTATACGTATGTACTAGAAAATTATTTAATCATAAAAAAAGTCAAAAGCTCTTTTTTTTTAACCTTTCGAAGAAACACTAAAATATTCTTCCTGTTTTTTTACTTGATTACTTTGTGGAATATCGGTATGAAATGAAAAATTTTTTTTGCCTCTTTCTTCTTTCCTTTTATTGCACGAAATTTAAATTCCTCAACATAAATACAAGATTTACCGCAGAATTGGTATTGGTATTTTATACTCACAATGAAATATCATTTGCGTGGTACTTTGCTTTTATAATGATACTTCTTCTTTCTTACTTTCAAGTGATAATTAATTAATGATAATAATGATAATAATATCGTTTACTAATTAGCAATTTATGATAGCAATTTGATGATTGGTTGAAATGCTTCGAATTCATTTCTTTTCCACTTCATATTTATTTAGACAAAAAATTGGATATTTTTGAAACAATTCCTCTGAAAATAAATTTATTAAAATGAAGTATGGCAACTTTTTTCCTGTTCCTCACTCAATCAAATTTAATTTCCGAATTGAATTTGATTGACGCTTTTTCTTTTTCAAAATGTCTAAATAATGTATGCTTTTAAATTTAACAAAATAGGATTGAAATGAATTAAATTCAATCAACTTAATTTCCATTTCCATTTCTACTAATGCTACCTGTTTCATTTAATATCATTATTGCTTTGAAAATTAAAACTAGCACTAATAATTTAAAATGTGTCAGCTGATTGAAATTTGTAGCAGTTGTTATGTTGTTTTATTACTTTTAAGTTTTTCCTTTTCTTTTGTATTCCATAACATAATTGAAATTAAATTTTCAGCCAGCAAATCTCAATCAGCTTCCAACTACCTAACATCATATTTGAAAAAAAAATGGCATGCAAATGAAAATGCTTTAATTTTTTTTCTTTTGTTTCTTTTTTTTAACTTCAATTTTTGGTATGTTAGGATAAGTTTCCTTTCAAATGCTTTCATGCAAAATGTCAAAAGATGCATTTTTTTTTTAAATAGATAACAAACATGTAACAATATATAGTGATAAATGTAGTTTCATTTGTTGATAAAAATATCAACGAATTATCAGTTACTTTTTGGAATGGAAATAATAATTTGTATGTCTAAAATATTTTCCTTACAAGCTTGATATTTTTAAAATTGTAATCAGTAAACATGATTGCAAAACAAGTGATGTAGTAACAAAACGAAGTTAATAATAATTCCTTATCATAATTGAGATGAAAAAATCATTTATAAAATGAAAAATTAAGTAGTAATAAAGTGAAAAAGAGAGAAGGAGAAAGAAAGAAAGAAAGAAACAAGTTGTTGTTATCTATTATGTTTGCTTGTTGTTACCATCAATTTTAATTAAAATTTGTAAGTAAAAATTGGTTTTAAAAAGTTGAATTTAGAAATCTTTCAAAAGTTTTGCTCATTTCATTTTCCATTCTTTTGTTTTTTGCTCTAATTATTATTATTATTTCTGTTCTGTTCAGAAAAGAAAGGGAAACGAAAGAAATTAATTGTGTATAATTGTTAAATTTATATAATACAGTAGAGAAAAACACAAAAAGCAAAAAAGAAAAAAAGAAAATGCGCATTTAAAAGAGAAATTGAATTAGTTATTATTTGCGCATCATTTTTGTTTTTTCAGAAGCATTCATTGAAAGAGATGATGTTACTTTTGCGCTTCAGTAGCAAACTTTCATGGCGCTATCAGCAACTGCTTCTTGTGCTTCTTTTAGCAGTAACAATATGTTATGCTATTCCAATGAAATATAAATATGATGATCCATTTGTGATGGATGTTAATACATTCCTTCATACAAAACGAGAATCCGGTTTTCTTTCCATTGAAGCATCAATGGATGATGATGATGATGATGAGAATAGCATCAGGAATATTACCGCTTTAGTCCGTTCTAAACGGAGCTGTTGCGGTTGTTGTTGCTGTTGTTGTTGCTGGCATGTTTCATATTTAATTTTCATTAAATTTAAGAATCAATTTGACAATTAATACGACATGATTTTATTTATCAAAGATTACAATTTTTAAAAGTATAGAGAAGTAGTCAAAAGTTAATCTGAATTACAATCATATACTTTTAAAATTCATATATTCTAGATTTAAACTTAATTTAAACTCATCATTGAAATTACAAAGTAAAAGTTAAGAATGATTGAGTTACTGCTACTGATACTATTACTACTATTATCATTACTGCTAGCCATTATCATAGCTACTACTATTAATAGTATAAAAATCTCAACCATATATATTAATAACGTAAAAAAAATGTATAAACCAAAAATTTTTTTTTATATTTTAATTTTTAGTTACTGCTCATCCAAAGTTTAAATATTGAAATTCTTCTAAATAAGTGGTATAAGAAAAAAAAATTGGAACTTATTTAATAAAATGTCTATAAATTAATTAATACCACTTATCTTAAGCTGCTGCTGTTGTGGTAAAAAGAGAAAGCGATCAATTGATGGAATAGAAATAGGTCAAGGATCATTGTCAAGACGTCGTCGTGCACTTCATGATCTGGAAAGATGGAACTATATGCAAAATACGAAACAGAATATTCGTAGTGCTCTTTTGGAATTGATTTAAATATCATAAAATTATTTGTAACTCTTGCAATTATAAATGAAACTTACTTTAAAATATTCTTTTGATGAAAAACTAAATGTAACTTTGGTATAATTTTCTTTCAAAGTTTTTTTTCTCTCTCTTGAAAAAATATGAATTTTTAGTCCTTCAATTGAAGTATGAAAAAAAATCCTATAGTTTTATAAAACTTACCTTATTCACTAATATTATTTAAATCTCACCGAGGCTTTCCTATCAGTATTGTCCATTTCATAGAAAGCTACCTGCCAATATTGTCTATTTAGAAAAAAACTTACCTGCCAATATTACCTTGTGGTGATAATTACTAATCATTTGATAATGAAATTAAAGATAATGAATGTATTCAGCATATGTTATAAAACTCCTGATATTCTTTCTGTTTCATAAAAACTTACCTGCCAATATTTTCTTTCTGTTTCATAAAAACTTACCTGCCAATATTTTCTTTCTGTTTCATAAAAACTTACCTGCCAATATTTTCTTTCTGTTTCATAAAAACTTACCTGCCAATATTTTCTTTCTGTTTCATAAAAACTTACCTGCCAATATTTTCTTTCTGTTTTATAAAAACTTATCTGCCAATATTATCCTGTAGTGATAATTTTTAATCATTTGATAATGAAGTTAAAGATAATGAATGTATTCAATACTTATGATGTAATATTAAACAAAATTCAATTCAACATATATTGTATTTCCATTTAGCTTTTTTTTTAAACATAAACTTTTTCTATCCAATATGCCTTCTTGTCTTAAAAACATAATTCATGCAATTAATTTTTGAAAGAGTAAAATATTCTATAAAGGTCAGCAAACTGTAAATAAAGGTTAAGGGAAAAATAACTTAACATATGAACAAACCTAACAAAACAGTTCGTTAATTTCAGTTAATTAGTGAGAAGGAACTCGATAAGTGAAATTTAACCAAATGATTTTATATTACATATCTTTAAGCACTTCGAACTGAAACTAAGTACTTTCTCTCCGAAGCAATATTAAATAAATGTTTGTTTTATAGTTTATTATTTAGCAAAAGAAATAGGACACAAAAATCGAATCTTTTGTATTTAAACTTTTGCTATTTTTGAAAATAAATCTCTTATATACAATATTCTTCTTTATGGAATTCATGTAAATTTTATATTTTTTAGTTCGAATTTCTGAAAAATTTTTATAGATCATATTTCATTGCTGAGAAAACGAAATTCAATCATTTCTCTTTATTAGTTGAAATTTGAACTAAATTTAAATCAATTTTACTTCTGTAAAACAAATCTTATGTGCTTATTTATCAAGTAAATACAAATAAACACAATTTACTAACCGCAACAGCATCACATCTCTTTTATCAAGTTTTAAATTTTGGATACAAACTGAAATAAACGCACGTTTAGTTTAAAATCAAACCATTAATGCAAAAGAATGTAATGATGAAAAAGTTAGAAGTTGTTTTTCATCTTTTTTTCAACAATTAAACTTCAAATTAATTTTAATTAACTAAAAATTACAATTAGTTCTGACTAACTTTAATCTAATTAATCAGTTACTTCTTATTGATATTAATATGAAGTATAAATTTTTGCTTGTTACATGTTGGTATTATTTTAATCCAAAAATCCCAACTAGTTAATTCTAATCTTCTAAAGCTGCTAATATTTGATATTTGATATTTGAAGAAATTTCAGCTATTTGAATTCTTTTAACAGATAAAATGGTGTAAAAAAGAAATTACAACAGATAATCAAATAAAATTTTCTCACTCTTCTACTTTTAAAGAATTTACAATTATTTTTTCAGTATTTGAATTTTGTTTTATTTCAATTTAAAATTTTGATTTAAAAATAAATTGCATTTATTAATTATAAATCAGTAATATTCGGAAATTAAAGCATTTGGGAATAAATGAAAGAAAGAAATATATTCAGTTAATAATGACTGTTGCCCTAATTATTCCATAATTTAATTTTATGAACTTATTTGTTTGTTGTTTGGCTTAGATATTTATTCATTTATTTGTTTATTTTTTCTCTTTTTAACTATTAACACATCCTTTTCATCATCTGTTTACCTCATTTGTAAAATAAATATTAAATAACCGTAACAAAAATAATAAATGATAGATAAGAAAGAATAACAATAATAATTAGCAATAATAACAATAATAATAACAACAACAACAACAACAATAACGACAACAGCAACAGCAACGACAATGACAATGATGAATACCAAATCCAGATTGGGATATTAACGATTATAGCATCTTTGATGCTTAAGTGTATGATAATTGAAAAGGTAAATGTAAAATTTTAAGACTGGCTTATTTCATCAAAACAACATTAAAATTGATAATGGTGAGAAGATAAAATAAGCTTCCATTATAATTAAAACATTCCATATAAAAGGAACCAACAAAAATCAGTGGAAATCATTCAAGTTAATTGCAACTTTTATCCATCCACAAATCTTTCATATCTCTTATTTTCCTATTTTTCAATTTTACTTAGAAATAATTTTACACACAAAAAAAAAAGAAAAGAAAATCCCAGTGATTATTAATTTTCAGAAAAAACAACTGATAGAAATACAAGTTCTGTTGTCCAGAATGCGGAATTGGTTTATAGGTCTCCTGATCTTAAGTGCTTCCATCAACACACATCTAACAAGGGCTAAAACAACAACTGCGCCTAGACTGAAGAATGATCGCGCAACTACTCCAAATCTAGAAATCGATGGTGAATTTGCAACTGTTCTAGATGATGCCATCAGATTAGCAGATGTGGAAACTGAAATTCAACATGATTCTCTAATTCCAACTTCTGATTCAAAAATGAAACATGAGCTGGAGCACAATGCAGATGGAGGTGGACGAACAAGGCGCAGTTGTGGTGGAGCAAGTTGCGGTGGTAGTTGTGGGTGTGGGTGTGGGTGCGGATGCGGATGCGGATGTGGATGTGGATGTGGTTGTTGCCAGCGATCATGTTGCAACTCATGTACCACAGTTACAACGTTTGTTTTCTATCAGAATTACTAATAACAGTCTTTTTAATCTTTTTCATTATATAAAAACATAAAAAGATATATTTATAAGTATCCAATTGCAAAGTTTGAGCAAATTCAAGTAGCTATGAATGTCTTACGACAAAGTGTCATTACGTACTTTGATATTATTCCATTTTTTCAATCGTTATTCTCCTAAAATTGTCAAAGATATTACAGAGAGCTCATAATAAAAGTTGAGCATGAAATGATCGCAAGGAAACATTTTTTTTCAGCTGTTGCAAAACATGTTGTCAACAGTGTAACCAATCGTGTTGCGGATGTGGTGGGTGTGGCGGAGGAAGTTGCGGTACCGAGGGATGCGGCAGTGGTCAGAGGCGTAAAAAGCGAAGTATCATGGAGCTTTTAGGAGGACATTTGCTACGTGACAAACGCTCACCGGTATGTGTCACAAAAATAAATATGGCAATAAATAATTATATGTATATTTAGCACTGTATTTAATTACTTTTTAATACAAACTTTCAATAATTCCATAATTAATCAAATTTTAAGTATGCTTTTTTCTTTTTTTGAAAATTCGATTTAGTATAAAGTGCAACAATTTCAGAAGAATAACCGTAGGCGTGCTACTAATGGTGTACCAATCAAGAAAACATTTATGGTATTAATTAATTGATATAGTTAACTTTTGATAGCACCACAATTTTATTTTCGAGATATTCCATAAAAAAAAAAAAAAAAAAAAACATAAAATCATTATTCATGCATTAGTATTACTTTAATTAGCTTATTTGGTATATTATTCATTTGCTGTTAGACCTAAACACATTAAATCCAGGTACTCAAATTATTTTGTATCGAATTTTACTATAATTTATCATCATAAATTATCAAATTGTATTTAAAATTTTAAAAGTCGAATGCATTGGTAATGATTTTATCTTGGCACTAATCTTTAATAACTAACTAATAGAATTCAAATTATTACCGGATAATGCATTTCAGGATTGCTGTTGCTAAACTCAGGTTAACACTCAGTTATAATCAATAACAGAAGTTAACATTCGGGAAAAAAAAACTGTGATTCAGGAAATTTCTGATGTAAATACTGGAAAGTGTTAAAGTTGAAATTTCAGAATTTCAGCTTGACTTAATGCGCTTTAAGTATTTCTATAAAAAAAAGTGAAGTTCCAGTAAATTTATACTTCAATCATCTAAAATATTAATGATTTGTAAAGAATAAATCATGCATGTTTCATTATTCGTAATAAATTTTGCCATAAATTTTATAACCTGTCCATGATGTTTGAATAACGATCAAATAAACAAATCTGGTTTTAATTAAAATCAACATATTAATGTCCGGCAAATTATTCAGAAGAATAAATTATAAATTAAAACTTAGTAAAAGACTAATCAATCAAATTGTTAACAGTATAACTATACTGCCCAATGATTTCAGTCCATTTTTGTTTAAAACAAAAAAGAAAACAGCATCTCGATCTTCTGAGAAAAATAATTCTTTACGCAAAATAGATCCTGAAGAAAAAGATTCATATAGAATTCATTAAAGTCAAAATGAGATCAAGAATCTCTCGTAAGCTTTTTATCGGTTTAACATTAAAAACAGTGTATCGATATTTCGAAAGTATGCTAATTAATTTTTATTTCTTCAAATGTTGAAAATTTGTTTACAGTTGTTCTATTACAAATGTTGTTTACAATTGCGACAATTACAAATGTTTTTTTTATTTTATTAATGAAAGTAGGATCACATTTTACTAAATCAGACATTCATCCAGATGACAAAGAAAAAAAAGAAGCGGAAGAAAAATATTGAATAATTCATCAATAAATTGGGCAGTAATTAGTCATCCATTTAAAGAGTGGAGTGACGGCGCTAAGAGTCATTTATGAATCCACAACCAAGTACAAATACAATTTCTATGCAGTTTTGTTATTAGGTAATCAACAAACCAGTGCGACTAAGAAGTAGCGAAATGAAACAAGAAAAAAAAAAAAGGAAAGAAATGTCTTAACAATTACAAAAAAGTAGCAACATATTTTAAAACCAGTACAGTATAATTATAATAGGTGAAGGAATAGATAAAGGTTTAACGCCTGTACAATCATCATGAATCATTAAAAGTATACGAATCAATTCAAAAGAGAAAATTGAAATATTTCATACTTTGCTCTGAACATTTTTTGTTCTTAAAATCCCTGTTATTTAATTTAAATCAAATTTCTGCTTAGATTTATCAGAAAATAGACTTTGGTGGATAATAAAATTACGACTTACTGCCATTTACTTAAACTTGAGATAACAAATGGATATTCATACATCAGAAATAGCATTTATGATTGGAAAATCTGGATATTTTCATGAAATATGTGTCGAATTCAATTGAAAACGATCTCTATTATTAAATATTAACACTTTTCAAAAAAAAAAAAAAAATATACCTATATATGTATAACATAAGCATATAAAAACCCACACTTCTACAAATTTCAAAAATATGCAACACAATTATTGAACATACCTTCATAAAAAAAAATATCACCATTTCCATAAAAAATTTTATCCTAATCTTAGGTTGGACTTGCAGGAGAATCAGTAGCAACTGCTCGAACGCCCTCAGTTGGTTTTGTGGACGGTAGTGGATCTTCAGGGGGTGATTTACGCTGATCCGCATTTGTCACTGATTCCATGCTCTTCCGAGTTTCCATATCACATTGTGCTTCTGTTCTAAGATGATGTTCTTGCAACTGTGGTTTGATATCAGTCAGTTGATTTTCAACACAGACAACATGCTGATCATTTCGTTCTCGATCATCTCCTCTTAATCGTCTTTCGAAATGTTCCTCTTGCTCGCATTCATGCATTGCACGTGGGCTACCACGTCTACGACGATCAGGTGAATATGGTCGTCTTTCCAACGGACTCGCTGACCTTGACCTGGAAAAAAACCAACATACGATAATGAGAAATCTATAGACGCTGTCTTTCTTGCGCAAATAAATATTACTTTTTTTCTAATAATTTGATTCTTTTAACAAATCTCAAGAAAGCATAATAACAACACAAGAATAACAACCTTGATCGGCTTCTGCTTCTTGATCTCGACGAACTTCTTCTGCGTCTCCTTCCATAACGTTCATGTACACGACGATCATAGTCATACTCTCGTTCCCTGTCACGATCTCTTTCTCTGTCACGATCATAAAATCCTCTACGACCCAATGAAGGTCCACCACGTCCACGTCTAAAACCGAGCTATAGTAGTTGATTTTTCTTAGCTCATCGTAGCTTATATGATTATTAAATAAGGCTTAAACAACTCGTTAGATAGCTTGTTCAGAAATGAAGAAATTGCTGTTAAATTCTGTCAATTACTTTTAAACTTTAAAAATATTTTCATTCTCATACAATTTATCATTATGATTATTTGAATACTTCAGTAATACACAATCTTACCTATATCCGTCCGCTCCGCCTCGACGTGAACCACCTCTAAACGACTGACCACCGCGTCTAAAGCTTCGTCCTCGTTCATCACTGTAATTGTACCCTTGGGTACCCGCAGTCGGTTCATCACCATGCGCAAATCTGCATCTTGTACCGTAACTACACGTACCCGACTGATAAAATGTGCACTGTTTGACTACTGTAAAAAGATGTTTATTAAAAACAACACAATATATCTTAGTAATCTTTACACTTCTGATTTTTCATTTCACTGCTGCACAGTGTTGACGTCAATAATTGGAAGGATTCAGAAATTTCAAAATTAATACAAATAGGAAGCTTACCAGTACGGCCGTAAGCACCATAAGATGGAGCTTCAGATGTAGATGGACCACTTTGAGTAGTCAAATCCACACCTATTGTTGGTGTAACTCCAGCTGGAACTGGACCATTCAGAAGAGGTTGCTGTTGCTGAACCGGAAGTATATATTGACCACCTGATAATACAGGTGGCATTGGAAGTCTAAAAAGAACTAAAACGTTAGGCCAAAATTTTTGATAGTTTAAAATGGAATATCAAAACGAACTATGTAGTTCTACACGAACTTTTAAAGAAAATATTTTTATGATAAAACTTGAAAAAAAAAAAAAAAAATTTAATACCCATGAGTGAAACGAGGTGGCGGTAAAGACATATTCAGAATATTTGGAACGACGGAATGTGTTGTTAACTGAGCATACGTTGGAGTTGTGGTCACAGGGAGTTGTGATGCGGAAGGAGCTGATGTTGCTATTGTACCAGTAACAGCAGAAGTAGTTGAAGATACTTTATTGAGTATGCTTGCTAAATCTGAACTTGAACCAACAAGGCCCTTCTTTTTTAGTTCAGTCATTAATTTCTGCAAAAATTTCATTGCTTTCATTCATATATGCTTTTAATAGATAAGAATTAAATATTAATTCAAGAACAACTATCCTTAAAACTTTTGAAATTAAAATACACATGTAACGAATTTAATAAAATTGGTCACTTACTTGGACATCTATTTCTTTTCCTTCACTCTGATTTTGACTTGCTGAACCTCCAGCAGCGGTAGCAGCATCCTAAAAAATATCAAATATTTAATACACAACAAAAATGCTGAGACTTACATGACTTGAAATTATGTATTAATAAATTAAGTTCAGAAAATTACCTGATTAAGGTCTTCATCATCGGCTTCAGATTCCAAAGGTATTTCGGTTGGTGGTAATATAGTACCAGTTAACAACTCTGGCTCAGCATCCGCCAATTCGGCTGGCCTAAAAATTATCATTTTAAACTTTCAAACAACGACTGCGAAAAACCAGAAGCAATATTTTGTCCATACCTCCCCATGTTTTACATAGTAACAAAATAAAACTTACAACGAGGGATCATAAAATGGCATCATAATAGTCTTTTGCCGTTCTTCCTCAATTTTTTTCGCTTCACTCTGCGAACCTCGACGTTCAAAAAATACAGCATCCGTAAGCGGTATCAATTTCCACTGAAAATTTAAGAAAAAAATCAGCTACAAAAAAGTTGATCTTACTCATTACAACACTAATTAATTTCTGAGAAGTTGAAGTCCTACACAATATCAGGGGTCATGAATTGTAAAATAAACTTTGTCAGCCTACCTACCCACCATATTGACATGAAAAGATCAATTCAATACATGTTGCAAATAAATGTAGAACTCTACAATTCCAAAGTTCAATAACTACTAAGATTTTTAACAACATTTGAAAGTACTGGAAATCTTAATAATCTTTAAACATTCCTCAATATTAAAATCACATTTGAAAATTTAAAAAAACATCAAAAGTTGGCCATACTGGAATATGAGTGATTCCTTCCGAACGACCAGAATTGAAGCCAAATTCAGTTATATGTAGGCTGCGTTGTTCTTTCATAAATGTTCGTTCACGTTGCATTTCGAGGTGCTTCATGTCTTCAGACGACAATTTGCTAACATTTACTGGAATTTGAACTTTAAAATTGCTATTCGATCTGATGGGTCTTATAAGAATCAGCTAAGTAAATTCAAACCAACAATATTAAGAACAAATATATTATTGAAATAAAAGTAATTACAAGTTAAAGTTCTGTTTCTACGTTAGAGAATGAACTAACTAACACAATGTTTGGTTCTTCAATCATGCAAAAAACAGTTATATTTTTCTAATAATTATTTATATTTTTCTAATATAATTAAGACAATTATATTTTTCTAATATAATTAATCCTACTCGTAGATTTAAAATACAGCAATTATGAGAAGAAAAAACTAACATCTTTCACCCTCTTCTACTTCAAAATACCGAACTTCAACAAGTTCCTGTCCATTTTCATCAGCAAAACGTATCTTTCGATTACCAATTGGTACAATGTTTGGTTCTTCCACTACCAATTCTTTTTTTTCTTCTATCGATCCCTCATCTTGTTTTTCTTTATTAAGCGATTTTGACGTATCACTATATAGTCCCTCCTAAAAAGAATTGTTGTTAAATGAAAATCAAAATTAGAGTTCGAATATAATCACAAATTATCACTATGCGTAAAATCGATGTGGCAACTTTTACTCTCGTCTATAAAGATCTAGGAGTTTTAAAAAAGAAGACAAAATTACTTTGTAACCTAGGAATGCATGATATTCAATCATAACTTCCACTAATTTAATAATTCATGCAGCTGTGAATTAGCCCAATCTTAGCAAAATTTAATAAAATCAGTCATTAGCAACTCTATACGACCGAACTAGTTGATTCAAAAGTTTTGTTTAATAACACGAACCACTAGATACCTCAACTTAAAATTCAAAAATCTTAATATATAAAGGAAGCAACTAACCATAACACTCGGTATAACGGAAGTCGATGGTTTCAAATTCAACGTCGATCGCTTTTTAGTTTGCTTTGGAGGAGCTTTCTTATGTCCTGGATCCATCAGAGCATCCATAAATGTATTGCTCATCATGACTCCTATAAATCACTAAGATTAGATTAAGTAATTAATATTAACAATACATTAACAATGTGAAAAAATATGCAAATGATGAACACTTACTTTTTTTAGCTGGAAAGTAAAGTTAATAAGGATTTATTGTATCAAGAACAAAATATTAAAAATGTATGACTTACTTGCAGGAGTGTTTGAAACAGGTTTTTTATCAGCAAACGGTGTAGATGAGACAGGAAGTGAAGTATTAATTGCTGATACTTTTGGCACATTTGTTGGAACAGCTATAATAATAAAAATTTTAAATAGTTTAGCTATAAAAAGAGCACATACCGAATCGTTTTTTTTTTTTTTGGCATCTAATAATGCTTTACAATGACAAAAAGGTTAGAAATCACCACAGCATAAATAAAGCAAAACTACAGTTCACTAGCAGCTTATCTCCTTTACAAATAACAATTTGAAATATAATAAGAAATTATAGACTAGAAAAAGTCGCAGCTATAAAAAGATAGACATACCAGTGCGTTTTTTGGCATCTAATAATGCCTTACTAGGCAAACTGCCCTTCTTCCTGGACGTTACCATTGTGCTAGCACTACTTTTGCCTGTCGTACCTTCATCATCACCTTCTAATCCTAAAATAAACAAAAATAAAACATCTTCAGTAATTAGTAGCTTATTAAATAGGGATCATCCAGTGATTGTACAAGCCTGCTGCAAGCAATCACATACACTATGTACACCCACCACGATACACACCACAGTTCCGGACAAGGCGATGTCACATCCGAATTTCCATTGAAGAATTAGTACAGTTAATTGATTTATATAAAATTATGTGAAGCAGTGATGTGTAACTCCGTGTAACAGTGATGAGTTATCAGTCTCATTTGCATTGTAAGCCTTAACATTGACATTTGTGACGGCTTAACCATGCCAGAACCAATTGTAATATAGTACCAGAACCAATATAGTACCATTACCAAATATGTCAAAAACAATGCAAATTCATCCACCACTTTTACTATCTTTCAGAGTTAACAGCTGAGATTTAATCGTCAATTTTACACTATTTAGGTTTCGTTCAAGCAAGCGCTATTACTTTTCTCCAATTCTGTCCTGCACAGAATTTCTAATTCTTATTTCCTTCCATGCCTGTTTTGAAATTATTAAAGTTTTCATTTTTATTTGCTTTTGCTTCCTGATGCATCTTTCTGGATTATTCAATTCAATGCCAGTTCATTTTGTCGGTATTTCTAACATCGTTGGCTAGGGGAAAAGCACAGTTTGTTTTCATATATAACATTGTATATATGATGTAAAAAAAAGCACTGTCTTCATGAAAATAGTTGTCCGAAATGCTTGAAAAAAGAACAGTTTTATGGGGAAAAAATGCACAACAACAGTTAGCAGTTAGTAGCAGCACGGCTCGTACAATCACCGAACACCTGTTGCATGGAATGATGATGAAGAATCCTGAAATTCATCAACATTATCATGCAAGCTACTATAACCGGTATTAAATCTAATTTTAAAATACTTCACTTCCAAATAAGACATGAAATATTAAAGTTGTATGTTAAAAAAACATATAATGCAATACGCCTTTTGATGACAAGATAGTCATGAAACAAATCAGAATTTTAGTTAAATGATTATTGATTGAGGAAAATCATGATCGCCTCAAAAAATTATTTCTAACTTCTAAATTGTGAAATCACGTAAAACTCCAACAATAAAAGAAGTGAGAAATTAAAATGTACTACAACTATAACAAAACGCTCCTCTACTTCCCATTCCAAAATTTATTTTTCTAATATATTTCATGTGAAGCAACTTCTCCCACTGTTAATATTACACTATGCAACATCGATTTACGTGCAGCACCCCCTTCTTCGAATTTAGGAATTAAATGCCAACTTCACTTAGTAGAGGAGTCACTTAGCTAGTATTATCTGTTTCACAGTTGAAGCTGAAATATTTGAGATATTTTGAAAGAAATTTCCCTGCATAAAATGGTCATGATATTGCAATATTAACATGACAACAATCAATGTACATCCTGCCAACAATTTATAATTCTCAAAAGATTCCAGAATTTCATTCTCTTGTTTTTCTAGTAAAAACATAAAAAACACCTACTGCAAGTTTCAACTATCCACACTTTTTTGAAGAAAAATCTTGCACCTGACTAAACGATGGCCAAAAAAAATGAGAAATAACACTTGACCAGTACAGTACCTGTTGAACGGAATTTTGAAGTATAGGTCTTGGCTGTTTTTGGGCGTCGTTTCCTTTCTTTTCTTTCCTCACCCAATTTCTCGAACATGTTGAATTCATTAAGTTTATTCGACATAGCTTTCGCTGACTCATTTAATTTCTCTGTTTTTTCTATTTTAGTTTTAGAAGATGAAGCCTTCATGGACTTTTCGGCTTTAGCAGATGAAACGTCTAATTTTTCAGGATTTTCGATGCTTGGAGACTTTTTACTAGATTCCACTTTATTTCCAGAAATGTCCTTTTGCTTGCTTCCATCCACTTCTTTTCCAGCAGTTTTCGTAGTTTCCAAATTAAAATTATCTTTCTTCACCTTTGCCTTGCTCGCACCCCCAGATGCCGGATGAGGTGTTTTACGCTTTGCAGAACCAACTTTTTTCAATTCTTCAGGTACTTGCTGAGGTGGTGCGGATACTAAACGTTTCCATCGTATCACCAAATCACCAGATATTTTGCGTACGTCTGAAAAAACCAAAAATATTTTAACTTCTGCAAAATATAAAGTGAAACAAAGTGAATAAAAAAAAGCAAAAACCAATGATCTACGAATTGCTTTTTTCCACATAGCATAATTTGAAACAAACCTTGATCAGGACAGGTCTTCGATAATTTACGCACAAATTTTGGAGTATCGTTTGATTGCAACAATTCCAGGGTTAGATTTGCCTTAAATGGATCAGTTAAATAAAGCTGAAAAGTAGTCGAAAATCAGTCTCTACATAACTGAAATAACTATTTGGTTTGAAATATAACCAAAAAGAGAAAGCTGAGAAAGTTGGGAACTCATGACAAAATGAACAAACAAAAACGTTTATATTTATTCAAACTGTAAACAGCAATTGCATCTACTTAACCATAGTTCGATTCTAATTAATTCTAGAGCGGAATACAAGATTTTACAAGATTATAATGCATGACATGATCATGATGAGCTATTAGAAGCAATCGTGAAAGTTATGCATACCATTTAATAAAATCAAAAATCAAAAACTCCATTGAAACAATGAATAAACTTCAGTTTATACCCAAATTAAGTAATTAAGACGGCTATAATCGATTTACAATTGAGAATGGAAGTGAATCTGCAGACACATGAAATAACTTACCTGCGAACATTGGCTTAGTAGTAATTTCAAACGACTCCAATCTTCGTTCGCCTCAGCAGTTTTTAACCATGATCCCATCTGCTTCCAGCCAAGTGGCGTACTAAAGCGCTGAATCGCAGCAACTTGTGCAGCAACTGTCGAACCACTAAAAAAAGAGAGCTCTAAACTTATGGAATAAGTAAAATCTATCGAACTTGTGTGTTTCTCTTCTCCCTAAATCTCTGATACTACGTTATGAACTAATGAACAACTCAAAACACCATTTCTTATTTTTACAAATCTTCATTTAAATTCAAAAACAAAACAAGAAATTTTAAAATCAAGAACGTTTCCAAGGGCGCAAACTTATTTCTTAAACAGTCTTTCATGACTTATAACTTTGACTTACCTTATTTTTTCACTTTCTCCGTCATCTGGTGCAATCAATTTCTTTTTTGGTTTCCCAGCAATACTACTGATACCTGAAGAAGACGGTTGCGATTCCTGTGAAAACTGCTGTTTTTGACGCTGAAATATATAGTTAATATTAATCGCTAAATGTAATATTAGTATAAACGATAATGAAAAGAAGCAAGAAAATATGGAAGTCACAGAATCAATAGTTAACCTTATCTTCGAGAGCTTTCGCAACAATTTCACGTGCTACAGCACGATAATTTTCATTGGGTGAATTAATATCATTATTATCTCTTTGCGGTCGACGAGTAGGTCCAACTTGCTGGCGTAAAAATACATAACGAGGTTGAGCACTACTCTCCATCACACGATACAGCTAAAAAGTGATCCTTTTCATATATTTTTTTTTTCGATTTCCTAATTTCATGAGTGTTTCTCTAACCTTTATCTACAAAAAGTGTTAAGTACTAATGAAGTTGACCGCAGTCATAGGTAATTGTGAAAATAAGACAGCTGATTATGATGACTGTCAATCATTCATATCAATACACATTAACAACAACATGGTAACAGCATTCTCCCAACTTTTGCTACATCTTCTAAGAAGAAAAGAAACGCAACTTATTACGGACATCTTTAAATCTCCACAATCTTTAAATGACTGTGTAATTCTAAGATTAGGAATGAAAGAAAATAAAAAATTTAATAATTAAAAATATGCCTAAATACACACCGAACCCTGATGTAATCTTGGACGATCCTGCGTTCTCACAGACTGCAGCGCATAGATCGGTTGACCTTCTACCGTGTGCCCAACAACAGTGTACTGAAAAAAGTCAAAAACGTTCACCAAAATCTTATTAAATTTATATACTTATTTTTGAAGTTATCGATCACTCAACTTTAAGCTTACTCTTAATCATTTATTATTTGTTCTCTTTGCACTGAGTCACTTAGTTGTCTAAATAAATCTCGATTAATTTGAAGTTCAATTCTGACAAGAAATGGTTCGAGATTATTATGTAATCAAGTGATGTAACTAGGGTAAAAGCACAATTGAATGTTAAGTAGAACATGCGATGATGGAATGAATATATGCGATGTCGCAAACACAAAATGTACGTGGAAATCCGACGAATTAACATAGAGAATTTCTCACATCACCACCATCCAGCAAAAAAGAAGCATGGGAAACGATTTCAGTTCACAGTTAGATTATATGTGAATGCCCACATAAGCAGATTCTTCAAATTAACCAAATCCAAATGATTCCATATTCATAAGCAGATTACTGTTATTAGTTTTAGAGCTGGAGAATCAGCTATTAAGCATCGAACGTGAAAGGAAATAGTCGATAACTTTAGAATCAAGAAAAAATGAACGCGAATGGATCTTCTATAGATGGGCCTGTTGATCCCGTTCTACAAATTTTATTCGTTTGCTGATCGTCTCTGAGCTGTATAATCAGTCTCATTTGAAGCAGTTTCTACCGCAACAAATCACGCAGCAGCGCAATGTGTTAGTACCAGCACTTTCTACAGCTCCATAATCCTTTGACAACACAAATTTACCAGTCGTAAATGAAAGTGAGAAAGACTAAGCAATGATCCATTGAAGTTGAGCGATTTACACTTTTTAACTTCAGGTTTAATAATGGTCTTTACAGCAGAACTTTAACTTAGCTAAGAGAGAAGTTGTGGGTCCATCAAATCTAGCTTTCCCGACAAAGTCCCATCAAAAATTGCATGAAGCAACAAACATGCTTCTATTTTACATTACTGAACTATTTGGCGGATCTCACAGTTTAAGGAAATTGATATTCCAACACTACACCACGTGGTTCGAAATATTGGGGGTTTTTTTTTTGCAGGTGAAGCTGCGCAATTTGTTAATGGATCAGATCTGATTTGTTAAAATAGAAAAATCCATTTAACTGGTGGTGCAGTAAGTGATGAAGAAAAAGCTAATACATTCTTTAAAATTATTTGCTACATCTTCGTGAATGTTCGAACTGTGACCAGACAATAAACTAGAACCGAACTTCTTTAGACATGGAATGTTAACAGTACTTTTCTAGATAACATGAGGATGGCAGCACACATACATTTCATAAGTTCAGATGAACATTGACTACCCGAAAGCAGTACATTTTTCCTTCTTACATAGTCCAAGCTTGATACTCGGACATTTTGTTCCACTTCAAGTACCTGTTTAAATTTATACAAAATATGGATAAAATTGCGACTACCGACCCTATTGCTTTCATTTGAAATAACTTTTGGTTCTTGCAATCTTTGCTGAGGTTCACAGAAAACTGTGTTTCCTTGTTCAGTAGCATGACTTCCATATCCTAATCCACCGGAACGCATTGTTGTTGATGCCCCACTTGAAATAAAATATTCAGGCATCCCAGCTGAATCACCAGATGTTGGGGAATATGAATGCGTTGGCGAGTCTGTTATTGAGTACTCGTGATAACTAGGTATCAATTGATGTGGATCATCGAATACCTGAAATGATAAAACGTGGGGTATCGTCATCAGCGTGTAACCTTTCTGTACGCACATCTCACACAAACTCACACAAATTGATCGAAGGGTTGGTAAAGTTATACATGAATAAATCGTACTGCATATAGAAGTCAAATTTAGCTGCTCTACTATATACTAATATAACATGTAAACATTTTAATGTAAAAATTTTAATTTTGTTGTGATGTAACCAGCTAGTTCAATGAAGGGAACATCTTCTGTAGTTCTGTAATGAACAACAATCGTCACACATGTTAACAGACTGAGAAGTAAAGGGATTTCACTGCAGCAATAATGTTTTGAGAAAAATTTTTTTTCTCATATAACCAAAGAATGAAGTGGATAAACCGCGGCATCAGACCCACCATCTACTTCTTCCATCGTTAATGGTCCCAAAAGTTTAGCAGTAATATAGGCCCAACTTATGTAAGCCCACATTTCAAGAAATACGAAATAGGGCCTACCACAACCAGAAATCGCATATCCTTATACACCTTCTTATGAAATAAGCTCATTTTAAAAAGAGGTTCTCGCGGAATACCTTCAAGTCAATAACGTAAAATAATACGAAAAAAAAAAGGAAAAAAAACTACAGAAAGATAACAAAATTTTACGGTAAACCTGTTCTGTTCTACAATTCTGCACCAAATAACTGAGTTCACACGAAAAAGGCATTTTAGTAACCGTTGCATTTCATTATGTAGGACAGAATGAATATATTCAAATAAATTTGTAAAACATACTTCCTGATAATCGTAAGAGTTTTGGGAACAGTCATCATTCTTTGGAATATGACGACCCATAAAGTTGCGTAACGTCTGTCCTGAAGACATATCATCTGCAACGCCATGGTTTTGGCCATAATTCTGCAAACTGACGAAATAAAATTAATCTGTAAAGGAATTATTAGTACACATTAAACGGAAGGCAAACTACATATTCTGAGCCAAAAAGTAGTATCAGTTGAATTTAAAAAACAGATGATCTGAGAAATTTCAAAAATGGATCTGCAGAGTTACTAAAGCAAACCTAAGTTTCTTATGTTTGACTAAGCAATATGCTAAGTCTACATTACTTCTTGATTTCTATAGCTATGTGGGGCAAAAGGATGCTTGCAGCAGTCTTCATAAACATTTAAAAAGTGAAAGTTTTATAGCTCCTAAAAAAACTTCCGTATAGAAAGGATGTGAGAGAGAAATAAAAATGATGAGAAATGGCAAAAAAATGAGAACAAAGTGAACTACGTCTACTAGTACAAATGAAAAACGCACCAAACTTCGCTGGGAGATCCCATAAAATGTACTGGATGGGATAGCTCTTCCCGAAGAAAACGGTTGCAGATGGTGATCCTGCGTCGAAGTTAAAGCCGAACGTGCAGCAGAATGTTGAAAATGAGCCAAGGGTTGATTGTACTCTGCATTTTGTTCATCGTCATCTTCGTCAGTATCACTTGGTTCTTCTTCTTGGAGAAACTGGGTCGGTAATGGCACGAACCGACGAATCGGTTCATTTTCTGGCATTTCGACCCGTTAAAATCCTGAAGGACACGGATAATTTTACCAATTTCAAATGGTAGGTTGATGACAACATACGCAATTATGTCAAAGACAGAAAAGTATACTACGAAAATGAATTAGTACTAATAATATGGTAACACAAGAGTAAGATGGTTATGCGGACATATTTATATGCTATCATGAAAGAAATGAAAACGACATCCTGCAAATTCAGGAGCAAACTTTGACAATAATATTAAGACAAAATATTTACTCGGTCAGCAATTATCTCAAACAAAATGAAGCTTTATGCCCAAAAAATGTTCTCGCTTTATAGTGAGACGTCCACTTCACAATCTACTTTCTCTAAGACAAATTACATATACATTTAGATTAATGATTATACTACTAATTTGAAAAACTTTCTCATAAAATGCATTATGAATCTAATCAGTTATATATATGTATTATGTAAATGCTGTATTTCGACAAACAAGAGCGAAAACTTTATTACAATACCTATCTCTCAGATTATTATCTTCAGGCATAGATTACAAGCTTTTGCGCCTCCAAAACTCTGTCCAACAAATTACTCAGTCCTAAAAACTCCAGAAATAATCAGAAGAAACTCCCGAAGTAATCAATAAATGGGAATTTTAATTCCTAACATTCACACAAACATACATGTGCACCTTCTTCAGTGGACGATACGAGAAAGATAGAAAGGAACGAAACTGCCTTGTTGAAATGAGGGCACGATGGAAGGAGAGAAGGATGTGTGCCACGTTGAAAACGCTGACAACAAAACATGAAATCAATCAATTGGTGGGGTGCAATGCCTTCTCTCCTCTCCTCCTCCTCCCTCATTTCACAACACGAAAACTTGACATGCTTAGTACCGAAATTCGTCTCTTTCCTCTCGAGAATACTGTCCTTTCGCATCACTTGAATCGATCATTAACCATTAGCACTGCTCACTTCAACAGTTAAACTGGTAGCACAAACAGAACCACAAATAGCTGAAGCGCACAACACAACCAACGTCTGTGCACACATCCGTGGAATGCTAACTTTATGGATCACAAATGCTAGCCCTGCCGGTCAAAACCGCCCCGCTCTCCCTACCCTCCCACATTAGTACATCATCTACGTGCTACTCACTGTCCTATTCCGTACATTCAGTCACCTAAAATTCAATCACTCGCCGGTCGAATTAATCAATGTCCATAGAATTGATATGCACCGTTACGCAACTCTCAAACTCTCTTATTTCCCGTATTGTTATTTTGGAATTAAAATTGACGTGTTATTCCGCTTCCGTCGCTGCTCTATCATAGTGGTGTGTGCGTGATGCCAGTTGCGGAATCATGTTACATTATACTCAGACAGACAGAATTCATCTAGTATATTATTCCACATCCGTCATTCTCATTTCGCAATACTACTTACGAAATGTCAAAATGCACGCAATTATCATGCGGAAATAGCTATTGCAGAATGCCAGTTGCGGAATATCGGATTACTGTCCTTGACATACTTACCTTTTGTCTAGCAATTAAAAATCTGTACCAACAAAGCGGAAGAACAAGATCATAAAATCCCTCGACCCTTTCTTCTTCTAACACATTAAACCTAATCTTTTTCTAGCCAGAAAGTTGTAAATAATGTAAGAATATTATTCATGTTTCAAAGAAGTTACACGATATATGAAACAAATAATAATTATCAGGAAGTATAAAAATTATATTACTTCTAAAGAAGAGGATTTATAAGAATCATTTTATTTAGATTAAAATCTACGAGTGAAAATTGCTTATTTTAATGATAATAATTACTAGTTGTTTCAATGATACCTACAAATAGGTGAAAGCAACCAATAGATTTAAAAGCAAGATTAAATATTTTAAAATGTTAGCCTTATGAAGCATTACATGCAATATGCAAGAGATTCTCGATTCAATTTTATGTCTCACCTGTACTTCGATAACTGCGATACATAGATCCAATGTGTTGCAAAAATCTACAAAACTTCAATTTTACTTTTTAAAAAAAAAAAAAAAAAAAAGAAAAAGAAATAGACATTTAAGAAACCCAAGTATTTTACTCAGTTTACAGCATCAAATGTTTTTAAATTTTCACGGGATTGTTTCAGATTACCTCGTTCTTCTTTCAAACATTTCAATCTGTTGAGAACATTTTTAAAACTAAATCACGGTCGACAGTAATAACACATCTCTCTCTCTCTCTCTCTCTCTCTCTTTGTCACAATTCTCTCTTCTTAACAGGATTATACTTTGATCAGTACTAAACAAAAGAATAAAAACATGATTAATAAATACATCCCAGATCAAAAAACCACTTTCTACTTCTTGCTGTCTCCATTAAAATAGATTTATTTTATGAAACTATTAATTAACCTAAAATTCTGGACCAAATTCTTCCGATAGTTTAAAATTTGTAGAAACTGCAAATTATATTTAATTGAATTAAAACAAAATCCGATGTTATTATGCGCACTAAAATAAAAATTGAAAAATTAAGCAATTTCGGGGCATTTAATTTTTTTTTCCTCTTTTTTTAATATTACAACTACAGTATAAAGAGATTTTAAAATGAACATCTTCGATTTTTTAAATACATATAAGCCTTAAATGAATTAAAGCAAATATGGATTTATCATAATGATAAAATGTTATTAACGAAAAATCTAAAATAATCTAAAATATTCGTATATTCCACAATGAAAAAACGTAAAATAGTCTAAACTATTCGTACATTACATTAAATTTTACAATTTGAATAAGTTAAGTAATAGAATAAAAACAAAACTCTAGAACTGTGCACACAATTGTTTGTTCATTAAAGAAATCTTATTTAAAACAACCAGCAATCAAATTTCAAATTTCTAATAAAACAAATTGATTTGATACAAATTAATTTGAAATTGGTGTGTGTAGCAGTTCAGTGATAGATAATATGAACCATTTCAAAATCTACAAACAAAACAATTATGTGTCATTCATTATTAAACTGATATTTTTTGTTGTACCGAATAATTGTATCATTTTAACAGTGATTTTATCAATTTACTCTCTTACCTTGTTTTATCTCTTTTTTCTTTTAAATCTCATTATATCTCTTCTTGTTTTATTCAATTTAGTTGCATATACTTTGCTCAAAAATATGCAAAAACATACAATTCCACATCGAATTCTTATAATTAATTCATGATATCATGCATTTTTTATTTTTTAAAAAAAGAAAGATTAGTTTTTCTAGGATGTGATAACATAATCAAAAATGAATCTGATAGCTTTGAGCCTTATATGGTTGATAATACACTTCATTAAATCAACAATTATTGCAGAACAAATGATTTATTCTCGAAGTATAAAATATTTAAATGTGATAACATAATCAAAAGGAATAATAAATTTTTTCTAAAAAAAAAATTATATAATCGCATTTTGGAATTTTCATGTTTAGAAAAATAATATACATATATGTAATACGAAATTTTTTTCTCAAAATAAAAAATAAAAATTGATATATTTAATTGTAAGATTTAAATATCACTGACAAATTTACAGGTAAATTTCCTGCGATAATATACCATCTTTTTTTTTGTAGTTAATGAATTAACGGAAATTCTACAAAATAATCGGCGGAAACAAAAAGGCTTTCAATTTATTTGCCAATTTTAAAATGCTTTAAAAGTTTTCACACATTATTTGTCTTTTTCAGTCATTTTCCTAACTTTCACACAAATTTTTCTTAGCTTTTTTCATAAATTTTCAAACTTTTTGAAATGAATAGGATTACATTTAAAGAGAATATTTTCAGGTAGACAAAAAACAACAAAAAACAAATTATCATTGTGATATAAAGCATGAAAATATTTTTTTTAAATGTTACCTTATTCCGTCGCTGCCTCTAATGATCGTTCATTCATCTGCTATAAAATGTTTAAATCTTATTATAAACTATAAAAAAAAGAAAAAAGAAAGAAAAAAAAGCAGATCCTGTAAGCTAATAAAATTTCCAAATTAAAATAACCAACATATATTTTTCCATTTTCTAAAAATGATTGTATTAAAATTCTATTTCCTGGATACTGGATCGAAAAGTGTTGCCTAAAAAATATTTTTTTTAATCTACCATATATTTATTTATAAGCATGCATTTGCGCGCATTATGCATTATTGCATGTGCATTGCTCTCCCTAGCGCTTTATAAGCGGTGTTTTCAGGTTTTTCTTTTTTTTTTTTGTTATGCAGTAAATGCATTTTCCCAAGAGAAAATTTCGTTTTTTTTATTTCATTTTACTTTCTTGTTGCTGTTGCAACAGAAGCGAACAGCATTATATCCTTTATCTAATAGATTATTCAGTTTTTCATCTTAATTTTTCGAAACTTATTACATGATTAGTATTTGCATACGATTAGTGGTTTCAGTTTAAATTTCCTTTAATTTAATGCGCAATTTCATCAACTTGTGCCCTTCATTTACATTCATCTGTATAGAGAGAGAGAGAGAGAGAGAGAGAGAGAGAAATGAAATCTTACGACTAATTTCAAGCTAATATAGAATTTATTTCCTTCTCTGTTCAACAATAAAGATTTGAGAACTGTGAAAAACATTTGGATAAGAATAATACCTACTAAGAATTGATCTTTTACCCTCTTCCTAATAATTTAGTACATTAACATTATGATAGCAAGTTACTGATAGGTTAGAAATTCAATGAAAATTAAATTTGAAGAGTTAATAATAATCATCAAAAGAATGTATTTGAAATAACCACTAAATATTAACTAATATATCATTTAACTCAAAAGATTGCTATTAATACTTCTTATCTTTCGGAGATGTTCATTCAACATTATTCCGATATTCTCTGTACATTCAAACATTCGTATCAGTTTTTCGTTTTTTTTTTTCTATAATATCCTTCATTAGATAGAAATTCTTCTTGAAAATTTTCTTTTTTTTTCTGTCTTTTTTTTTGATATAATTTTCCTCAACTTCAAATTTAATGTGAAAATATGATTGAATTGAATCGATCTCATATATTTGTAACTGTAAATGAAAATAAATGGAAAAACAGCCTATAAATTTGATTAGTGCATGATTATCGCTTCAATACCGCTCTTTTCTTCATTTTTTATTTATTTTTTCTTATTATTATTTTTTTTTTTTTTTTGAAGGGGCGGTTACTGAAATGAATTCCATAAAAAATTTAGCAAACCAAAGATTTCAATAATCTTCACTTTACTGTAACTAACAGCTCTCAAACTAACAAACAACCGTTGATTGGCGTATTACTAGTTCTATCCATTACTAACTTAGCTAGCTAACTAACTAACTAGCTAACTTCAGTGTTCTTTTTGCTTATTTTAAAGTCTGCGCAGAATATATATATATAAATGACACATAACATACTAAGATCATTTTACTCAAAAGCTATTACCATTTTTGCAAAAATTTCAATAAAATGTTGATATTTTTCATCAAGCCTTCTTTATAATATAAAATTGATATGTTTAACTGACGGCAATCCAAAAATATGCATACGAAATGAAAGTTAGATCAATAATAAGTGGTGATTAAAGAAGAGAAAGCTTTTGCCACCTGGGAAATAAGCTACGCCCAAATATTCATTTAAGGCAATTTTAACATCGAAATGCTAGCTGTCAATTACAGTGGCTGTCAAAAAGATATGTATGCTTGTATGTGTATGTGTGTGTGTGTGTGTGTGTGTGTGTATGTGTATGTGTAAAATATTACACCTCACTTCCTCATTGACAACAAATTTCATGGTCCAGTAGAGCGCACGATAGGATGAGTGAAAGGGTATCAGACTAGATTAGTTTCTCTAGTTTGTAGTTTCTATCTATCTTCAAGCATTATCTAATTTTAAATGGCTATGTCCCAACTGAATTAGTCATAGTTTGTTTTAAATACTCAAACTTATCCATTTTCTCATTCATTCTTCCATTTATTTATCATTAATAACTAATAAAATTAAAAGTTAGTTGATGTAATAAAACTTTAACAATAGATAACATTGTTTTTTTTTAAATGTTGACCTATAGTGAAATGAATTATATTCAATTATAAGAGAAAAAAATTCCTTGGATCCAAATAACAAATTAAAATTTTTTCTTAAAAAAAAACCATGCATATTTTTTACTTAAATTTAAAAATATTTGCATACCGGTTCATGCAATTTAAACACTAATCTTCCTATAATTTTTCTAGCGATAACTCCACCTAGTGAAATTTGAAGTCTTAAGTTTGAAATACAGACAACATGGGAATGAATCAACATAAAAAGTGAGTGCAGCTATTTTTTTTTTCGTATACTATCTGGCATTTAACTATAAGTTAAACTTGCTTTAGGAGTAAGTTGCAAACGGTAAATATCCTCTTGCTGATAAATCTTTGAAATAATTCTATTCTTCTTTTCCGGAATATTTTGTTGCTTTCACTGTCATATACATGTATAATTTCTATTTTCAATCATTTGTCAATCATTGATTCAGTTGCCGAAATGAAAAGAGTAAGCAAAAAATTTTTATTGCTAAAATTCCCAAAAAATTAGAAAAACAAAAAACAAATTTTCACTTATTCAGTGCTGGAAAGTTGGTTTTTTTTTTGGAAAATATATCAAGAAATGAAATGATAAAGCCGATCAAAAGAAGATATCATTAATACTTTTTCCACATAGAGGAATTTTAAAGATTTGCAAAAAAAAAAAAAGAAAAAATCATATACCGCTTAATGCCGGAAGGTTTAGGACACAGGAAATCAGGGCCAGAAATGATGAAATGGTTAGATTGATAGAATTACATCAACAAATTAGAGCTATTTCGAGCAAACAGCCAAGCAACGATCATATTAAATACACCTTTTTTTTTTTTTAACAAACACGAATTGTTCAATAGACCAAGAAAAATTTTCCGAAACGGGCTAGTTACATAATAAAATATGGTTTATTGTTTATTTACCAATAAAAATTAATAGTTAATAGCATTTCAAAAAAAAAGAAAAAAGGAAAAAAACGAAGGTGTAAATCTATGTGATCTTTTAGCAACAGAATTTTTTAATTTTTTTTATACTTATGAATCAAGTTGTCTATTATTATTTTTTCTTTCTCTAATAAAAGCGATTTCATTGAAGAGATTTATCATATCATCCATCTATTTCATAATTAAATGATGTAATTTGAGAGTTACGACCAAATTTATCCTTATTTAGTTGTTATCGAATTATCCGATTAGTAAAATGCAGTCATTTTTCTAAAATTTTAATAAAAAATTAGCTGGAAACAAAGTGAAAACTTTCTAGAATTATTGCCGGCTATATGGCAGCTATGCAATTCTACTGACTACTTATAAACACGAACTATTATTACTGCTAATTAAGACAGGCATTTTGGTAACATCTGTAATGATTGTTCCATATCTTGCCCGTATCGTACTACTTTTACCCGAATTATCACCTATCCAAACGGATCATCTGGCAGATATCATTGAAGAGCAGAAATTGCATGGTGAATGTTTTATTTATTACATTTGATTTCATTTACTATTCATGAAATTTTCTTTTTTCCTTTTGTTCCATTTATGTAACTTTGGAACTTGCACTAACAACATTGATAGGGAAGATTATTTTAAATTTACTTTGTAGATAATTAAACTTCACATCTATTTACAGGTTTTAATAAACCAAAGTTTACACTAATGTCAAAGTGAAATGAATTATGAGAAAAAAAGTGAAATGAATTTAGTTTAATCGATGGTTTATCTTCTACCTAAATATATTTCTTTAAAAGTTGTAAATAAACAGAATATATTATAAGCCTATGAATGCAGGATGGATATTAATCAAGAATCTCCTAAAAAGTACAAGTTAATCATTTTCGTCAACATCAATCGATAATGCATAGTTAAGTGTTGTATCCGTGTAACGGAAATTTTATTTTAGCTAAAGAAAGCGAACGAAATCAAATTCTCGATAAGCATAAGTCATGTGTTCCAGTGAATGGAGAGTTACGAAAAGAACTGATACAGGTAACCATTTCATATTCCTTTCCATCTTCTCTTACTTAGTGATGAATGGATAACAAAAAAAAAAAAGAATTAATTGGTATATAATCGAATACATACTTTGTGAAGAATCACTGTTAAATGTTAGTATAATTATGACATTTTGACAATTAGTTCATTTACAAATTACGTGCTGAATCAATAATAGAAAGGCGCAAATATACTCTTATCCAATTACCTTATCCTTCAAATATTCTTATGATTCCAAACCAAATGATACAAATTTTCTTTTCCCCTCTCGCTTTTTCACTAATTAAAAACGATTAATTTCACTCACGAATTTAAAATTTATTTTAAAAATGTAGAAATTATATCGTAAATGGCATCGAAAATGAAAATTTTTTTGTTTTTGTTTGCTCTAACACATTCTCATATGAAACTAAAAATTTCAAGTCTGACCAGCTCATAAATTTTATTCACATCTTTATTTCAAATAACTGTTTTACGTAGAAAAACTTTCTTACAGTCTTTAAGATAAGAACTATATTCTCGTGGGCTTTAAAGGATTGCAAAATTCTCTATCCTACATAATTAAGGATTAAAGAAAATGACATCATTTAAAGTAAAAAAATTTGCGAAATTTCGTAATTTGAAGAAGCTGAAACTCATTTGAGCCCAAAAAATGGAAAAATTTATACTAGATGATATATATTTCTTACCTTCCATATTTTTTCCTAAATATGTTAAACCAAACGGGTAAAACGAAAACAAATCATATTAGATATCATAACTTTCAATTAAAAAATTATGAGTTCACAGATACCAAAATCTACGTTAAAAAAATGCAGAAAGAAAAACAAAAGAACAACAGTGAAACCGCTTTTTCCTCTTTTTTAGTGAAGAAAAGGTAAAGATTTAAATATTTTAGAAAAGTGTGTAAACGAATGAAAGAGAAAAAAATTGTAAGAAAACAACTGCTTACTGTTTACCATTTATCACTTTTATCGTCAACAGTTTAAATTATTTAAAAAAAAACACACAATTTGCACGTCGAAAATAAATGTGAACGAACCAATAAAAACTCTCTCACCTTCATTTATCACAGGCCTAAAATATTTTAATGCATTGCTAAAATGTATTTAATGAGAGAAACAAAATTACGGAAAGCCTTGATATGTAATCTCTACCATAAAATTCCTCAAACATTCTCAGTGATTTAATTTCCGATTTCAACCAGTTATTTTCAAACAATAATAATCAATAATAATTAATAATCAATAATAGTAATTTAATAACAATAATAATAAATAGTTTTATTATTAATAACTTTAACAATAATATTGTTACGCATGTAGAAGAAGTATGTTGGTCATTTGTTATTAGAAAGATTTAATGTAAAATCATGCAAAATTAACTAATCACTTGTTTTCTCCCAGAGGAAAAACAGAACATGCATTCGAACAGTAATTAGAAATTTCAAACAGATAAATGATAACTGACAACAGATAAGTTAACCACTGAATAAAGAAAATACTTAAATAGGCACTGGAGATTTATCAGAAATGGACAGATTTGTAGTTAAACTTTAAATATACAATTTCACTTATGTTATATCGAACTATCAGTTAATTTTTTTGTTACCTACTTTCATCTATCTACATATCAAAATTATTATTTCCATGCAGCATATAATCATACTTAGATGAACAATGCATAGTATTTCATATATGGATGTGCACTGAATGTAATAATCAATTATCACAAATATATCAAATGTGCAATTATTACTAGAAGATTATTATGATGTTATCCCAAATTTCTTTCATTTCTAGTGCAAATTAACATTTTCACTCTTTATCTTAGCAAACTTTCTTCCATTTTTTTTTTTGATCAGTTAGGAAAAAAATATATCAATAATCAAATCGAATTTTACCACATATTTGAAAAGTCTTTGTGTCGTAAAATATAATGATGCATGTTGAGGTATGATATTGCGCAATTAGTATAACATTATTTAATGTACGAGATTAAAAGAATAATTTATTTGCAAATAAGAATCAAGAAGAAAAAAAGCATTCCACAGTATCTAACTGATACATTTATAAATACAAATGATAAAATTGATTTAGGATACTTTGATAATCCACGAGAGGAATAGTGATTTAAAAAACAAAAGTAGTCAAAAAATCCCTATTTGAAGAATAAATTATACGTAAAAGAAAAATTGAAAGGGATGAATTTGAAATTTTTGTGAAAAAAATCAACTGAAGTTGTAATATCTAACCAGGTAATCCTTTCAATTATCTCATCCTTTTATATCACAAATAATAAAAATATATTTTATATCAAGGTAATCTTAAATTTAAAATTAACATAATAGGGTTTATTCGATGAGCAAACATATGATAAGAATATATTACCAACGGACAATTCAATAGAAGTAATTGTGGAAGTAACAGTACAAAGTATAACAGAGATCAGTGAAATAACAAGCAGTTTTAAAGCAGATATATGGTTCAGTCAAATATGGCATGATCAACGACTCGATTTTAGGGTAACTAACTTTTAAAATTTATCAATATTATATCAATCTTCTAAAATTTATCAAAATAATATCAATACATCAATATTATAAGAGTAAGATTGGTAGATTCTATGCATTTTCTAGTCTTTTCAAAATATAAATAATGCATATCTTTAAATGTGCTACGTTATGATAGGATCACATCATATTTATTCGTCAAAAAAAAAAAGAAAAAGAAATCGTGCATATAATACTATCCTTTCCAGCATTTAAATTACTGTTTGACGAATTTATCATTGGCAGCTCATAAATTACCCAATTTATGGACACCAAATGTTTGCGTTGTTAATAGTAAAAAAGTAACAGTACATACATCACCATCACAGAATATTCTTCTATTAGTATTTCCTAATGGAACTGTATGGCTTAACTACAGGTATAATTATTTATTTATGAAACAATCAATAATTAATAGAAAAATATATTTCCAATTTACAAGATGCATTTTTATTTCTCATGCTACTTAGTATTCAACATCCATATTTGGAAAATTCAAAATAATAAAGAAGCACTAAACGATTTTTTTAATCCCCATAAGCTTTTTTTTTTTTCTCTCTTTTTAATATTTTCAAAACCGTTATTTTTCGGCTAAATCCCAAAAATTCTTTATTTGAATTTGCATGTGAAATAACTCCTTCACATAAAAAAAACTAATTTATATTCACAACAAAACAAAAATAATCGCATCCTTTTTTTTTATGCAGTTCTTCCTAGTTATCAAGCATTAATTTGTTTCAGAGTTAGGAAGAAGACCAAATGTAGCCATTTCTCGATTTGTGAAATCGTATCTCGAAACAAGATTTCACATCGATATCTTAGAATATTTCGTAAATGATCAAAATTGTGCTTTTTAGTTTCAATTAGAGAATGACACACTTCAGGATTAGTTTGCAAGGACCATGTCAACTTGATTTAACTAATTTTCCCATGGATACACAACAATGTAATCTTATCTTTGAGGTAGTTTATTAGAAATTATGTATTATTAGAAATAATTATTTATTAGAAATATTAAACATTTATTTAACCTACAGCCTGATTACTTATGAATTAAATATTTGCTTCATTACGGCTACTTTAATATTTGATATGACTGAATACAATTTCTGGATTAATCCGGTACTTTAGATAGAAATTTGTGAATGTATGAATGCTTTAGCCTAGCATGGAATTTAATAAGTCACATTATGAATATAAAAATTAAAAAAGTTTAATGAATTGTGATTTTCTGGTTTAGTAAAATTGCTATTGAAGTGATAATTCTTAAACGCTTAAATGTAAACAGTTACAATAAAGCGAATATGAAAAAAAAAAAAAAAAACGGATCAACAATCAAAAATGTTTTGTTTACAGAGTTATTCATATAATACAGCGGAAGTGAGAATAGTATGGCGTGATTGGGAACCTATATCAATTCCCGATCAGAGTAGCAAAAATTTGCCAGACTTTGTACTTACACATACTGAAAATAAGAACACAACACTTTTTTATACAGCTGGCCAATGGGACCAACTGGAAGCTGTTTTCATTTTTCGCCGTCTTTACGGATATTACGTTTTACAGGTAACTGATGTTTCACGCAGCAATAAAATCAACATACCACTTCACGTAGTCTATTATTATCATACAAACATATATATTTAGAGAGGGAGAAAGATTATATATAATGAAATAATGAACTTCGATCGTTAAGTGTTTCCGTTTAATTTCTTTCCTCAAAATTAAATTAAGGGTACATTATTTAGCATCTTTTTTTTTTCAGGCTTATATGCCTACATATTTATCAGTATTCATATCATGGATAGCATTCTGGATTGATACAAAAGCATTACCAGCACGCATAACGCTCGGTGTTAGCTCACTGATGGCATTAACATTTCAATTCGGTAATATTGTCAAAAATTTGCCACGTGTGTCATACGTAAAGGTAAGATAAGCATACATTTCTATACTATACCAATTTTTTCCATATATCTCCAAATAGCTCACTGATGGCATTAACATTTCAATTTGGTAATAGTGTCAAAAATTTGCCTGTGTGTCATACGTAAAGGTAAGATAAGCATATATTTCTATACTATACCAATTTTTTCCATATATCTTCAAAGCTATTTTAATTTCAAACTTATTCTTAGCAAACTAAGTATTTATAATTTAAAGTATGATGCTCACAAGCGATGATTTAACAGAATTTATATTGCCTATTTCTTAATTACAACTGATAAACAAATGAATAACTTGAACTGCAAAATTCTCACTTTGTAAGTTAACAATTATTGAACGTATAAACTTGTTCCAAGTTATAATACGAAACGAAAAGAAAAATGGTTGAGTATGGAGCAAAATAAACATTTTGATTTAGATTCATTATTCAGGCACTGGATATATGGATGTTTGGGTGTGTTGGCTTTATCTTCTTATCCCTTGTTGAGGTAAACTAATCAACACAATAACAACAATATAGTTATAATGCGTTTTTGTCCTCATCCTAAGTTTCATCCAAAAGAAAATTTAAGAAAGCATAATCGAGCTTAAACTGCTAAATAAAACATAACTACCTTCATGGCAGTGTGAAAATATCATCTGATTTGATGGATCTATGCTAGCATCCAGATCAAGCTCTTAATCTTATCCGTAATAAGTGTACTTCATAATAACAACGAAATGAAGACCTGTTGATATCATTCGTTATCCTTTTGCAGTTGGCAATTGTTGGCTATGTAGATAAGTTAGATTTGAGAAGACGACGCGTACGAGTTCGAGAGTCTAACCTTCATACTCAAGCTGAACCATGGAATATGAAACTGACGAGAAATGATTCACGTACAAATTCTAGACTTCCATTATCAAATATAAGTAAGTTTATTGCTGAGTACATAATATGCAGATTTCTAAGAAATGGGACAATAACAGGAGTTCTGAGGTATATTTCAGATAGTCCAGTGAAAGCTTTGCAACAAAATGGGTCATTTCTCTACTTGAATTCAGATAACCGGAATATGCATGACAATAGCAGTTTGGCAACACTTTGGTCATCCGATTATCCACCCAGACGGATGCAGCGGGAGAGCTTTTTTCGCCGTATTTCAACTGCTGAAGATCCAAGAAAAACGGACGGAGAAAAAATTGACGAGGTAATGGCTTTTTCCTTCAAATACTTATGAGTTTTTACTTTTCAAAACTTCTGTAAGCTGCACTTTAACTATATATGACCATCGAAAGTTTAACCAAACAATGAATTGAACCGGATAATTTGCTTGATTTTATCAGAGTTAAGATGTGAAGGAAACTCACGAATAGTAGCACACGACAAATTTTTTACCATTAAGAAAAGAATTAAACACATTTAAGACCAAAACTTGAGGTTTTACGATTAAGAAAGAAAACAAATTGCTTTAACAGTTGTCTGTCAAAAGATAATTTTCAGATTTCTGGCAAAACCTTTCCATTGCTATTTATCGCTTTCAATATGTTTTACTGGTTTTACTATATTGGTTTATGCAGAAGATTCACAAAATAAACTTGTATATTTGTTACAAGATGACAGAGCAGTTCACTCCTTGTGCAAAAACATCTATATGCAATAGCTGAAAGAGAAAAAAGCTGGAATGAATAAAACCTTATTAAATGAAGATGAATGAATCATCCTAAAATCTCATCAGAAATAACGCCTCTCCTACATACTAAATAAAATCAGCATTTAAGTTAAAAAAAATTTAAGTTAAAAAAAAAAAGAATGTTCACCAAATGATGGGATAAAGGCAATCAAAAAAGGTTTATTTTCGCATTGAAATTGGAAAGAAAAGTTAAATTTCAAGGTAGAACAAAATAGGATTATATATTTCAGTGGTGCCACGACTTTGAGACTGTAACACTGTAGAGAGAAAATTATTTTTATCACAAGCTAACTATATACTAAGCAGAGAAAAAATATAATAAATTCTCGATGTAATAAATGTAGCAAAAGAGTACACAATAAAGTAATGATTTATTGATAACATTGAGAATTTCACTGACGATATATGACTCAATCTGCGCCTAATTACCTGTATGAATAAAACTGCGCAACAACACTAGCCCACGCCACTTTGCGCCAACTTCATCAATACAGCTAGTTGACTTGGCCTTAATCCAGCAGTTAAATACATGCGGTCCATCATCATACCCCACAATGAAATATTTTCTCTCCCACGATAATACGATAAAGGATAGACAGATGATCTAATCACTTCACAGACGATCTGATCTCTTTCGTCTTCCGAGCGTCATTGTCACAGTAGCATTGGTATTAATGTAGTGTGGAAGAATTTCTTGAATACATTTTCTGAATACACGCAGAATTTTCTAAATTTTCTGAATACCTGCAAAAAATTTAGGAGAAATTAGTTTAGTTAGAGTAATTGATTATCGAATTTCCCAAGTATTACACTTGTGCCAGACAATCTTTTACTAAGCATACAAATAATGAATGAATAAATAGGAAAAAAAAAAACAAAAACATTTTGTTTATTTTAAAAGAATGAATAGTATTTGCAATTAGTTAAAGTGAATAAGTCATTTTAACCTTAATGAACTAATATATTTAACAGTAGTTCAGACCTTCACTACCATTAAAGTATGATAGGCCTTATTTTGCACCTGATGCCTCGAAACCCTTACTTTTATAAAGTATGGTAGACCTTATTTTGCACCTGACATTTCGAAACCCTTACTTCTACAAAGTATGATAGGCCTTATTTTGCACCTGACATCTCGAAACCCTTACTTTTATAAAGTATGGTAGGCCTTACTCTACACTTAGCACCCCAAACCTTTACTCTTACAAAGTGTAGCAAGCCTTGCTTTGCACTTCACTCTTATAAAGTATGATAGGCCTTACTTTGCCCTTAACAGCATTCCGAGCTTTCACTCTTATAAAGAGTGATAAGCCATAATTTATCATTGCCTTAAACAGTATAAGTAATCAGCAAGAAATAAGACGTTTCAAAGATTCGTTGTAAAACTAAAAGAAAAGTAGTGCGAAAGTTAGAAGGTGCAGGTAATTTGTTAAAGGTGACAAGAATGAAATTACATCTTTTCATCCTTTTTTCTTCATCCATTAACTCTCTAATATTCATTGATTATTAACAATTTGACAGATAATGAGTGGTCTACAAAGGCGGTGCAACTTTTTTGAGGGATGTTTAAATTATTGAAATCGTACTTTCAAAAAATAACATAATCCTCTAATTTCAATTATAATTGAAAAATGTAAATTTGAAATTAGCAAACATCTTTCATTACTACTTATTTATTTATGTCAGAAAATTTTATGTATGCTTTAATTGGTTGATATTATATTTGAAAATAGCTAAATGAAATTTTACTGATGATAAAATTTCATCAATATTAACCTTAATAAAAGGATAAGCAATTGATTTTTGCAGTTTTTGTAAAATAAAAAAAAGAAATTAATTTTGACACAAATTATTTTGTCAAAAATTAATTATTTCATTCATATTATGTGATATTTTTATTTCAACTGATATTATTCCAACTAATTTTCCATTTTTTTAAGCAACTGAAAATTTATGAATTTCAAACAAAAATACACTTTTTAAGGGAAGTCCTTTTTTTTTCTCCTTTTTAAAATAAACAATTTCATTTTAGACAATTCAAAAAAGCAAAAAATAATCGATGATAATTCGAAATAGTTTTTCACGTTTTAAAAAATGAGAATAGAGAACTGACATTTATCATTTCGGATTATTTAGCTAATTATCTTTCTGGCTCCTAATATTATGCAAGCATGCAGAATTCCGCATGCAAAATGTTTTTTTTTTTTTGTTTATTTTTTTTTTAATTTTATTTTTTTTACATTAAATAATTGTTTTGAGTAACAATGCTGTATGCTTGAAATATTTCCCTCATTAATAATAATTTCTGATATTTCTTACATGATTAATGATGATTTCTTTTCTGATCTTTTAAAAACAAACCATTGTTAAAGACTAATTGGAATTTTTCACAATTATCACTTATTTCATTTGAAATGACATTCTCTAAAACTACAAAACTAAGAAAAAAAGAAAAAAAAAATCATTTCATAGTTGCAAGTTGAATTATCTTTCATTGGTGTAAATTAATTGATAATGGAGAAATTTAATTGCCATAATTTCTATCATCTTTTTTTCAAAATATACAAAATTTAATTGTTTAGGAGGGAATAATTAGCAAAATTAAGAGCTTTTCTTTGATCAAAAAACGGACGATCAGAGCAATCAAGAAAAATAAGCGCTATATTTGAACATAAATATATCTCTCTTCGTTCCTACATTCTTACATTGTATGATTAGTTTGCGGCCAGTTTTTTTTTTGTTTTAATTTAGGTAAGAAATTTTACAGTAGGTAAATTTTAATATCATTTAACAGAAGTGAGAAAATTATTGAAGTATTATTAAAATTTCAATAAACAGTAGTGATATTATATCATACAAATTTTTAAAATAGAGGTGGAGAATGATAATTTTGTTCAAAAAAATTTTACACATTTGGCAACTCATAAATTTTTTGTCAGTTCTTTTAAGCGAAGGCTAAATTTGCGTTAATTTATTTTCAGTAAAAAGTTTATAATATGGCTCGTAAGAAGGGTAAAGCTTGGAGAGCAAAGCGTAGGAAAATTTCTCGAAAAAATTCAGCTCGTAAAAGCAATGAGCCATGCAGTTCAAAATCATCTGGCCCAAGATCATCTGGTCCAAAACCATCCGGTCTAAGACTAACCGATCCAAAACGATCCGATCCAGAACTATCCGATCAAGAATCATCCGAGTCAGAATCATCCGAACCAGAATCATCCGATTCAGAATCATCAGATTCAGAACAACCAGGACCATCAGAAACAACCGATCCAAAGCCACCCGAACCAGGACCATCTACCAGTACAGTAGCAGTAGATTCAGACAATAAACCACCCGAGAAAAGTCCAGAGGAACAGAGACGTGAAATTACACGAAAGTTTTGTGAAGTGCTAATGTCAACTTTAAGCATATTCAACTTTGGAGAGAAAAATAATATACCAACTGAAGTTCTAATGCTAATTTTCATAGTAAGATATACTTGTTTTATATAACATCAATTAAGCTAATGAAATAATTGTCGCAGTTTAGTTTTGCATTCTCGAATCACTTTGCGCCTTAAAAGCTATCTTGAAAATAGTCAATCTATTTTAAATTAATGCGATAATGTCATTAAAAGAGCGCCAGCAGAACTGTTTGGTTTTCTAATTTTAGCCAAATTTTTGCTGCTAACTTACTTTTCTAAATTTCATCTTCGTTCTGATCAAATTCTCATTAATATTATTTCGTGTGGTCATATTCGATCATATATCTCTTCTAATTTTCGCAATTCTCATCGATCATTTTGTTATGTTTATTTTACAACTCAATATGTGTGCACATATTATGCAAAAGTGCACGCTTAAAATCAAAGTTTAAAGTTTAAATTTACATCCTAGCTTTTTAATATTATATTTAGTACTTTTTGATTTGTTATTTGCGAAGACACTATTAAATTAGAAGTGTGAATTGATCATTATTGATTTTTTTTTTACTGCTGGATCGAAATTTCCGATGTAGCACCCTCTAAAATTGTCTGAAAATTACAAATATTTTCAAAAAAGGATTATTTCAGAAGGGTAGATGGAGAGCAAATTCAGAAATATTACTACCAAGTTGGGTTAAACATTACAATAAATTCGGTAGAATAGATGGACCAGGATTTAATTATATGCGAAGAGATTTTCGTATCATAAGAATTGAAGTATCAGCTAATATTAAGAGATTAATCAAAAAATTTCCATTTGGATGCGAGGAAGAAAATGAAACCACTTCAGAGAATAAGGAAACTGAGCAAAATGAATCGAATCAAGAAAAGGATGAAAAAACCGAAGAGACCAATGCAAAAGAAGAAGTAATAATTGAACAGTCTACTTCAATGGAGAATGTGACAAGTGAAGAACCTAATTCAATACAGAATGTGACAAACGAAGAATCTAGTTTAGCGGAGAATGTGACAAATGAAGAATCTAGTTCAGCGGAGAATGTGACAAATGAAGAATCTAGTTCAGCGGAGAATGTGACAGACGAAGAATCTAGTTCAAATGAAAATGAAGAAAATCAAGAATCTGAATCAAAAACGGATGAGGAAGATAAGGACAAAGAAGATAGTGAGGTATCTAGTGATGAAGATGATGATAGCTGTAATATGCCAGCAACCTTATTAGCCGAATTACGACAGGATTATGTTAAAGAATCCGGTAAATTAGATACCTATAATTAGATTTATTTTAATTCATTCAATAGTAATTAATGTTTACTAATGTTATTACAGTCATTTATGATAAAGTATTTAAATTACTGCCGAACAATCTAAACAATAGTTAGAAATATTAGCAATCAGATCATGAGTGCTTTATCAGATTATTATCATTTAATAGGTTATCACTGAATAACTAGGAGTTATCATTGCTTTGCTAGATGAACGCTATTTGACTTGGCTAGCATTTACTTTACTAAGTTATCAATACTTGCTTAAATTATTATCACTTAGTTAAATTTGTCAATTATTGAACAAATCTTTATTTTATCATAATTTTTTTTCATTTATGCTATAAAATTTATTCAAACAGAACATATATGTATGCATGTAAAATCATTTTAGTTTGGAGAGAAAAGGAAAGAAAATTGAAAAAATAAGAAGTTTACAAAATGTTTTTTTTTAAAAAAGTTTATAAAAAATAATTCAATGAAAAGATTTTGTAAACTCGAATTTGAATTTCGAATGAATGAAAATGTTGTTAAAATTAGCAATTTAAATTGTTTTGCAAAATTCTCAGTATATTTTAGAAAATGATCCTTCTATTTTTAATCATTTCATACTTTTAACAATTTAAGAAATTGTGAAGTTTTTTACATAATACTTTGAAATATTTCAGCTGCGGCTAATATTGCTCTCGAAATAATTTGCATGTCTAAAACACTAATACGTTTGTTTATTTTTGAAAAGCATCAGGTTATCATTTTGTTATTTATGAAAGATTCTATTTTATTTTCTCACTTATCAAATCTATATCATTACTTTTATCAAAATCTTACTTTTTCACTTATCATTCATCCGAAATATGCTGGAACATTTAGGATGAAAGATAAGTACATAAGCTAGGAAATGGAATATTTTAAGCATATTTAAATATAATTTCATAAACAATTTATGAAATTAGCAGAATTATTTTAGATGGTAACTGAATGGGAAATGGCTAAAGAAGCGTACGTTTTACGAACGTTAGATTGGAGATTAGCACCAGGAATGAAAATTCTTTGTGATGAAATAGCCAAGGAAATGATTGAAATTGATAAGGCTCTCGAAGCAATTTTGTGTTTAGTACGATATGAAATGGCATCAAATTTAATGAAAAGACTTGAGGTAGGTGAATGAATGAATGAATGAATGAATGAATAAATGAATGAATGAATGAATGAATGAATGAATGATTGAATGAATGAATGAATGAATGAATGAATAAATGAATGAATGAATGAATGAATGAATGAATAAATGAATGAATGAATGAATGAATGAATGAATGAATGAATGAATGAATGAATGAATGAATGAATGANTTTAGTACGATATGAAATGGCATCAAATTTAATGAAAAGACTTGAGGTAGGTGAATGAATGAATGAATGAATGAATGAATGGATGAATGAATGAATGAATGAATGAATGAATGAATGGATGAATGAATGAATGAATGAATGAATGAAAGAATGAATGAATGAATGAATGAATGAATGGATGAATGAATGAATGAATGAATGAATGAAGGAATGAATGAATGAATGAATGAATGAATGAATGAATGAATGAATGAATGTGAAAATCTGCATGAATGATTTAAAAAGTTTTCATACTTACAAGAATATTTATTGAGTTTAATTAGTTTAATTTTAAATTATTACATTGTTGATTAGTTTTCTACTTGTCTCAATAATTTTTTTTTGTTTATTGTAAATTGAATGTTTAATGTAAAAATCATATGCAAATTGATTTAGTATTATTATTTTTATTTACTGTTATATATTATCATTGGTATTGTTTATTTATTTATTATTATTATTATTATTATTATTATCATTGCTATTTAGTACTATTAGTATTGTTTATTATTATTATTAATTGTTATTATTCATGTTGATTGTTACTTTTAATTATTACTTTTTTTTGCAAAATTATCTCATAAATTATTTTAATTAAACTTTTCAAATTTGAAATTCCAAGTTGGACATATGAATAAATTCATTCCATTAATATAGTTAAATCCTTCTGCATCGTTTCTCTTTGATAATTCTTTCAAACACAAAAGAAAGTTTTTTTTATTTTGATTTTTTGTTTAAAAAAAACCATATACAAATTGATTTATTATTATAATTTATTATTAGTACTATTCTCTCTGTTTTGCTACATGAAATATCAAGAATATTCGAGTGTAAAGTGTTTTTTAATTTAATTAATGATAACAATTTTAGGAATGCTTCGGAACTAAATTGCAGAAGAGGAAACGTGTTCCAGGTAAGAAAGGTCACGCAAAAGAGGAAGATGACGATGATGAGAAAGAGGAAGAAGAAAAAGGTGAAGAAGCAGAAGGAAAAGAAATTTTGGCGCATTCTTCAACAAAGTCGAAAAATGTTGGTGGGATGGAAAAAAGTGAAGAATCTGAGGATGATGATGACGATGACGATGATGATGGTGATGATGATGATGATGATGAGGATAGTGATAAGGATGGTGATAATATAATCGATAATGAAAGAACAGAAGAGGTTGTTAATAAAAAAGAAATGAAGAAAGTAAAACAACACTTGGCGAAAACATTTTTCGATTTATTGAGAGTAACTGAATTCTTTGCCGGAATACGTGGAAATGATCAAAATGAAAGAGATTTTCGTTATTATTTAAATTATAAATACTATCGGATGTTATGTTCTTTCTCTGAAATTTATTAATATGTCATTTCTTTGTTTCTTTTGATAATTGTTGATGAAAAATCATTGTTTTATCATTTTTCTTTAATAAATCAATTTTTAAATAAGCTGAAATATTTCATCTTTAACAAATGTGGAAATTATTTCTTTTTGTTGTTGTTGTTGTTGCTGTTGTTGTTGTTGCTATTTTAAAGCAAATTTTGCTTATTCGTATTAAATATTCCAAATTTATCATCAATTTCTAAATTATTGTTTTTAAATTAATTTCCACTTCAATTTTTTTATAATTTTTCTTGTGTTTTTTTTTTTTTTTTTTTGTAGGTTTATAACATTTTGCATCAAATCAAACTTATTATACTTACTGTCATATAATTATTTCAGTCCTTGATTACTGTTTATTTTTATAATGATAATTGATACTTTGACATAAGACAGTTTGTTGCAACCATTGCGTGGATTATGATTTTGATAAAAATGTTTGATTGTGATTTTGATAAAAAAGCGTTAGAATGTGACTTTGATAAAAGCGTTTGTTTACAATTTTGATAAAAGCATTAGATGATATTGATAAGGTTAAAATTCTCTGGAAGTAATACTTCCAGAGAATTTCTGCAAAATTAATTATAAGAAATTTTAGCTTCTCAATTTTTCTTTATGAAAATTTTCTAAACTTAAATTTTAAATGTTGAAGAATTAGAGGAATTATAAGCCAGGTTCTAAGGCCTGTCAAAATGTTGTCCATTTGATATAGCTAATAATTGTGCTAATGCTATATTGATTAACTTTCAAAAAGTTTTTTTCATGCAAAATATAAGAAAAATTTTTGCATTCGCCAATTATTCTTACTTTTTTACTCAAAAGTTTTCTAACGATTATTTAAATTTTTTATATTTTTTTTCCCTATTATATCAACCTAACCATATCATTCAATTTGTTCTGTAAGAGGTCAAATTACTGAGAAGAAGAAATCAAGAGAGTGACCAATGATCACTAAGTAGTAAGATTACTTGAACAAATTTGATAGTGCATTCATCGAAATCAGTTAGATTTTGACAATTAGATCTTTGTTCTTGAGTTAAACTAATTAATTCATCATTATCATAGCCGTCACTAGCTCAAACTATAAATTTAGGATGCAAACACGAGAAATGGATGACTTATATTCACATTGTTAAAGATTGAACAGTACTTTTATTGTAACACCAGAGGTCATAAAGGTCAAAAGTAAATGCTAAACTGTAGAACATAAATACTTTCGGATTTCTACCATCTAAATGGCTTGAAACTTAATTGTTCGTTTTTATTTTGAAATGCAGCACTTAAGATTTGATTATAAAAGATTCAATTACAGTACAAAAATATGATAAAATTTGCTTTAAAAAAAAATACCGCTACTAGCAGTGTACAAGAAAATTCAGTCAAACCGAGGAGAGTAGTCCTTTTCAGATGTTAACGCAAAGAGTTGGTGAATTGTTAATACAAGCATGAATCTATGAACTATATTTTATGAATAAAGCATTTAGTTGCAGACGAAAATTAATGCATTAGAATTAATAAGTACTTTTAAAGTGATCGTATTTTGGGGCAGAAAAAGATCTTTGAAAAATATCAAAAATTATTTCAAATAAAAAAAAAATACATTTAATGTTCGATATAACATCAGGAATGAATGTGATAACATTAGGCTTGCCAATGGTACTACTAAACATCGGGAATGAATGTGATGACATCAGGCTTGCCAATGGTACTACTAAACATCGGGAATGAATGTGACATCAGATTAATAACAATAGTCATAGTATTGTTGAATGTGTGGGCTCTTACCTTTTCAAGAATTCTTTATTTCAGGTTGAAAATGTTCAAAGCATGAAATGAAAAGTGAACGATGAATGATTTCTTATAGCAATTATCACACATTTATTTGCATAATCAAATATTGATTTAAAATATATATATTGATTATTTAAATATATATTGAAATAATAAATATTGATTATTTAAAAATTAAGTACTGATTATTTAAATCAAATATTAATTTAGCTCCGATATGATGTATGATTAAAAGACGAAATTTTCTTAAATGATTTCATGAATATTTATCACTAAAATTTGATGTTTAATAAACGAAACAATTTTTTTGAACACTTTTTTTATAACATTTTTTTTTTTTGAGATTTTATGACCTTCTTGTAAATAAATTTGTGCTTATTAGTTTTGATTTTTTTCATTTTGTTTTTGTTTCAGCTTGTTTATTTTCATAGTAAAAATTTCCGAGCAATTTGAAAATAACATTTTTAAAAAAATATTTTTTTTTTTTGGAAAATTTTTTTTTCTTGTAATGAAACTTTATAATCACTTGAGGAAGAACTTACATAGCTATCAAATTGTTATACAGTGGCGGTAAATGTTTGGGTAATATTTCGAGCGGAAAGTAGAAATGATGGATAAGGCGTCGAGATTGAAAGACTGTGAAAAATTGAATTTTTAAAACATTGAATGCTAATAATTTATTGAATTAAATTATGCACATTGCAATAAATGTTGCAAACGATTAAAAACGAAATAGAAAGCATATAGCATTTTCAATAGTTATAATTTTTATTTGAAAGTTATTTCGAGATAGTTTGCAAATTTCAAACTAATTTTTCGAGAATGTTTAGCAAAAAATGATTCTGGTAAATTCTTTAGCCTTCTAACGGATTTTTGGTGACAAAATATAAAGCAGAACAAAAAAAAAAAAAAAAAAAAAAAAATATCCCCGCCATACTTGAACTTTCTTCTTATCTATTTATGTGATAGTAAAATCGATACCAAAGATTCTTTTTGATTAGATTTCTTGATGGATGTTACAGACATTTTGTGTTTAATATTTTCATTTAAATAGTTTTATCATAATTATTTTTAATTAATTATGATAGAAATTTTGGATTCAAATTTAATGTTTCTTTTTCATTAGTTTCAGAAAGTGAATGAGAATGACAAAAGAGAATAAATTGAATTATATAATTTGTATACTGGAAGTATTTACTAATTAATGCTTCCAAAACAATGTATTTTCTAAAGATGCATTTGGCACTTTTTTGATATCTATGAATTATTGATTACTTTATCGATTATTTTATCATTTCTTACTTATGTGTTTGCTGATTACATTGTTTTCGTTTGTATTTGTATTTTAAATATATTTCAAAATTTTAATGATTTAATACTTAATTCAATGTTTAGCTCGCAATGGCATCTGATGACAAGCATTCTGATCAACAAAAAAAGAGTAAAAAACAGCGTGATAAAAAATCAACTGATAATAAGGAAACAATGGAAAATTTTATGTCAAGGGTCAATAATTCACTTTTATCAAACACCGTTAATTCCACTTTATGAAATGAGCAAAGTTTGAAATAACATAGCTTACAAAAGCTTAATGAATTGAATTAATTAATGCTAGTTTCTTAGTCTATAACACTTGTCCACAAAGGGTCAGTGCAATGAAATGGTCATTTCACAGTGTAATAATTGCTGGTAATGAAATTTAGTTGAGAACAATAATTTTTAATGAGTGTATTATTTGAAAGAAATTTGTCACTTCATTTGCTAATCTTTAATGAAATATTTATCAGTTGAAACATTTCAAAATATTTTCATATAATTTTGCAGTGACTTTTTATTTTTACTTTGTTTTGTTTTTTTTTTTATTTTTAGAACTATTAAAATATATTTAGATTTGTTCCCGTTTTGAAAGATTACATCTATTGTCACGTTTGTTAGAAGAACCGGAAGAACAGACACAACGAAATCCTACCGAATTACGGCGAAAATCAAAAAAGTCTCAAAAAATTTCAAAAAATGTTCATGCATATTTTTGTGACCAACCATCAACAAGTGAACAATCAGATCCAAAATCTCCATCAAAAAAGAAACAATTGAAATTGAAGTCATCAAGTAGCAGTAATATGGAATCTAATGAAGAAACGGAAATGTTATCAGCTGAGGAATTTGATAATGCTGATTTGAGTGAACAGATTGAAGATAATACCATTATTGATTTACCACAATCAACACATTCACCAATATTTGATGAACAACCATACATTGAAAATCCGGAAGAACCGTCAACTTCGACCGGATTTCGAACAGTTCGATTTGATGATGAAATTTTAGCAAAAGTTTTAGGACCACCAAATTTTGTTGTGGAAGAAACTGAACAAAGTGAAAAAGGAATAATGCATAAGCCAAAAGTGTCCACTTTATATGCAGTTCAAAAGGAAACTCAACAGAAGAAGCATTCTGATAATGAATCATTAAGTGCAAGTTCAAAGCAAGCGGTAATAGTTTTATATTTTGTATAATAAACTTAAAATGATAATTTCTCTTCTTTTTTTAAAATTAATAATTTATCAAATATAATGTAACCAAATAACTATTAAACAATGCTTCAAATTATCTGATCATATTTTATCATGTCGTATCATGTTTTATCATGTTCTGATATATCAATATCATGATAATTTTCTATCGTTTCTCTTGTATATTTTATTATCAATGAGAGGTAATCAGCCAAATCTGTCTAATCTTTGATGGATAAACTAAGCTAGATAACAATGATTTTAATCAAATTTTTTTTTCAATGATAATAACAAAATATCAGATGCAAGTAATAGTAATACATCTTTTTAGCTTATATTTTTATTATTTTAAAATTTAAATTCTTCATTAATTATTATCAAATTTTAGATGAAACAAACAAAAGATGAGAAAACATCAAGTGCAATTAGTGCAAGTGACAAAGTGGATTTAAAAAATATAAAAGCTGAAGATATTCGTGGTCGTATAATTTTTAAAATAAATGAATATCCAACAAATAAGCCAATTATGAGTGAAATGAAATCAAAAAGTGAGAGTGAACGTGCGGAACAAGCACGTAAACGACTTCGAAGGAAATTTGAGGAAGGACAGAAATATTCATCACAAGATAAGCCGAAAAGTGGTGGTGGAAATAAGTAGAATTAAATTTGATAAACAATCGTATGACATTGTCAACAACGCATTTAAGATGAAAAAAAGAACAAAAATATGACAAATTTAATAGTCAAAAAAGCTATGAGACGAAAAGGATTAATTTGATTAATTAGCAAAATTCTTCATAATTAGTGAAAATGAGATTTGCATTTGATCTTTGAGGAACTTTTGCACTTTTATTAATAATATTTAAATTGATCGTTTTATTTTTCTCTTTTGCTATTATTTGAATATTTTCATTTCCTAACATTTTCTTTCTATTTCCCTCAAATCAATAACTACCTGCACTTTTTCTTTTTTGAAAAAAATTTGAATAAATCTTATTATGATAAAATTTTATCATTTGTCTTCCTGCAATATTTCTATTTCTTCCATAATATGCATTATTAATTTATTTAATTTTCCTTTTTTTGTTTATCTTTTTTTGATGCAAATTATAAACTTGAGAAAAGTAATTAGCAATTTTCAAATCCTTAACAACTAAAGAATTGCTAATTAAAAGCAAAAAAGCATTTCAAAATTGGGAATTAATTTTGAAAAAAAACCTTTTGTTTGTTACTTGTTTTAATTTATCACTTGAAATTTTTTTTCTGGACTTATCAGTTAAGATTTCATTTCCCAAACCTGTGCAAAATTAGATAAAATAGCAATTTAAATTACTTTTAGTAATGCTTTTTCTTGCTACTGAATAATTTTCAAATGTCACTTCACTTAATTATTTACTTCATCTATAAATTTCTGCTTTTAATCATTGTATCATATCAATCAGTATTGTAAATTTTTGATTATAACCACTTTATCATATCAACCCGAATGCAACCACTTTGTTGTTTTTCATGCAATTTTCTAATTTGTATACTTATTCGTTCTGTATTTCGTTTCCTTTTTTTTTCCAATTTTTTACATAAATGTAAAAGATTTATTTTTCTGCTTCACCGATTTGGAAATTTGTAGAATTTTCGATTTATCATAAAGTTGCAAGAATTTATTTCAAATTATGCTTTTGTTGCAATCTGTTTGTTATTGCCTCTTTTCATGGTATTATAGCACTTTGTTACTTCAATTGTTTTTTTTCAATTATTTAAATATCTTTGTATTTGTGTACTGCCTTTTGTTTTCTTTTATACCTTTTTGGATTTTTCTGAATTGATATAAAATTGATGAATGTGATGAAATTTCATTCATAAAAAAACACAAAATCTAAAGTAACTTTTCGTAAAGTTAAGAGAAATAACGTTTTGTAAAATTCAAAGGCATTAAAGGAAATAATTTTTCGTAAAATTTAATGATAAGGTTTCAAAGTTCTGCTTTGAAATATTTCCATTATCCTTGTAAGGAAGTAGTTTTGGCCAATATTACTTGTCCTTATCACTTTTAATTTAAAAAAGTCTAGAATTTAAATCAGAAAAGTTTGATTAAAAACTGCAGCTGCAAAATAACGAGAAATATGAAATATGAGTAGAATAGATCCATGAAAAGGTTGAAATAGCAGGATGGAGGATATTTGGTAAGTTCTAACAAAATGGATCAAAAATTTTGACCTTTTCCCTCTGTTCAGATCAAAATTGGAAATCGTTTATTCGGGTGGTATAAATCTTTCTAACCTTAAATCAATCAACTCTAATCACTTTATTGTCTAATAATATTTTATGGTGAAAAAGAAGGTTCAATTATATTGTTCTGCTGCTCGGCGCTAATGTTTTCAATTTCTTGTGATGTCGGCAAAATTTATGATTTTAGTTTGAGCTAATTCATCTTAGCATAATTTCAGCAACTTAATCAGCTTTTCAAAACTCTAATTTTTTAATAAATTAGAAATTGGAAAGTATTTTTCTCTAAAATTTTTCCCTTTTTTTTAGCAAAATTTCAACAGACTACTTGAAGTCTGAAATTAATTATTTCAAATTATTCGAAATGAAAATAGAGAAAGATGATACGATAAGTTATTGTTTGGAATTTTTAATTTTAGTTCAAATATTTATGAGGGATAAAAATTTTTAATTTATCAATTTCAGGAATCAATTAACTTTACTAACGAAAGATGCCTCGTAAAATAAGTGGTAAGAAAGTTAGGAAAAGTAAGAAAGGACGAAAAAAGGAGTTGAGAGATATAAATTATGATATTATGGCACAAGTAAAAGTTTTAAATTTTAAAATTTTCTTCATAAATATCCTTCGCAAAAAAAAAACATTTTTAAATTATAATTTTAGAATTTATTTTTTTAACCCTGTAAACACTTCTTTTTTCCAGAAAAAAGAAAGAAAAACAGAAACAAAAAAAAAAAAAAACTTTTTATTTTAGCTATCCGTTGAGGAAAATGTAACTGAACGTTTGTCAAGTGATTCAAGTGGTGGTTCAATGGAATCTAAATCGATTTCTAAATTATCACAACCATCGACAAATTTAGGATCTAAAACAGCAAAGTTTATTTTAGAAGAAATGATAATTAATGCTAGCTTCTCTCATTCCAAAGAAAATTTAACGCCTCAACTCGATGACAAATCCGCCAGTGGAAATGTTTCACATGAAACTGACAATGTTACAACCACTACTACCAATACTACCATTACTACCACTACTACTATCGATAGTGTCGATAATCAGAAAGATGACAGTATTTCAGGAATACATAATTCAGAGGTAAATTAAAAAGGAATATTTAAATGAATGAATCGAAATTAAAACGAATTTATTTAATAAAATTTGCTTGAAATCATTATCACAGCATTGTTATAGCTATGGCCAAACATTAATAAAATGAATTGATAACTTTTGATTAATAAGCAGTTGATTAGAACTATATGCTTAAATTTTTTCGACGTTAAATATTGTAATTAAAATTATTGTCATAGCATTTTATAGTTATAGCTAAACAGCATTGTTATAGCTATTTAAAAAAAGAAAACTTCAAAATTTAAAGGTACTAAATTTTTATTTTATTTTTTTTTTTTTAGGAAACATAATAAGAATCATATGATTTATTAATTTGTATTAAAAATTAAATAGCTCGTAGAAATTTTAAACTGTCACATTTTAGTTTTCAAATCATATTGCTTTTTTTTGCTTTTTGATAAGATTAATCAAAAGAATACATTGTTCATTTGATACCTTTTAAAAAACGAAAACTTCAAAAAAGATATTAAATGTATTTTTTAGGAAATAATTAGCAAGCAACCTTTTTAATCTCTTTAATTCTCAAAAAAAAAAAAAAAAAAGAAAAACGAAGGTAATGTTTATTGAAAAATGTTAATTTAAGAAATTTTGAAAAGAGTTATGTCAAGCGTTTAATATAATTTATGGAATTTAATAGTTTATTCAAAATTATAAATATGTATTTTTTTAAGTCGCTGAATTTTACACTGTCAACATCATCAGTGCTGGCGACAGAAGAGAAAAATTAGAATACAAAATCCAAAGATGGTCATTTTGCAAATACAAAAACAATCAAACAATAATTCATTAGATGATAAGAGGGTAATGCTTAAAAGTCTTTTTGATTAATTACATTTTCGATAAACATTTAATATTTGCAAAAATATGGATAGAAGAATGACAGAGAGAATGAAATATTAGAGATATTTAAAAATTCATATCATTTCATTATGTTCAGTAATCCTTCTAACGTTTCATTGTATTACAAATAGACAAAAGCGCCATTTTGCAAACAAAAAAAAATCTGCTATTTTTTTAGAAGTTTGTTTATTTAAGGTAATAATAATACAAAAGATGCATTTATTCATAGAGAATCTTCTATTAGCATGAAATTAAAAAAGAATGCAACAAAATTAAATATGTAAAATTTATTCATTTATAATTAATTTTTATAGGTCAATCAATATGCTGAGCTAATTATGCGACATCAATATATCAACTTTGATAAGATGTTGTACTTTTAGAATTTATGATAAATAATGTTGCTATCCCAAATGTAGAAATTACTTAAAGCATCAGTTTTGTCTTTTATAATCTAATTACTCTATTATTTGATCGTAGATTTAAGTCTGTAAAATTCACTTACGTTTTCATATGGTGGGAAAATTAAAACCTTTTTCATGATAACATAAGCAAATTTTGGTTATTTAAAAAGAAAAAATTCAAATTACAGGCATCGTGGAATTTTCATCAGTTTAGAATTATCACTATGAATGCGTTTTAAGGGCGACAAAAATAATAAAGCATATGTGTCAACGTAGTGAAATTATTTAATTTAATGTAATTTTAATAATTTGCACATGCGTAAAATCGTTTGTAACTTTGACAATCTGATAATTATTCATGGAGAATTTGAATTGATAACCATTAAACGGTCCATAATTTTGTTTGTTTTAAAAGTATTTCAAAAATGAAAAAGACTTAAAACATTAAATTATTTAATATTTGAAGCAGATAGAGAAAATGCAGAAATATGTTTGATAAACAAATAAGCTTGCTACTTAACAGTTAAAAATCTTTAAGATCGCATATATCAAACTTAAAAAAGAATCTTAAAATAGACTTTTCGTTTTTAAATTTTCGTCAGATCATCTGAATGTTAAAATGTATTTCATTTAAGTCTTAGATTTAGGCTTTTCTTTTCTTCAATTCTCATACTTTTTCTCAATTCATTACCTAACTGAATCCTTGTTGAAATTTATTAACAAATCAGTTGCAATCAATTCTTTTCAACACAAAACATATTTATATTATATTCATTTTATCAATCATTGATAGCCACATTTATATTCAACAGTCTTATCATTAATTAAGAAATGTCCTATCATTTAAATATTTTTAATAAATTTACCTTGCTGTTATATTGGTTAGATGTTATTGCCTTTGTTTTTTTCAAAGTTGTTCAAGCACGAAATAAATTTGAAGTGCAACTTTGAACAAATTTTTATTTACTTTTTTTCCACATGCTATCAATGAAAAGGAAAAAAAAAGTAGAAGAAATGAAAAATGAAATAAAAAGGAAAGGAGAAAATGAATATATTGGCACATTACCGCTTAAGACAATTGGGCCAATTAAGCGGTGCAAACAATTAGCGATGTTAAATTGCAAGAATAATATTAAAAGAACGATTGATTGATTGATTGATTGATTGATTGATTGATTGATTGGATAATTTGTAAGATGGAAAAAGAAATTTTAGGTTATTATTTAAAGAACATCCAAAGATGATCCAGAAATTGTGTGAAATAATTTTAGCAGATTTAAATTTGATAATTGTATTCAAAAACAATTTGTAAAGTAAATTTCACATATTAATATAAGTGAAAAGTATAACGGTAACAATAAAAAGGCTAATAGAGATGATATGATATAATGATAGTCGATAAATACTCATATCATTAGTATTATCATTTAAATCATTCCTTCTACAAATGCAAATTTTATTTGAGAGATGAAAAATTTTCTAGAACTTTTCAGAATTAGTTTTTGGCTCTATTAATCAACAATTTTTCCTTTTCTTTTTCTAAAATGATTGCTTTGATCTTACTTACAAGTGCGCGCCTTTTGTTTCTTTTTTTTGCTTTTTGTTTTTTTTGGACAAATAAAGTTTAGTTGGATGCTTGATGATTGGTAATCATTACGATAAAATGAGTGGTCCATTGTCATCGAGTAATTCATTCTTCTATTTATGTGGCGATTGGCTTGAGGTATAAAAGTCATCAATTTATTCTAATTAATTTAAACTTTAAAATTTCAAAATAATTACTTGCATTACTAAGAAATTCATTTTTCATTCTAAAATGATATTGATATATTGAATAAGAAGTACGTTAGCTTTTTTTTTTTTCTGATAACCTTTTGATTTAATTTAGAATCGTTTAGTTTTTAGGAAATAAATGATAGAGGATTAGTATTGCAAATGAAAAATGAACTCAATAATTTCACTTCAACAATCATTTTTCATCCTTATTATTACTACGCCTCCGATTTCTTTTTTGACTCAACCGTAATAACTAATGAGATAAAATGTTTGGATTTAACATATTTAATGGAAAAACGATTTCGATATACACATATTCGAGATGATTTGGAATTACCACATCTTGCAAGTAAACTTCGACGAAAATGTGGAAATTGTTTGAGGAAAATGAAAGGAGATTCAGAAGATGAAGCAAAAAATGGTAATGCTACTCAAACTGAAACTCAAATGGAAGTAAATAATACATCACAAATGGTAGAAACAGGAAATAATGCAGAAAATAGAGATGGCACTCAAATTGAAGCTCAGACGGAAACGAATAATATAACGGAAACGGTGGCTTCAGGTGAAGATATGGTTACTGAAACTGAAACTCGAACGGAATATGATAGAATGTCACAAACGATAGCTTCAGGTGAAGGTACGGATAGCAGGGATGTTACTGGAACTAAAGCTCAAGGTATGTCACAAACGATAGCTTCAAGTGAAGATACGGATACTGAAACTGAAGTTCAGGAAGAGCTCAATGATGCGTCGCAAATGATTGATTCTGAAAGACCTGAACAAGGAACATCTGAGAGCCAAGAAGAAAAAAAAGAGCCAAAAAAGAAGAAGAAATGTAAAAATTTGCAAGTGTTGAAGCGCTGTTGGTTTAAACGTGATCAAAGTCCGCCACCAAAAGATGAAATGGAAGAGCATTTGAATGACATACGAATGCGAACACGAAAAGAAATACATACATTATTATATCTTAACAGTGCTGTGGTATGTTTTTGCAAAATCATTTTGCAATTTTATCAATCGTTTATAGTTTTTTTTTTTTTTTTTTCGATGACTTAACTTATATTGTTTATTTACTTGCATTATTCATATAAATAAAATTAATTTTTTACACAACTCTTTTTTAAAAAGAATTATCTATTATATAACTTATGATATAACATATGACTAGCTCAATTATTTATATTTCATCTAAGTTATTACAAAAACAATTGATAAAATTTTTTTATGAACCCATCTCGATACTTCAATTTTTTTTTTTGTTCTATTTGACATTTCTTTACATCTTAATGCATGATCACATCGAAATATGAAAAAGTTTAGTAATTGTGATTGAAGAGTGAAAGGGACGAAGTTAAGTAAAACTAAAAACAAGTGGAATAATTGGCTTAAGTCAGTAAAAGTTGTATGTATAAATCCTTATAAAATTTAATTTTTTATTTGTATTTTTTCAGCAAGAAAAAAAGATTAAATTAATGAGAAAGTATGCAGCAATGTTAGATGAGAAATCTCAGAAAAAATGGAACAAATTTATAGATATGATTGATACTGAATATGCAGGTATTATGAATCAACCAACAGAATATAATGCTAATAACGTAAATCTTTCTTTCCTAATTTTTTTCTTCATCATTTTTGAAAAGCATTTCTGAATCAAATTTATGATCATTGACAAATCAAATTCGATTGAAATAAATTACATACAATTATTTTAATCATTTATTCCATTTTTCATCCTTCAAACTTGAGAAACACTAAGTACTTAATGAATGAATGATTTTTTTTTTCATAACTTTAATTTTCTTTTTTTCATTTGTAATTTTTTTTTTTTGCAGTTGTTGGAACGCTTGAGAGAAAATCCAGAATTAATGGAAGCTGTAGATAAAATTAAACCTGACAAAATTACACTTACGACAATTATGGAAGAATCCTTTGAAATTGCTACAAGAATTGAAAGACAATTCTTCAGTCTCATACCGGGAGTTCCTGGTTTGACTGCTTACAAAAATGCAATGATTTGCGAAATAGCAAGAGATGAATCAGTTACAATTACTGTATAGTAATCATTAAAACTTGACAGCTAATTGTTATGATCATTTTTTCATTATCATACAGTGAATGCAATGAATCCAAAAATTTGACACCTAATGCTACGATCATTTTCGATTACTGTATAATTTTTGATACCTAATACTACGGTCATTTTTCGGTTACCGTATGACATGAGATAAAATTTGTTAGTTGATATTATATAATCTTTTCCGTTTTTAATTTATCAGAGTGAAAAAGTTGTCATAATTATATGCTTAGAACATTTGTGAAATAAAATCTTACTGAAAAGTTAATTTTCGCTTCTAATGTGCATCTGCCATTATTTGCAATTACTACACTGTTTAATTTTTATTTTTTCAATCTCATCAAGTTTATTCATTTCACTTTGATCGCTTTATATGAATTTCGTAATTTAATTATCATTAAGCTAAAATCATCCAATTGGTCTGTTTCTTTTTTTTTTCGTTGTTGTTGCATTCTTTATTTTAGGTATACTATATATTTCACTGGGATTGTTATTTGATTCTCGTTATTTCTCATTGTTAAAGCTCGTTTACTTATCATTCAATTATATTTTACTCTGATTCATTTGTCTCATTTTTCCTCACAACCTCATATAATTGATAATGTTATCATTCTGCAACAAAATTGTTTTATCATTTCTCCAAATGGTGTAGGAAGTTTGAGATTTTTAAATTTAGTACTTTAATATATACTGCTAACAGTTGAAATACGGCATAAGTCTATTTCTTTTTTTCTCCATATGATAATAAGAAAATTTCTTAAAACATTCATATTTTGATTTCGAATTTATATCTATTCGATGCTATTTAAATAAAAATTAAATCGAAAATGTTTCATTACCCATTAAGTTTCTGAGTCCTTTAAATTATTGTATTTTTATTATGTGTTGTCATTGAATAGTTTAATAGCTAACTGATTTTATTAATTAAGAAATTACAACAGAACTTTTATATATTTTAATTTTGCTTTCTTCAGGACCGATTTGTTAGATCGGTTTGCGTAATTTAAGAAAAACTGATTAGTTAATTTTAGATTTCTCGAAAATGAGTAGGAAACAATCGAAAAAAAGTAGCAGAGAAGAGACCGATGAAACATTAGAGGCCTCTTCTTCATTTGAACCTTTCTTTGAGGTTGGACCGGAAATTGGTTCAGCGGATCCGTCAACTTCCGCCACAGCAAGCGCTTCCGCTATCTCATTCGTATCAGATGAACAACCATCAAATCCTATTTCCAATACTCCAAGTGCTTCATCTACCTCATCTGCACCGGATGAATCATCGAATACAAATGAAAAGGTTCGACCGATCCTGGAAAATTTAACGGTACCAGAGCTCTGGGCACAATATGTAAAATGCCTAATGATGGCAGTACCATCTAATGTAGGACGAGTTGATATTGAACGAACTGCTGGAATACATGCGGAAAAATATTTGGAACAAATTTTAAAGCTATCACCAGGTTATTCAATTATTTCAGTTTTCATTTCTTTTTTTTTTTGTTTCACTCAATTTTTTTCACAATAAAAAACAAAGAAAGCTTTGTATACATCAAACAAGGAAAGCTGCTGTGGAAAGAAAAGATAAAAAAAGTTTAGATCCTATATTTGTTCTATCTGATCTTTGAAAAAAAAATTTAAATTGTATGCAAGTTGCATCTTTTTTCTTTTTTGCATTATTGCAACTTTTTAATATTATTGCAATATCATAGTTAATGCAAAAAAAAAAACTTTCACTTGTCAATAACACATCCGAATTATCCCGGGAATAATTACTTATTATCCAATACTTCAGATTTATTAATTATAAAAAAAAAATATTGCAAAATTTTGTGGAGTATTTTATAAATTAAATTAGCTTTTTATAAATCTCATAATTTATAATGATTAAAATAGAGAATGAGCTTTCAAATTTATATGCTGCAGTAGCATCAACAGCAAGTGGAGAAGCCCTACAGGTACCATGTTTTAATCCCTCAGATCAGAGCGAAATTAGTGAAGATGAAAAATATAAAGTTGAGATATTGAAAGCAACTAAAGCAGATAGCGAACTGATATGGAATACTGCTGCACAGGTAATTTATACTTTCTTACAATAAGCTACGATTAATATATATTGTAACTTATTGCATTTTTCAATTAAAAAGCTTTAGGCATTATTCAGTTTTTACCCTTTTTTTTCTTTTTTGAAATTTAAAAACAAAAAAAAAAAAATGAAATAGGATATTTGTTAGATGCTACAGAGATTTAACAACGTTTAGCTATCCAATTCTAGGTTTTATTTATTCCTCAATTTAATTCCTTGTTCATTCCTTAAATCTCTATTATCGCTTACACTACTTCTCGACCTACTAAATTGGTAAGACTGAATTAACTAGATGGATAAAGCAATATCAGTTAAGCTTGTCAAGCTATATTAAATAAGCAAAGCAGATCATTTAATAATTTACATCATAGTGCGACTAAAGAATAAAATTTTTTTTTTTGAATTTTCTTTAAAATTCCTTTTAGTTACAAGCATTAATTCTGATTAGGAGAGGAAAAGGACCAGCAGTAGGATTGGATGAGCTTAGAAAATTTAATACTGCAATGCAAGAAGCAGCAGATATTTATCGTGAAGCTATTGCTTCCAGTCAAGTAAGTCAAAATTAATTTGCAGTATATGGTAATTAAAATGGTCATTTATACATCACTAAATGTTACCTTCCGTTAAATATTTCTCAATTCTTTCACAACAAATATTTTCAAAAATTTAATTTTTCAATTTCTGTATGTTCCGTAAATTTGTCGTCTGCAACTGGTCTGAAATTACATTCTGATTACTTTTGGTGTTGCGAAAAAGTTTAATCTAAAAGTAATGAATAAGTGAATGAGAGGGTTTCTCAATTAAACTCTTACTTTTAGCTTTCTTTTCTTTTTTTTTTTGTTAGGTAACAAAAGGATTCGAAAATCGGATAATACATAATTTGTCATTAGAGGCGCTAAATGTTAGGTACGAGAAAGAAAAATATTACTATTAACTGAATATAACATTCTAGGAAAGATCGGTTAGCCGCGTTGGAAATTTTCAGTATCGCATAAGTTACGCTGGTAAAACTGAAACTTATCATGTAGATGCAATGCGAAATTTAATTTTGGATCAATTACCGCCAACAGTTCGCTTTTTTACGGAACAAACAAAAAGTGAAAAATTGAAAACTGTACTGCATCAATTGAAAAAAAAGCGTACACGTAAACACTGATTTTAACTTCTAAATTTATTTGACTTTTTTTTTTTGCATAATTCAAAAATTTTATTTGGTATTTCTATTAGACCAGGTGAATTTTTCTTTGTTTCTCGAAATTTTAAAATGTAAAAATTTTTGTCAATTACAATCATTTTAAAAAGAATTCTAGCAATTTTTTTGATCATCTGTGGATAAATGTTTTTTTTTTTCATCGATTTTCTAAAATCTCTTCAAATTTGCGACTAATTCAGGTGGAAAACTCTCAACTATCATTTTTAGCATTGTAAATATCATTTTAAAGAATTTTAAATTTTTGAAATATTGATTGTATAATATTGCTTCCTTTTGTTTATTATCAATTAACTATTTTAACATCTGCATAATTTATACAAAAACTCATCCATCCTTGTATTCGTTTATTCCATGAATGTATCCTTTGTTCTATTTCTTTCGTAATACACTTTTGTGATTTAAAATCAAGAAAGTATAATTGATGAAAGAAAGAATGGCATTTTAAAAAGTTTAAGAAAAACTCTGACTGACCTTTTAACCGGGAAATCGTAGGGAAAAATAAAGAATAATTGTTCATATAATTACAAAAAGTTTTTTTTTTAAAAAGAAATATTTCATTGGTTTTTTTATTGAAAAAAAAAAGAGAATAATTCTTGATACAATTGCAAAAATTGTTACTTTTTAAAAAAAAATTACTTCACTGGAAAATTTTAAGACTGGAAAACGAACGATTTGCTTTAATATAACTTCTTTTGAATTAGTTAGTAATTCAAAGTTAGTAACATTCTATGTCATACTTCCGTTTATTTCAAGAGAAAAAAATTTTATCCATTTCAATTTTTCTTATATATATGCTTGAATTTTACTTTGAAAATTAAAAATCAACAACAATAAATAGTTTGTAACTCATCAAATTATCCTACAATTTTACATATATTATACTTTTAATTTCTATTTTCATATTTTTAATTTCATATGAATTTTTCATGTATTATATGCCCTGATTCAAATATGATAAAATAAAGTTGAATCAACAGAATGTTTAGAAATAAATTTGAAAAGTTTCTTCAATTGAACCAATCAATAATTTAAGATCATTCATATAGTGAAAAATCATAACAACAAAATGTATTGAAGTGATAAAGCTGCATTAATTAGTGTAACATACTTTTTCACATGAAATTCTCTCATATACTCGATCATTTTGGTCATTGTATATTTCATTTTTCATTTTTAATAGCGATGAAATCAATTTTGCATCAATTTTTATTACCTTTTAATCTATTCTATACTTCTCTTATATACATTTATTGTATTACCAATTAATTCTCAGATGTGCTACTTCGCTTCCTCAGCATATTAGCCTAATTTATGTTTGAAATCTACTCATTACTATTTCTGAAATACAATTTTGAATGGTTGGAAACAAAATTGCATGATTGTTTTGCGTTAAATTGAGTTTCTACAGATATATATATCGCCCGGAATGGTTTGCATTTGTCTAACTTGGGTTTTGCTGGGACTGGAATTTGGGTTAGATTATTTGGGGAACAATTAGTGATGGATTCTTTCATATTATTGCTCATTAAAAATGTTAGCATAGTAGCTAATGATTTACTTGAATAGAATTTGAAAAAATAAAATTACTTGGATTAATACATTGGGAATGTAGTATGATATTATTGAATATACAAGCGTTTTCTTGCAACATTGTGACTTTTTTTTAACTTACAGCGTGATAATGTGTGAAATTTGTATAGCAGAGTATAATTGACAATTTTATCATATGGTTACCCCACTCATTATTATTTTCTGTTTGATGAATATTTTATTACTAAATTCTATCATATTTTGTGGTAATACAAGCAATATAATTTTTAGTTCTTTACTTTTTTTGCTTTCAAAAACTTGGAAAGGTTCCTTTTTGTTTTTATGCTTTAATTTTTATAAATGATGGTGAGAGAGCATGGACGAAACATTTTGGATTTTAGATCCTTTTGCATTAAGATTTATCACATAACGATATATGGTTGTAAAAATGCTTCCATATTAAGGAGTTGCTATACCATTATTGTAAATTGAAAATGCTAATACAACATGTATTTATAATTAACCGAGCTGGAAGCTTGATTTACGATTGGGATGGCAAAGTTGATTCTACAGGTGTTGAGAAGACATTTAGTTACCCGCTGGATATTGTCCTTGACATTATTGACCAGAAAGTGACCGTTGTGTTTGGTGAACGAGATGGAATCGGTCTTAGGTTTATTCTTCGTTTTTTTTTCTTTCAGAAAGTTGGTCTGAAGTTGGTCAGTTTTGAACATTTTTTAATAATAAGAGTCGCCTGGAATTTGATTAATATTTATGGATATAGCAACTGACACTGTAAAACTTCAATTTGTAATAAAGTTCTTTCAAAATAAATTCACATTGAAATTTATTGACTCTAGTTTACTTCATTTACTGCTCTTTTAAATTAAATATTGTATAGTTTAAGTACAAATAATGGCCCATAAATTAGTTTAGATATACGGTGTCTGCAATAAATGGCATCCCAGTACAAGCATGCAAAGTGATTTTCGGTGGAGTGGAGAAGATGGTTCTGGATATTATCCAGGAAGAAGCAAGCTATCCTCTTAGCATACGTTTTCAGGCACCAACAATTACAACAAATGAAAAGATCATCCTTTCAAGTACATTCCATTCACTCTATACAATCGCTGCTCAACTGAGTCCTGTCCTGAAAAGTTCTGGCATTGAAATTCTAACTACTAATCACTTCAAGTGAGTATATTTTGACTTTTTTTTCTGTGAATAGCTTTTAGTATAAGGTTTATATCACGGATTTCGCAGCGTGTTTCACTTGTTGTTATTGTTATTTGACCTTTCTTTTTGCTACTCAAATTTTTATTTCAACTTTCGTAAGACATATAAAGTATCCTGGGTTTTAAGGTGAAATTGCAAAATTCATTCTAAGTCTGTAGTTGACAAATATGAAATAGTTGTTTTAAACATATTGTAGAAATATTTTGAACAAACGACGTAATGGTTTAATACATGTTCGAAATTTCAGAACTTATCATCACAGCAGTAGTTTTTTCCCATAATGTTAGCGATGTTGATCAAAACGTTAAGCATAATTTACCATTTTATTTGCATCATGACATGTTTTTCGTTTTTCTCTTCTCTGTAATCAGGACGACTTGTTGCTATTCAAATGAAATGTAGTTTGTTTGAATTTATGATGTGTTGAAACTTCAATAAAGTCTATTCAGAAGTTTCAGTATTAATGCGAAATTATAGGCTTTACTGTTATCAGTCGACGACAGGTGTAAAATTTGTCGTGGTTGGCTCATTATCATTGAGCAGTGGTGTCGATGGACTTTTGCGACGGATTTATGAGCTTTATGCCGATTTTGCTCTGAAAAATCCTTTTTATTCGATAGATATGCCAATAAGATGTCAAAGATTTGATGACGCAATCCGATGCCTCATAGAAAGGCAAGATAAATTTAGTATGTTGACAGTTTGAATTTATATAGATTGAAGTTTGTTTATTTAGGAATTTTGTTTATTCGTCAGCTGTTGGTTGTGTTATATTTTTCAAAAAGTTTGAGCAGAAGCTGATAAATAATATGTTTTTCACGAGAAGACTTTTCTTGTCAAGAGCTAGTTGAAAATGGAAAACGTTCTTATTAATATTGAAGACGTATGGTAAATTATAAGCACATTTTCATATCTATTTCACAAAATTTCCAAAATAACTGATGAAAGCCAGTTTTGCAGATATCGTATTTCTTGTTATCGAGAATTTTAAACTTTTCCTTACTCTATTAATCTTGTTTTCAAAAGATATTTGTTGTAAAACCTCTCCTTCTTTTAATTATTTTGCTCATCAGTTAAAGTTTGTGTTTGTAAGGATTCATATGAAAGGGGATATATTTAATTTGGTAGAAAACTGTACTTTGATAAACTTGTTTTAGAATCTGTGATAGACGAGAAATTATTCCTGTAAATGTGATGTGATGATATAGTATTAGATAATTCTGCGAGCGGTTATATTCGTTACTTTTTCTATTAAATTTTATGTGGATTCCTTTATAATTTGTAAGTTGTACATTATTTATTGCTTGTAAAAGTTTGTTTTCAAATTCTGTGTTACTGTTTGAATGGAAGCAATAGCCATCTGTTATATATTGTTTCCAAAATTTTTAATGAAGTTTGCGAAGTGCAGTCGTATCAGTGATGTGCGTATTCTTTCATATTATTTAAATAATTAGATTAACTTAATAATTGAATCTAAAACGATCTCATTCAAACATTCAACAGTTTGAAATGCAGTGTTCAATGCACTTTAGATAGATGATATAAAGAAGCAATTCTATGAAATAAGCCATTTTTACCATAGGAGTATGTATTAGAAAGTTTAGTACGTATCGAAACTTCGAAAACAGTTAGCAAGAAATTGAGTGCAATTGCTCGTATTTTAGTTAACTGTTTTGACGAGAGTAAAATCAGTCTGAGATGCTGTGATTTGTTGAGCTTTTAGTTGCAAAGGTTAATTGTGTCGTAAATTTTGTGGAAAGATTGTTTGGAACTGAAACAAAAAATGTTCAAGTGGATGCGTTTAACTAACATAACTTTTTCCAGGGAATCTAAGAAGTGGACTTATGTAACTATGAACTGACGATCTGGACCACAGATGGATGCTACTTTTTCATTTCTAAACCATATTCCAGGTCAAAAAGGATACATTGTGCTTTCAAATGGTTCAGTCATCAAGGTTTCATTTTTTGGATTACATTTTATCAGTTCTCATTTAAGATTCTACTTCAGTTTAGGTAGCTCTTCCTGCTTGTATCAAAGAAAACGATTGAACAGCTGCTTTAAACAAAATGATTAAGTAAATAGCATCTTTGATTTTCTTTTTATTTTCACTAATCTCCATTATTCGGCATAAAATTTCATTCCTTATCCAAAACATTGAAAAAGCATATTTAAATGAGTATATAATGAGTTTATAAAAAGGTATGTTAAAGACATTGCAGCTGTAATGTGATTCATTTGCTCCTTCATAGATTGAAAATTGTCGACTGCTGTTTTAGTTTTAGTTTTAGGACCAAGTCTTTGTAATTTGAAATGATTGTTATTGAAATTATTGAGACCAATATCTTGTTCTGTTGACTTATATGTTTAAGGTCGTTTATCATCTTAAAAAAATGTCAATGTATGGTTAGATAGTACGTTATGAACTGATCGTTTATTATCAATATATCAAAAAAAAAATCCAGTACTGACCAAAAAGCATGTTCTATTTCAAAGAGTGTTCTATTTCAGCTAATTTTCAGTTTGCTTGCATTTCTAATAGAAACGGAAGGCGGGAAAGATAAAAATTTAGAGGAGATTTTCATCAACGCAATATTCGCGGGAAAAGAAAAAATTTAGGAGAGATTTTCATCAGCGCAATTTTTGTCTCTTCATCCACAGTCTATTCTATCACTCCTCCAAATTCCAGCAATCGTTTTCAAGGCAGTGAAATGTATATTAAAATGATTAAAAAGAACTGCAAGCTTAAAAGATATTGGATTTCACTTGTAATTTATTTCTAAATGAAATAAAGATTAAAACTAATGAAAGAAAAAATTCCTTTAAAGTAAATTTAGATAGAAAAGGTTGAGATTAGATGCGGAGCTTGTGAAACAGCACTGCTAAAATATTTAAAAATCTTTCTGCATCTTCCCTTGCATGTTTTATATCTGAATTAGCTGAAAATTTTTCTTTAATTTTTCAAAAGTTACAATGTTTCAGTCGGATGGAGAGCTAGAAAATGACGAATTATTGGCAGTGAACGTCAAGAAAATGTTGTCTATTGGCGAACCTCTTGTTCATGTCGTGGGAAAAATCGAGAAGATGACCATCGCATATCCAGAGCATAATCTTGAAATTGTTCGAAGTGGCAAATATGTATTCATTGTGAAGAAGAAAACAAATAACTAGTAGGAATACTTTACATGTTTCCACATATGTTTTTAAAACATGAAGTAAAATTATCTTTGACAAAATATCGTACATCGTACAGAATTGCTAAAATATATGAAAATTTGTCTGAATCATTCTTCATATATATTCATATGTTGTTACTTTTTTCGTATCCTAAAACCCGTAAAGTAGCTATAGTATTCCTTTTATACTATATTCCTTCCTTTCATACTTGAACTGATTTCAGTAAGAAAATTGCAAGAAAATTCTTAGGCTTCCGATCGGAGGTCTCCTTTTATCGTTGATTACTTATCAATGAATTGTTTATTATTCTGTTAAATTTGTAAGACAGTTGGGATATTTCATACAACTAGATCTCCAATGAAATCTGCTTTTGTGTTCTGTTCTGCAGCTCAGCATGTCGTATAGTATTTTACTTCAACTTATTCAGATTTGATAAAGCTAATGTAGAGAGGATTAAAAAATAAACGGTGACAAAGGAAAAAGCAAAAATTTATAATTCTATTGAAACTTATGGTTCCGCTTGTTTCAGCTGTGGTTATGTAATGAATGCACTGCTTTCTTAATTGAACCCTTTCATTATAGAGTATCCTAATGAAGAAACTTTTCACATTCCCATCCAATAAGAAGACTTTCAGGTCTAAGTAGGCATCGCTCAGTAGTAAAGCAATGACTCTTCTGGCTACCAATTTCTTGAAATAATCTCCAATCATCTGCAAACATTTACTATTGCATCGTGCATTAAACTAAATCACAGAATGCAGCAGCCCATTTATTTGAAACATTTAGACAGGAATAATGAATAATATGTATAGTGAACGGAGCATAAATAAAGGTAATAGTACTGTTCTTCAAAGAAAAAACGCGCGAGAAAAAAATTTTCTCAGAAATAAGAAAATCCAGTATTAATAGTGGTAACTAATAACAATAATGATAGTAATAATAATAGTAGTGATGATAGCAATCATATAATATAGTAATAATAATAGTGTTAATAATAGTACTACTAATAATAAATAGTAATAAAAATATACTTCCTTTTTTCCATCAAAAACACAGAAAACAATGAAAGTAAAAAATAAATTAAGAGCACAGATGGACAGACATAGCAGTAGTTGGTCAGATGAGAAGACAAAAGAAATGAACAAGAGTTTAAAAAAAAAAAAAAAAAGCACTGGCCATTTATGAACCCTCAAAAAAAGAAAAGTGCTAGTAGAAGAGGAAAGAATTTATGTGTGTGCGTGTGTGTGAAATTTCATATTTTCAAATAATTAAAAAATAATTCCTCGCAAAGTACCTGACATAAATTATGTAATCCATGGAAAGAAGATGTAACAAAGAAAAGGAATAATAACAAAAGATGAAGTATGAAAGGATTGAAGATGAAGGAGCATTATAGCAGTATCAATAACCACTGTATAGGTTACCGGTTAAACTGTGCTAAAGAATGAAATAAAATAAACCAATTAGATGATATGCATCAAATTTTTGAAAGGAAAATAAAATAGACGTGAAAAAAAAAGGATAGTATACGTCTTTAAATTAAGAGGTTTTTTTTTTTTTTTTTGTAAAAAAAATACACAAATTCTTTTGGAAAAAGAGGACAAACTTATTAGCACTTTAAATGAATACATAATAGCATATTGATGTATATATGCATATAAATACATCAATATGCATATTACGATGTTATTTATGCTTATTATATACAAAAATAATACACAGCTGAATGAAGCGAACTTTATAACTGACTGAATGACTCATTCATTCAATGAACGATCGAATGAGAAAAACAGCAATAAAATACCACAAATTGTTTTGGCACTTCCGAGCTGCATGAATTAAATGAACAAAATTACCATTCAAATGTTATAAGCATGAGAAGAATATGAGTTGACGAATGCAGAAGTTTGAAGAGAACAAGATAATAATGATATCGTAATAAAAATGGAATCGATACATGCAATAAAAATTTCATCCAAAATTAGGCAGAAATTACTAAATGATAGTGAATATATTTGCTAAATCTAAACAGCGTTATTTTGCTACTAATTGATGGTTGGAAATTTTGGCATATTTTATCTTAAACCAATACTTCATTTAGATAATTCGAAAATTTGGAAAATTTACATTAACTTAACTGCAATCAAGATTGATAAAAGATTAAACTGATAATGATGTCAGTCATTATGCATCAATAAAAAGCATGCTCTTTCTAGAAGCAGATAAGAAAAGATAACTGAGAACAAATATAATTACTTTTGTGTAATTTATTATTACTGCTCCCCAAAAAATTCCCAAAGACTAATTTATGAAATTGCTGTTTCAAATATTTAAAAAAAAAAAACAGCAAAATGGAAAAATAAATTAAAAAATTCTGAACAAGACGGAAACTCTGTGCACAAAAAAAAAGAAAGAAAATAAAGGGGAAATATATACATTATCCATCTAGGTTTTCTGTTTGCCCTTTTGTGAACCGTCATAATTAAAATACGATACACCATAAACAGAACAGCTCGTGAAACAAGGAAAACAAAATGACAAAAGAGGAGAAAAAATTTCAACAAAAAGGAGATAAATCACAAGTAATACATTATTTATCGCAGCAAACGTAAAGAAATGCATCCTGTATAGGAAATAAAAATATATAATTGGAGTAAAAAAGGACGAACTGGTTGGCATTCATATAGGAAACAAGAAAAAAAAAAAGAAAAAAGTTCCGACTTTTCTTTATAACTTTCCTCCGGAAAAGATGAATGAACTTTTGCAATGATCATATGATATTGTACCAGTTGTGCCTCTTCGAAAACATGTAATATCCATCAAATTACGATTGTTCAAATAACAATACATCCAGTATCAGTGCTACCCCAAATGCGATACCGGCAAAAAGCAACTAAAAATGGAAAGTATGAAAAATGTGGCTTTCAAATTCAAGTAGAGATATATCTTTTAATATTTAAAAATTTTGTTAATCAATTTTTACGACTAATATACAAAATGCCATCTTCTTTAAATCCTTTACAGAAATAACAGCAACTTCATATTAAACATGAGAGATTCAAATGAGAAATTAAAACCAACCAGGATGACAAATGCGTAATGTTTATCGGACAAAATATGATACTGGATCCATTGTACGTTGCTAATATCTTGAGCTCGAATGGCAAGCATTTCTTGCTCAGTCACTTCAAGGGTTTTTTTACGAGGTATTACAGCAAGTGATGGAGTTGCAAATTGTATAGCTGATGGTGCTGAAACGCTTTCAATTCCATCCCTTATCCGTACACACTGAACACGAAGCTGAACACTCTCAGATGTCGAAAGTGAGTATGACGTAGACAAACCTTCGTATGCCTGTAAGAAAATTTTTCACAATCATTCTTAAAAATAATTTTAACAATATAAACAAATCTTACAACTCGATCCTTGCTCATTAGCAAATTTATTCTCACTCATTACTATAGCACTTTCAAGTATACTTTCTAAAAAAAGTTATGATTGATTAATAGCACCAATGCAAATGAACTTTCTATTTTAGAAATTCTATTCACTAACAAAACCAGAAAATGTTAGTACTCTTTCTTAAATATCTGAAACAAAGATTACTGTTTTCCAGATATTGTTCGACCGTTCGACAGAACTTCGAGATGCAACCTGAAGGCGATACAACAAAGATTCTTTACTATTATTCGATGATGATATACGAACCGGTGACCATTCTACCTTAAAATAAGAATGTTATCAAATAAAAGTCCAATTAATATGATATGATATTATCTGAATTACTTATGTGGAATTGCGAAGAACAAAAATTTCCTATGCTTCAAAAACTTACTGAGTTTCAAATAATGAATTCAAAATATTCCTTAATTCATTCTTCACTATTTTATTATATTGGTTTCATTATGCATTATTATTTATATTCTTCCCTGAATTATTTCCATTGTTACGTTCATCTTTTCTCAGTACAATCACAATCATATAGAATCAGTTAAAATGCATTTCATAGTTTTTTTTTTCTTTTAGATGTCTCTGGCAAAAACGGAGAATAGATAATTTTACTTAAAAAGCTAGAGCAACCTGGAAAGAGCCTGATGCAACTTCCGTTACGGTCGGTGCAGATCGTATTGTTGGAGGTGGCAGTTGCTCGGTTGAAAATTCGAATGGTGAAGACCAAGGACCAGCACCAGACACTCGTGACGAACAACGAATACGGAAACGATATTTTGTGCTTTCATTCAAGTTACGCACTTTTGCATAACGATTATCGCCTTCATAAATCTACAGAATGATAAAGCTAGACAATTCTAAATTAAAAGTTGTGAAGATTTATAAAAACAGATGATTAGAGAAAAACTGTGATGAAATCGCAGACATAATATACACTTTATTTTCGCCTTAAAAGAATTCTTAACTACTGCATTATAAAATTTAATTTTAATTGTAATTTATTAACCGGTGAAAATTTTCCGTTATCATTCTCTTTCTCCAAATAATAATAATATTGCGTAGTGGTTAGGGCCGATGAATTTCCATTTGGTTTCCATTTCAGCTTTAAATAATTCGGACCTGCTTCGGAACAGAGCAAACTAGGAGGCTGTGGGGGAGGTGCCAGTGTTGTAGCTGTTGTCCACGATGGATCACCTATTCCAATGGCATTTACACCATAGACTGACAACCTAAAATCGCTATTTGAGAAAGAAAGTGAAAAAAAAAAAAACATTTTAAACTCAGTTATAATATCGCATAAACGAGACAAACAAATTTCTAAATGATAAAATAAATGGAACAATATTCCCATAGGAAAACCCGAACTATTTTTATCATAAACAAATACCAGCAAACTTGGAACTTAGCTTAAGGAATTCTAAGTGTGGGAAAAGAAAAGCGAAAAGTAATATGAGAAATCGAAATTAACCTATATGTGTGACCAGCTTCAAGTGAATCGATGACACATTCGCATACAGATGCTTCTTGCTGTATCATTCGGACCTCATTACCAGAGGAATCATCAAGCACACAAATATTATATTCGAAAATTTCACTTCCATTACAGCAAGGTGCACGCCATGATGCTTGCAGCTGCCTACAACCTAAAACTATTTTGATCTATTATACCGTAAGCATAAACAACCATGCTAATTTTTTCATTTCGAATATATGCTAACCAATCTTGTAAGTACACAAAACATTTCACATTCCTCTATATTTTGTCATAGTTTTATTCTAACTGTACGTAACAACAGTATTCTAAAAAAAAAAAATTTTTTTTTAGTTTATATAAAAACTTTTTAAAATCGATAAAACATACCTTGTGGAAGTGCATGAAAATTCAATGGTGCAGCAGGTGAGCGGGGAGGAATAGAAACATATATGCACTCACTGGGAACACTTGTACCGCCACTATTCACTGCCGACACACTAAGTTGATATTTACAGCCAGGTTGTCCATCAGCTACACTAATACCCAGCACTTCGGCGTTTTCGCGTTTCACTGTCCAACCGCAATTTGCACTAGTCGTCTGGTCATTGTCACCTTTAGATTTTGATCTAAAAATTTCGACAAATAATAGCTAAATTAGTGCCATATTAGGAGTGATATCTTAGCAAAATCCTATTTGGAAAAAAAATGATTAAAAAAAGAATGCATTGAAATTCATTTAAGCAAACAATACGAAGTCAAGAAATTCAATTTATGCAAGACAAATGTAACTGTAATGTATTCCTTAAATTACAAAATACAAAATAAATAAAAGAAAAAAGGAAAGATATGTGCTTTCCAAAAATTGACTATTTTTGTGCAATAAGAGAGGTTATAATTAGCAAGATACACTATGTGCGATAAAGTCATTTAATCTACACTATAAAATAAAATTCCTAAAACTGACGAGGATGAAGAGAGGACAAGAATTCTTTCGATAATATACTCCAGAATCGGTGCTCCATTGGTACTATTTGGCGGTGACCAATGAAGCACATTATCGGCATCAACATGAACATCAATTGGCGGTGATGGTGGCTGTGCGGCGGTCCTTCCAACAGCTACTCGACTCCACTCGCCTTCCAAACGTGTCCCATCGAAAGAAATAGAAACGGCACGCACCTGCACTTCCATCTCTTCACCCGGAGCACAGTTTGAGAGGTCAAACATTGTTGCTTCACCTATAGGAATTGTTACTGTTACAGTGTATTAAATTACAAGAACTATAATGCCAGTAAACAAACATATTACCTTCGTCTTTTACGTCATATGATAACTGACTCTACACAGTCATCACAGAGATTTAAAAACAAAAATGACGGAGAAGTTCCGAAATAAAATATTAGCAGAGATTTAAAAACAAAAATGACGGAGAAGTTCCGAAATAAAATATTAGCAAAGTCCATTTAACCGTGAACTCATTTGCATAAATTAAGTTATAGTAATTCCTACATAATTGCTGTTGCTTATGAAAATGCTTTTTTCAGTTTATGCCCTAAAACATTTCGTATGTAGCGTGGACTTTCTAAGATGAATAACTTTACAATACTAAAGCTTTTGATATTTAGCTGTGTTTTTGTTTTATTAGCTTTTATTTAATTCGTGATCTTTTTATTTTAAAATTCTGAATTTGAAGACGAATGGTGATATTCAGACAATTCCTTGAAGATTTCTTTAACCTACAGAAATGCGACAAAACTGCTCCCCCATTATAAACAAATACCTTGATAAATAATACTGGAAGGTTGCAAATTGACACGATGGAGTTGATAAATTATCGAAGACATCACGCTGTCCGGTGGGTTCCACTGCACACGCAGGCAACCTTTCGAGATTTCGGTGATTGTAGGTGCTGCACATTGTCCCGGAACCGTTACGACACGTTGTTTTTCTTCGCGTCGAACACGTAACGTGTCACTCCATCCACTCTTCAGATAGCAAAACCATAAGATCAAGAACCCATCGATTATGAATGACAGCAAATAAAATTTTCGGTTCACTGTTTTTATTCTTTAACTTATTATTGCAATAAATTAAACTCTGTAAAAAGGTAATCTCATATTCGCTTCGTTTTAAGAAGCGTTGCTAAATTGATTACCTGCAGTTGTTTTTTCAATGAAGCCACTCGGAAGGCTCGCATTTCAGGATCATGAATTTGTGTACTTATTGCACTACCTTTGTATATCATAGTCCAAGATTTCTCATCTGAGCTACCTTCCAACACAAAGACAAGATCTTTCTCATTTAAACGTCCTGTTTTCCAACCAATTTCAAGACATGCTTCATTGTTTGAAATGACGTGTGGTCGTGAAGGTGTTGGGGGAGGCGAACCGGACGGCGAAGATGGAGTACGAACAGTAAGTGCTTCAGATGGCTCGCTGTCACCCGCATCGTTATGAGCGATCAAACGGAATTGATACTGATGGTTACTGTTAAAAAGAAAAAAAAAACTATGTATGAAAAGCTAATTATAAATGATTATTAAAAGATTACAGAATAATGCAAAAAATATTTTTGAGATTTGAAATTATGACAAACCAACATCCCTTACAAAATTATTATAAACCTAACATATCCTATAAAATTATGACAAACCAACATACTTTATAACGTCATTGACACTAAATGAAGATAGCTGAGAACGTTCGCAAACAACCGAGTACTCATTTGTTCGAGTATCACACATTTCCAACTAAAATAGAACTTTACAGAAATTAGTAAAAACATGTTACAATGATAGCCTCATCATTTGGTCTATCTCTTGTGATTTTCACATGGTTATTTATGGTTTCCTTTATTTTGACCCCTTGAAATAACAGCTGACAGATTTACCATATGAAATATGTTTCGGAAGGATCACATTTTAAGGTTAATGATTTCATTTAAAAAGGAATACAATATTAAATAAATAACAAACAATCAAACAGTCGAATTACTTTCAATTCATCTAAGTTTGAAGAAATTCAACCTGAGAGCTAGCTAAAAAAATTAAAGACAAACCGTGTAATAATGTTGTGGTTGAGTATTCCAAGAAAGTTTGATACATTTAGCTGATAAAGAAACAAGCTGAGGACAATGTGGTTGCTTCGGTGGATGGAAAAGTGCTGACGTACAAACGATAATTGCAGCTGATGGTTGAGAATCTCCATCACTATTCGTAGCGATTAGACGGACTCGATATCGTGTTGACGGTGTCAGACCTTTAATTTTGAACTGTTCTGCCAAGCCTTCATACACTGTTTCGTAGTTCTCCTCCTCTCGTTGTCCACTCTAAGAAGAAATGAACGATATACTCATTAAGCATTGTTTTACAGAAAACCAAATTATAAACTGTATTCTCATTGCTCGAAAGCAATATGCCATGAATGACTACTGCTCTGAACAAATTAAACATTACAAAAGAAAAAAAATTGAAAAACCTCGGAAAAAACATAATTTAGCTACCTATAAGCGCATTACGATCAGCATTGGAAGGGAATAAAATAGAATTATTTAGTGTGCCAAAAATTGAGAAATTTGTTTGGAAAATGGTTCGGATTGTACGAATGTCAAAATGCAACACACTACGAGGATAATCCTTATCCTTTAAGACAGTTATTAAGATACGAGCACAAAACTTACCTATATAAGTCATCAAAATAACCAATTCATTTTTGTTAATATTTATTAAAAGCTTATTATTACTTAATTATTTTCTTATTATTCTACAAATACTACTACTACGTAGTCCATTGCATCAGTATACTTACAGATGTCAATTCCAAACGATAGCATGTAATCGGTGAACCGTTATCAATAGCAGAACGCCACGAAACAATAACTGAATTATGCGTGCGTGAAACCAGACGAGGAGGGTGCGGAGATTCTGGTACCGTTGTAAGTGTTCGGAATTTTACAGCAGTTGATGGATTACCCTGCAAACCACGTTCCTCCAGCGAAGCCCTCAGTTGCACATAATATTCGGTATTTGGTCGAAGGCGACATAGGCGTACTCGATTACCCGAATCAGGCTCACATCTACAAGTTAGTTCTTGCAAAAAATTATAAAACAATTATAGCCAAAACATAAAGGTTGACGAGTGAAATTTCCGGATCATTATCATTTCCAAACTTTCACATAATTCTTTAAAAATAACTTTTAAGAAAAATAAATAACTTTAAATAAATTCAAATAATTTTTGAAGGAAAACAGAAAAAAGAGTCAACATGAACAAGGAAGTTTATCTTGGAAAAAAGTGAATATTTTCATCATTTTTAGTATTTTCAATACTATTAATTAATAAAGAATGAGGATTTTATTCATTTATATGAAAATAGTGGCATAAAACTAACCTATAAATGCTAACAATACGTCCAACACTTTCGAAAAGGACAATATCATAAGTAAATTCGGATGCGTCAATCTGCGGAAATGGTCCACCAGGAGCAGATGCTTCGGATGTATCTAATTCTTGCCATGCAATATCAGCTTCTTTTGCTGCTACTCGAAGAATCTGAAATTTGAGCAAAATTTGGAACTTGGAAGTTTTAGAACTTATCAAGTCGATCGAATGATGAAGAATCAAAGATAATACAAATAAATTGACACGTTTCAATTCTTCTACCTGAGGTGACTGCATTCGTGAAAGCATTTCGGTAAGCCGCTCCCATTCTTCCTCTTCATTTGCTGAAGCTCCTGACTGACTTTGTTCCTGAATATTGAATTCAATTACAATCTGTATACTAAACTAATTCAACTGCATTATTTTGAGATTTTATTATTTCTATCGTAGAAAAACTTAGATCACTTATTCACTTGTTATTTCGTGCTAAGTACCATCATTTTAGCAGACATGTTAGTCATCGTTTTCAGTTCATCCCAGATCTTGAGAATACAATAATATAGCCTTTGAATTATCTGGATAACCATTACTTACTGTCCACAAACAAGTAAAACATCTAATCCTGCTTACAAACGAAAACTACTTTATCACAAAATTTCATTCAAAACAATCATTCGTCAAGAAGTGCAAAATCTACTGGTAAATCTATCATAATTAATTGCTCTCTAGCACTCCCGTACTGTAAATAGTTGGGAAGAGCCAGAATAAGTTAAAACAAATTCATAATTTTTGAAACTTTTCTTAGAGTATCACACAAACATTACCAAACAGTAGTTCACGAACATTCTTGAAAAAAATTTTATGAAAAGCAATTGTGTAAAAAGATAACTTCCGTCTGCAACACATCAACAGTAAATAAGAAAAGGCATACAATAACTAATGTGCATTTTTGGTTTAATGATCGGTATGCATTGTTACCTACTACCTCTAATGGACTTCTAAGATATATACTTACATGATCGTCAGCATTATTGGTTGGTACTTGTACTACATGTGGTCCGTCGAACTTCTTTCCATGTGGTATCCAAGTCTTTCGAATATTATCTGAAAAATAGCAAGAATTTAAGCAAAATTTATACTTTTTACTTTTTTTTGGCTTAAATTTGGATTTCTGCATACAACATCAAATAAAAGAATGAGATGCCTATAATAGAAATGAAGTGCAAAAAATGAAACAATGGAAATTTCTAGAAAAGCATACTTACCTTCACTAAAATCAGCACTGTTATGAAGAGGATAGGGCACAGCTGGAGGTGGATATGGAGGCACGATAGGTGGTGACGGTGAATTATGCGCAAACGGTTTCAATGGTGCATTCGAATTATGAAGTGGTGTATTTGCGGTGATTGTCGCTGGTGGCGGAACGGTCTGAAAATCATAAAACTATGCTAAAATTATTACACTATAAGTAACTATTTTCATCTAACTGTGATGATTATTCGTGTGTCTTCTTGCCCTACTTTATTTTTGCTGATAAAAAGATTGAAAGTAAACTTTTAAAGATTTTAGAAACAAATAATAGAGAAGAAAGAGCATTGTCATTTTCATTCGAACAGGGAGTGTTCTGAAAAAGGACAAAAAGAAAATTTGTCGATGAGGACTATATCAAGCTATGTATATTCCCTGCTTTTTTATTCCTTTGCAATTTCCAAAAAAATTGCAGAAGATAAAAATTTTTCTAAATTATTTCTGTTAAAATTGAAAATTTTCAACTTAAAGTTAGCACTTTTTAAGCAAACCACCCATCCACATAAATGGTTCTTTTCAAAATGAATGATCGTTTATCAAAAACAGCTCGAAACACTGAATTAAAAGTCGGGTGAAAAGTGATAAGAAATGAAATTTTACATCTTATCTGTTTTGAAGTGTGTAGAAGTCAAAATATTTCATGTATTTATTCATATACTCATATAAATATATTCAACTTTGTAATGATTTCGTCTCTATAGACCAAAACAGGCTAAAAAAAACAAGGCTAATTCATAAACACAACACTTTCACGTCCTGTCCAGTAATTCCTTGTCTCTGACAGAGCCAAAGTATACCATTCAATATATCTTAAAGAAATGCTGTTTTCAATAAATTATCCGATGGCAATTAATGAATTTAAAATACTGGGAATTAGAAGATATGACTGAGCAGTTTTATCTCAGCCATCCTCCGAACTATATATTTGCCTGACATAAAAGCTACCATTAACTGCAGCATCATCTAATTTCTTGATCGAGAAAAATTCATAATTTATTATCCCTTCACATAAAAATTCCTCCAAAATTATTGGAATTTTTATTTGGGCAATGAAATTCATCAAAAGAGCAAGTTTGTTCCATCCTCAAATTTAAAATTGGCAAGCCGTAGTGGCAAGCGTAGACACAAATTTTAAGAAAAAATGAAGCAAACCGGTATCAAGCGCGATCCAGGAGTAGCTTCTGGTGATAAAATCAAATGACGCAAGACGCCCTATAATTTTCCATCAGTTACGGCACAAGAAATTATCGATAAAGCTTAAATAATGTGATTTATGATTAAGATATGACTATCCAAGCCATTCCGCTAACATGATTGTAGAAATGTAAATTACCGATTATTCTACCGCGTCTATAGGCTAATTAGGCTTGTCATGCCTTAGCCTCAGGCCGCAACACTAAACGATATTATACAGCAAATAAAAAATTCGTGGGCTCATCGATCGCCTCCTAATATTAACCCAGCTCGGCATTTCTAGTCTTCGAATGAAGAAGAGAGCAATAAAAACCTTTAAAACTTCTTACCAGCATTTCACAAAAAGACAATGTAATGCAAACTAGAATTTTGATCTTAAAAATATTTGAGAACGCGCAGATTAGTTTTCAGTCTAGAAAAACCTTAGGAATGATTTAAACTATGCTCTAACATAGCTAAAAAATTACCTGTTCATCAACCATTTGCTGAACCATATGTCCGGGTGGAACATGCAGTGGAAGAGCAGATGGTGACATACCTGCCTGATTTACCATACGCACCGTTGCTGGGCCTTAAAACATTTCACTTTAAGTTATGTCGATCTTAAAAGTAAAAATTTATATTTTGAACTGATTTTTGGCAATAAAAAAACACATAAAAAACACATAAAAATTGAGTGAAGCAAACCTGAGATATGTTGAACGTCGTTTCCTATAACGATCGAGAGGGTCTCGCCGGTTTGCACATGTACAAAAAGGTCATTACTACCAATGGAGGTTGGCGCACGTTGTGTCACATTGATGTTGCCTCGTACTGAAATGTGAAACACGTTTTGGATATCCATTTTCGAAGATTTTAAAACTGAAATTTGAACTTTTAAGTAATACTAAATTTAAACGTGATCCTTCTGAAATGGAACAATATAACATTTCCGAATCTATATTTATATATCTCAACAGATACTTTGAAATGGATTTAAAATGTAATAAAGGTTACCATGATTAGCAAGTCAGATGTCTATGATATATATATTTCATTACTACTTAACCTCGGTAGATAGATATAATATTAATGAATATTTTGCTATTCTACCTTCCCAATTAAAATAATAGCTTTTTTTTTTAATATTAATGCCGAATTTTTGACTTAACTTTAAAAATAAGAGAAGGCCCAATAAATTATCTTAATATTCCTTACAGTGAAAAAAAAAAAGGTAATTAGGTTATTTTAACTATTCAAAAAAAAAAAATCATTGCTTACAATCTACTTTCCAGTGCATTTGTAGAGATTGCAAAACAACCGCACAAACAAAACAGAAGTAGCTGCATTTGAAATATGATGCAAAATTATCATATATATTTCTTGGCAAAAGATAAGAATTGGAACCTTGGAATTTGATTGTTTTTATTAATTTTTCTACACCTATATAGTGTTTTTTCCGACAGAAGTAACGTCAAAACGGTATGTTCTCATTAAATCCTTACTTCAAACAATTCTTGCTTTTTTATTACGATAAAAGAAATTTGAAATTTCAATGGCCGCCAATATTAAAAAAAATTTCAACCCAAATTTTATACAAACCTGAATTTCATCAAAAAAAAATAAAGTTTATGAGCAGTGCAACTGAATGAAGCAGCATTTTAAATATCAAGAAAATGATATATAAAGAGATGATTAAATGTTAGTGCGATTAGCGCGTAGCAAACCGTCAGTTCCCCAGCTGGTATAACATTCAAACGTTTTTTCTTTTTTTTTTTTTTCAATCAAAAGAATGGTACATGGTAGGTGGAAGAAGTGATGAAACCAGGACTTAAGAAATGATGATATACACCGATAACTGCCTCTTCTACATATCACTTCTCCTATACGATTTTACGCTTTTCAGCAAAAAGGGTACAAATTTTAATAGTGAATACATCGATGCTGAATTTGAAATGTATATGATTTTTTCTCTTTTTCATATAGAAAATTCTACAAAACAATGTTATGGTTTTTTTTTTTGGAATGAACCAATAATGCCAATTTCCTATTCTTCTACTGTATCATACAATAGTGTATGATTAATAGATGTAATACCAATGCTACTTATCAATCATCGAATATAATGGAAAAATGCGATTAATTAAACAGACTTATCCGCTTTTTTTTCCAAATCAAGAAAATATCTATATCTGTGCAAAATTTTATGTAGCTAATGACCATATAATAATGCGAAATAAAATCAAAAGAACAAAAATTGGCTATGATGCGTCCTGGATTAAGTATCTAGCTTTCAAATAATAAATGAAGCTAATAACGCAGTGACGATCTCGAAGGTCAGCAAAATACGATGATGTCATTTTCAGTGATGGACGAAAGAATATCACTTTTCGATTGATCTCAAGAACAATAAATTAGACGTAGTGAAGATGACACATCCTACTAGAGAATGCAAGACAGAAAGCCTAAGACAGTTGTGTTAACGTGCTTAGCATCCTAATAACACTGCAAGAAAAAGCCTATATCTGATCATCACTTTCTGATAAAAATTTAATTACAATAACATTAACATTAGAAATTCGATTCTTCAGACACAGTAAACTAGGACCATTGCTTTCTTAATGCAATCTGCTCCGGAGAAGAAACATTTACAGATCGACATTCTTTCATCACGAAGAGAAAATTATGCAAATGTTAACATCAAACCAATGGAGAAGCATTATAATATAATGAAAAGTGCAGGGTGGATGAGAAAAGTAAGAAATAAACGTTGATAAAGAAATGGGCGTTGTTTTCTCGAGAGGTATTGCATAAGAAGTCGAACTAAGTAAGACTTTTTAACCAATGTCAGACACAATAAAAGGTTATTCTCCGAATAGATTAGTGTCTTTTTCATATTACGAACTACAGTTAGATGCAGTTGGTAGTTATTATTATTGTTAATTAGCCATGACGACAACAGTTCAGTCCATTAAAACGTGTCTTCTTCGATCGGGATGCAGTGCCGAGAAATCAAATGGAGAGAGCAGAAAAATAACCTTAAAGATTCCCGACATGATCGTGAAATCAGCGAAACAAGAAAAAATGCCATCTAATTAAGGTTAAAACAGGATGGAGAAGGATGGCTATTTCACATTCTTCAAATATTCATAGAAAGAAATAACCACGGAAAACTTACGTCAGTAGGGGAAGAAGAACAGGAAAGAACGTCAGACAAAAAATTTTATTTTGGGATATCATTTTTAACTCGTAATTGCTCACAAAAACTTTTTTTTTCACCTATCGTATCACTTCATTAATTTACAAATTAAACGAGTAAGTCCTGTAAGTAGTTATTAAAACATTAATCTACATATACGACTTATACTTTTATTACTCCTAAAGACAACAAACTCTTTTAGGTTCATCTCATCTTCAACAAGTTTTATTGCTAATGACAAAGTGCATTAATAAAAGAAAAGAAACACGAGGTATTTGACAAGATAACATTATCCAAAAATAACATATAAATATTTTCAAAGAAATAAGTCACGCCACATCGCAGAATAGTCAAAACAAACTTTCAGTTTTCTAGCGAGTCATTTACTGATTTACTTAAATAATCCCATGAAACAGAAATATCTTTTAGTAAATGATTTTATTGTGAGCTGAAAATCTGTGCAAAATTTGCATCGGAAGCAACAGAATTAAAAAAAGTTAAAGATTCATTTAGAAAAAAAAATTGCAAAACTTCAGCTGTTCTTTTAAGACTGGTAGTGCCTTCGAACATTTTTTATTGAAATTTTTATATCTTTCTTGAAGACTGAATCATGGCACAATGTAATGGTTAATTAGCCATAAACTTTGATTTTTTTTCAAAATCAACAGTAATGCAAATGAACTTACCGTGATCAAAAAACATAGGAGTTGGCGAGGTGGAAGACGTCGGAATAGTATTGCAGGACATGAACATTGATGGTACGGTGTTATTCAGAAGCACCGGATGAGGTATCACCCAAGCGTTCCTTACTCCCACCGGTGCGTCACTGCAAATAAATATATTAATAAATTCAATTAATAAGTGAAATGGGTGAAGGACAGTTATTTGTTCACTATCCTCTACTCAAGCGCCGAAATGGACTGGAATTTTTGATTTAGAAATTTAACGAACTAAGCTACAACAAAAAATTTAAAATTTCAACGAACCATGTCTCTAATTCAAATACACTAAATTTATTTTTAATGAAAGAAGCCTAGTATAGCTCAACAAATTTGGTAGCATGAAACAATAAAGAAAAAGTGACACTGCAAGTGTTTCTCAGTTTAAAACTGCCACAATTGTAATATTTAAAACATTTAACTTGAGGCATCAAATTAAAATATTTGCCTGAACTAATTTAAAAGCAATGAAAATTATTATGAAAGCAAAATATTTTTACGTCCAAGTTCAATGTTCAAATTCTACAATTCATGAGTTTTAATCTTTCACTCTAGATAGCATCGGTGACAGAGGAAAGGAAATACTGAGCTAAAATATATGAATTTCAATTCCACAACAGCAAATTTTGATGTCAAAAATTTTATATGTTTAAAATTGCTCTTTCTAATAGAAATATTTGGAAAATCTAGTGCCTAGTGATAAATCCAAGTACCAACACATCAAGACTCCTATTGATTTTCTTTCTCATTTTTAAATCATCTCTCTTTTCTATTCAAGATTTTAATAGTAGGAGTTAAAAAGGAGATTCAATGATGTTCCAGTGATATGAGGGACATGATATCGAAATATCAACAATTTTCATAGAACAGGTTCGATGCAATTTGTTGAAAATTGTTATTTTTAATGATATGTGGCTTTTTCAAGACATAGATCCATTATCTTGTCCCCTCCTAGTCTCCCAATGATGTATCGAAAATGCAAAAATAACGATACTTTTTTGATTACATTAATCATTTTCGTGACTGTCAACCTTATTTTAATGAGTAGAAATATGAAGAAAAAAAAAAATTTACGCTCAGTTATTCCTAACATACTATTAATTGTTAGGAAGAAGGAGAAAAAGGCAAGGAAATTAAAAAGGAAAAATGACAAGGAATGAAAAAATGATTAACAATAATTTTTGAAATGCTTCCAAGAAATTCTTTTTTCTTTAAATTGCTAATCCTTTTTAATAATTTTTGTTAAGAAAATGCATATAGTAAACAGAATATTTGTAACCAAAGTAAACCAAAGCATTTTTTTTATTACCGCTACCTGGTAGAAAAAAAAAAAACTCCAGAAATTAAAGCTTTTCTTAGTAATCATTATAGTTCATGGTCCAGGATTAACGTCACTGCCAGATTCAGGATTCTGATTTTCGTTCAGCAGATATTACAGCTAAGTAGCAATATCAACAACTCGTCTTCCTTTTCGTCTCTTCTTGTCAATTTTTTACACTATTACAACCAAAAATTGAATTTACAAAATTTTCATTCACAAATTATATTCTTTAATTTGTATTTAATTTCTTCTACTACTCTCTTCCATTTCTTTTGGTGGAAGTTCTTATTTTAGCTTGAATGATACCAACTCTCTTTACTTGTCAACAAAACCAAATTCATAAATTGGTCACACAAGACTGCAGATTGCAAATATCCAGGATCTAATATTTCATTTCAATTTGAATTTCTAATCATTTTTTCTCTTAAACGAAGAAAAAAAAATCCTGCTTTTGAACAACTAATCTTGTTAGCAGAAATATTTTTGTGTATGACTCCAAAATTATAACTCAAATTTACACTGGTTTCCTCTACTATGTCCTCCTCATTCCCGATTACATCACAGACATTCCTTTCACAATTAATTATCTAATACTTGACTGCTTCGCAATGTTCACATAGTTTAGAAATCCGGGAGGCAAATATCACACAATTAATTATCAAAAAAATATTTGTAATGTGATCAGCAGCAAGTGGGACAAGAAGGCGGCAAGTGATGTAATATCCAGAAAATTGCATACATCACACTTTCCGAGAATACATTTCTTGCCAAATATATAACACTTTTTTTAAATGACGAATATATTAAACGTATTTCTGCAATTGCAACCGTAGTTAAATATTGGCATTCTATAGTAATTACAATAAATATTCCTCTAAACTGCCCACTTCACTTACTGCCATGGTTAAAACTTTTAACCTGTATTTTTACTCAAATAAATCAGAAATTATTGGTTTAAGAGATAAGTAATCCTAATTTTAAAATGAATTTCTGAAAAAGTACACTTTACTGCATTCAGTGCTTATCTCGCTGATGAGGTCACGTGCTGAGGAAGTGCAAATAAAGTGATTAAAATGTGAAGAAAAAAATTTACTCCTTGTTGCAATTTTGCAATTTACTAAGAGAAAAAAAAAAGCACACATGAAATTGCACAATTATGAAACGATGATAATGTAGTGAGTCAATGCTAAAAATTAGGTTAAACCATTCCAGATATAATATTTTTGTATTTTGAAAAAGCTTTAAATATTAGATCCAAAAACTAAGCATTAGCAAAATTACTATAAATGCATATAAGTCCCAACAAAAGTGAAGTAAAATTTTGCAAAATATAATAAAAGCAAAGAGTTTCTGTTACTTTTCTATCCCATTTGTGTTTCCATTGCTAATGCTAGCAAAAACTGCTCGACATATCGTGGGTCCTTTTTATTACTCATATTCTTCTTGAGACAAAATATGTCAAACGTTTTGCAAATTCCAAAGATCTGCTAATGGTAATCAGAAAAAAAAAAACATTTTTACATTCTTTTTAAATGTGGTTCTTCCTGACATTTCTTCAATTATTTTAAACTGTAAATAATTTACATTAAAAAACTCAACTAAGTAATAAATATAAGTAATAAATTTTGATACAAAATCAAATCTTTTTTTCCAACATTTTTCTATTCAATATAGTAGTATACCACTCAATTTAAAGTTATTTAAGTTGATACAACTTACATGCTTAATACAACTTTTTTTCTCTTCCATTCTTTTTAAATGTAGTTTTCTCCCAATATTTCTCCAAAACACTAATAAATTAGCGGATAATAAGTGTGTGAGAAGGAGGATAAAAATGAAGAAAAAATTAAAGGAATTGACACAAAACTTTTATGTAACAAGACAGAATTACATCACCCATTAAATTTTTATGAACCTTATACAAAATTTAATAGAATGTGAATCTAAAAATATAAACAATTTAACTAATTTTTGCCGGTTTAAAATGATCAAATAATCCTCAAAAACACCCGTTCTGTCCACTAATTTGACAAGTAAAATATTTAAACTATGGATCCAGTTAAATAATCCATAATCAATAGGTGTGCAAAACACAAAAACAGTACAATTATGATTTCCTGTAATAATAACAACAGAATCATAAACGTTCAAACACCAAAAATATTGTTGAAGCATTAATTTTCAACCAATTTGCATTTTTCCTTTTGGTATTTTAAAAAGAAAGAGAAATAGAAAAATTCATGAAAAAAAAAAAAACAAATTTTAGCAATATTATGCCCACAGGTTCAGCAGTTGTAAATTCATCTGTTTTTGCAAGCCACAATATTTACAAAAAAAAAACTGTTTGTCTCAACTCAGTAGAACAAATTAAATTACTCAAATTTTTATATTATGAGTTCAGTTACAAATGCAGTATGCACTATTAACTATCCATCCATAAAGACTTAATGTCTGTACCAAATTATGCCTGAAATTTTGTTTCAAATGACTGCTTAATTAAATTGCTACTGATCTTGCTTCCTGTTCCTATCTTCAACATCTGCTTAACCTCATCTATTCGTACCAATAGAATGATCGGACTAGATAGTGCCGCAAATTTTCTACGAGTCTTTTTGAAAGTTAATGGAGCTTCAATAATGGAATTCATTGAGTGATTAACAAAATCTGTTATGTACAGTAAAATGGCGTGATATGGCACTCAAATCGCAGTAATTTAATCTGCTTAGTTGAAAATTCCTTAAAAAAGAAAACACAGGTCTCTTTTAAATAAAGACAAACTTCACATCCATTCCAATGCGACAGTCGTTCACGCTGACCGACAAAAAGTGCAACAATTTGACATGGGTTGAACGGCATTTTAGTACAAAAAGTGAGTCACAATATTTCCGTGTACCTTCCATGAATTCCATCTGGTCCAACGGAGTATCGTAAATTAGAAAAAAATAACAAAATAATGCAAACTTTTCTACACCTCCATTTCCCAACCAGCCATCTAGGACTTTTAGGTAATTTTAGAATTTATTCAATCGAAGTTATCATGAGATGAGAAAGAAATTCTATTCACATCTTCTGAAATCAAAAAAAAAAAGAAAAAAATAAATCAAAAAGAAAAAGAAAGAAATTGTGGATACCAAAACATTCATTAGTTTTAAATGACAAATTCTGGCATTCAGTACCCAATTCGAAGGTATATATATGGCAAAGATATATATCTTTTGTTGCAAAACGCGATAATATAAAAGATGTCAAATTTTGTGTTCACCAAGCTAATGCTAACCGTGGCGCATAGATGATTTTCCTGTTTTAAACAGATAATTTACTATTAATGATTCATTAAATTCTAGATTAAATTCTTGATTTATTTGCAATTTTTCAATAAAAATAAAAAAAAAACTGTTTATCATCTGGATTAAATACAACTTTTCCACTTTAAAATCCACTAGAAGCTTAGAACCACTTAAAATCCACTAGAAGCTTAGAAAAAAAAAAATTCTTAGCATTTTCTTTGCAATTTTCCTTTCATTTTTATCTTGATAAAGGCTAATTCTACTAATAATAATATCAGGAAATATGCGAATGAACAGATATGGAGTTGGGAAGAATCTGTAACAGCACGAGATACCCGCTTACTTCACTGAACAGGTAACGATCAGATTTTGTTAGCAGTTTGTCGAGAATGTATAAATTTTTGAGGAGGGAAGATGAAAGAGAAAGAACCTGGCCAGTGATGATTCGTCCGATGATATGATATCGGTTTTGGTCATACCACCAAGACCAGATGATGAACCACCGCAGTCTGATGATGATGGCCTACAAATTGTACCGTTCAGAGCAGCGATAGCAGGATTCGGAGCAGCAAAAGTGTCGAACGGAGGTGCTGGTGGTGGGATAATGCCGATTGCAGCAGCAGGTGGAGTTGCGGTTGTAGCAGTACCGTCAATACCGTTAACAATACGTTGCAAAGATGAGGGTGATATAATCGTGGTAGCAGTGCGGATAGAATCGAGGGATGGCGTCTGGTGACGTCGTTGTTGGTGGTGCGGTGAGTGGGAGTGGTGATGATGAGACAGAAGTCCCCTTGATGCGGTTGCTCCCGGAGGATGTACTGAGTAAGTTGTTGTCATAATTGTATTCGCGCTGCTAACATCCCTTTATGCTGCAGAAGGAAGCAGTGCCAACCTGGAAATGATACCTATATGCTAATCCTATTATAATTATTTAGCAATATAGAAGTTACGCAATGTTTTAAAATCACGCAAGTTATTTCAAATGCATTTACAAAAGCAATCATTGAAATTCATATATATATATAAGTATACATAAATATACACAAATATTTTGCATACGTCATAGAGCTAATTAATGAAAAGATTAATTAACACGATTAAAATTGTAACAAATAATAAAAGCATATAATTAAAATGACAAAGACACACACAATAAAGTATAAATTACACGTACAGTTTTCACGATTTAAAATTAAACTGAATGTAGAAATTTTAATTAAATATGACGTCGCAAACTACAAACTATAAACAAACAAATAGATGAACAAACAAACAAACACATAAAACAGTATAGACGCATGATTCACTCAAAAGTTTATCGCAAAGAGCCAATTTTTAACAAGTGGTGCATGGTCCGTAAAAATAGACATAGATGATATGATGCTAGTTTACAAGAGTATGAGAGAGAGAGGGAGGGAGAGAGAGAGGATAGATTAGACAAGAAGTACAGTAGTAGTATAAGTTTGAAGAGGATTAAGACAGAAAGAGAGGAGGAGAGGGAGAGAACGAGAAAAGAGATGAGGTGAAAAGGAGGAAAAGAAAAAGGGAAATTGTTAGGTGTAAATAAATAAATCAGTGTTACTTATGATATGTAAGTATTGTATAACTTATTATTATCATTAAAGATAATTTCCTTGAAGTTTAATTCGTGAAATTTAAATGTCTTAAAACTAATATGAAATTATTGATAGCATATATGATAACATTAAGTTGTACCTATTACGTAATGATCGTACGTTTAATAATATCATTTAGTGAATTCAACTGAAAGATTAACATTTCATTTAAATCCGAATTATTTATTATTCATTGTTGACTGAAAACTTTTAGCTTTAATCAATATGATTAAAACTTCTCAACTTGCATGAATTTTCATTCTTTGGCTTTTATGTTTGTTTGTTCTAATAATAACACTCCATCAAAACTTTCAGCAAATTTCATCTAACTTATTAGACTAAAGAGAATGTAAATGCTACGAATAGCTAGCTTATGTTATATCTTCAAGACTTAACGTTTTTGAGAATGATAGTAGTGATATGAATTAAGAAAGTGAAAGATATCATATCATATCGTGATGAAGATAAATGAGCAAGTTAATTTATATCTGGAAGGCATAATCCATTTCAACTGATATCTTATCTTTCTCATTTCTTAACTATCACTTAAAGTTGTGGAAGAAGAAGAAGAAGAATGTAACTATGTGTACATGTTGGCAAATTAAAAGAAATCATGATAAAATACGATGAATATTCCTGGGTTCAAAAAAAAATAAAAGAAAAAATGCTACAATTATGCCAAGTTCTATTCTGTAATTTATATGACAGGTTAAAATATTATTAACTTTCTATGAAAAATTTGATTTTAAATTTGATAATTTGATTAAATTCGATATATTTAACTTGAAAGTTAAAAGAGGAAGAAATGACAAGTGACTTGGAATGATAATGATGATATAGAAATGATTCTTAAAGTTTTCTTAATGATAATGATGCTAATGCGGAAATAATTATTGGAGTTTTAATTACAAGCTTAGCAAATTTATTACTAACTTCGAAAAAAAAAGAAAAAAATTGAGAAGGACCGACCAATATTATTTCTTAATTTGTCCGAATAAAACAATATTCAATGCGACTTCTCAATCTCATCCTCATTTCAATATTTTCCTTGGCCTAAAATTATCATGAATTCGATATTTCGCTCATAATTAACATTTTTAAGGAAAAAAAATCACACGGACAATTCCGCCCATCTGGTGTTAGTTAATTGTTACACAAGAGAGCAGAAGAAATTTGCTAACAGTTTATTAATGATTCTCAGACTTTGCCTACTTGAATTTCGGGGCATTTCCTTCCCATCTTCCAATAGGTGAAAAATCATAGAATGAGCCATAAGAGTTAATTACAAACACTATTATAGCTTTTGCAAAAAGAAAAAAACAAGAAAGACCGCCTGCAAATAGGAAAGTAAATGCGCAGTTGTTTCACACATTATCTGTCAGGAAACAAACAATCAAACATTTCATATTTAGATTTTTTTGTAAACTATCTCAGAATGACTCATCATCTCATTCTTAGCGACAAAAAATCAAAATCAAATCAAACATTCATTACAAATCTGTTGATTAATTTTAAAACAAACAAACAAAACAGTATTTAATAATTGAAAAGAAATAGAAAAAGAAGGATGAAAAAAATTTTTTTAAATGATTCAATAATGAAATGTGAAACTATTTTATTAATTTGTTACATTAATGCACTTCAATTGAAACAAATAACATTTCATTTAAAACATTATATATAAAGTGCATGAGCGGAAATGACATGCAACAATATTCCGCCAAATTAATAACAGTTTATGGCAAAAAGTTAACAAAATCAAGAAAAAAAAAAAATACAAACAAACAAAAATAAAAGATGGAAGAATTTAAGGATGAAACATACGTGAATTTTAATTGAATGACAATAATGATAATAATGATGACGACTACGGTAATGATGATGAATGACAGTAATGATAATAGTGATGATGATTGATAATAACGATGATGATGATGATGATAATAATAATGATAACGATGTTAAAAATTGATACGGGATGATTTATAATATTGAGAATAAAAAAACGGAGGAAAAAAAAAAGGGATCGTTCCATAAAATGAATGAATACTTTAAAGAATGTTTTCTTTTCCTTTTTTGAAAAGAATTTTTGAACAAGTATGAGAGTTTAAAGAAAAAAGAGAAAAAACTTGCTTTTGTCAAATGATGAAAATGGGAAAACAAGAAAAACGAAAACAATATTTCATTTTTATCATATCAATTAGTTTTCTTCCAATATGAAAATTTTTTTCATCGTAAATTATTCAGTAATTTTTGCCAACTAATTTATGAGTTAAATTTTTATGAATGAAATAAAAAAAAAAGCATTTTCATTTTAATGAGAAACATTCGTTTGCATTTTAAATCTCTTTATTTCCTCTCATATTTAGCTTATTTCCGGTGAAGTTGAATCACATGATGAAATGAAATTTCCTTATTTATTTCCTTTTAAGATTAATTCTAAATTGTCCCAAATGAAAAGATATAAGAAACAGATTTGGCTAATTCAAAATTGTTGAAAATAGTACGAATAAGTTTATTATTTTTGGTTGTTCAATTTTTTCAAGCATTGTCGAATTATTTGAAATGTTTTACTTATTAATGTAAGATTAATAATTCAGTTAAATGAATTTAAATAGGTATGAATTAAAGGAAAAAATATAAATGAATATTTGCTTTACTTATACATAAATATAAAAAGTTTAAATTGAAAAAAAATCGGATCGAATTATTTCATGTTATCCTTCATTTTTTTGACTACAATAATTTTAGATATTTTGAATTGATATTTCGATTTTAAAAATACATTTTTAGGAATGTTGAAAATATATGGCTAATTTTCATATTTGATAACAATTTAAAATTATTTAATTGTAAAGATGGATCATGTAGTTTCCTTTCTCAAAGATGGAAGTAGAAGAAAAATAATTCATTAACTTTTTTTTTCTTTTTTTTTACCAAAAAAGGGAAGAAAATGAGCAAAAAAAGAGGCGAAGTATATTTTAAATAGTTAATTCAGATTTACATTTCTCTCTCTTTCTTTCTCTCTCTCTCCCTCTCTCCCTTCTTTCATTTGTTTCTTTTAGTCGTTTGTATGAAACATTGAACATATTGTCAATTACAGTATCATTTTTATTGCTATGCCAAAAACATTTTATTTTATTAGCAAGAAATTAAACCAAAATTGTTGTATTGTCATTGATTACATATACATGAATGAATGAATGAACGAATGAACGAATGAACGAATGAACGAATGAACGAATGAACGAATGAACGAATGAACGAATGAATGAATGAATGAATGAATGAATGAATGAATGAATGAATGAATGAATGAATGAATGAATGAATGAATGAATGAATGAATGAATGAATGAATGAATGAATGAATGAATGAATGAATGAATGAATGAATGAATGAATGAATGAATGAATGAATGAATGAATGAATGAATGAATGAATGAATGAATGAATGAATGAATGAATGAATGAATGAATGAATGAATGAATGAATGAATGAATGAATGAATGAATGAATGAATGAATGAATGAATGAATGAATGAATGAATGAATGAATGAATGAATGAATGAATGAATGAATGAATGAATGAATGAATGAATGAATGAATGAATGAATGAATGAATGAATGAATGAATGAATGAATGAATGAATGAATGAATGAATGAATGAATGAATGAATGAATGAATGAATGAATGAATGAAATACCCAAAGATGCGCATTTGTTCCCATCCTATCACCGCCATTGTACACCCTTATACATTTAGTTGTTTGTAAATATGGTGACATTAATCAACTTTCCAATCTCTTCTCCGGTAAAATTAATCATTGACTAACCTTCCTTAAATGAATTTGTTTGTATGAATGTGTACACACCCGTGTATGTGTGTGTGTGTGTGTGTATGTGTGTATGTATCTGTCTGTGTATCTATTCCATCTTGTCCTCTACATACTACGGGTGGTATGTATCTGTCATCTGCTGTCACCTTACACTCATTTTATTCCAGTCTTGATAAAATGATGGAATTTCACGACAAGTTACAACAAATTCTTTCTTTCCTGTCCTTTTCTTCAGCAAAACATATTTTAAGCATTAATTGAAATTTAATTTTAAGATGAAATCGTTCTGCTCCATTTCAGTAAACTTTACATTTCCCAATTTATTTATATTGCTATCAAATTAAATTTAAATAAAAAAAAATTCGCATTCCATTTGAATATTTCTTTGTATTTTGTTTGCATTTCAATGATTTGTTCTGCTTCGCGTTAAATATCTGCTTTTCTAATGGTTGAAAAGATTTCTCAACTTTTTACTTCACGAATAATCTAAGAAATAGAGAGGGACAGAGAGAGAGAGAGAAAAACGGAATTGACATATATGAGAGTTAATCACACAAAAATGTTCAAATGCAATGAGAGGAAAATTTTGACTTTATGAATGCATACTTTAAAAGAGTAATAATAAATTATAGAAGAAAAAAAGGAAAAAAGACTGAGATCAAAATTTATAAATACTTTATATGACACTTCAAACGTAAATAAAGCAAATAATATTTAAAATTAATTACTTGTATATGTTTTATTACTGGAATTACTTTTGTATATGTATTATGAGATGAGAAGATATGAAAAGTAATTATTAATTCCTGGTAATGATCTTAATTAAGAAGACATAATTTAATTGGATTAGTAATTTATTTGGAAATTGAACTCAAAAAGTATCAAAAAGCAATCAAAAAAAAATGCGATAAACCTTTTCAATCATACAATCATTTCCACTAGTATTATCTTTTAATCAGATATATTTTCTTAAAATTTCACCAAGAAGAAAACAAAAAATAACATTTCAAAAGTGGATTAAATTATATCACACCAATCTTAAAGAGATTTGAAATCAATTAAATTAATAAAAAGAAGAGAAAAAGAGGTGAAAATATGAAATAAATGATTGAAACGATAAAATGTAAGAAACAACTAGTAAAAGCTATTCGAATTTTTATTTGGTCATCGATGATTAAATTTGTCAGAATTATCGATTATGAGAAGATTGAAAGCAATCATCTTCAATATTTCCATTTTTTTTTTTTTATAAATTATATTTAACAAATGTGTTTGTAAACAAAAATATCTCCGCCTATTATTTTTCTTTCTAATATAAATTTTAATAGAATTAATGTTAGTGAGAAAAAGAAAGGAAAAATATGAAAGAGTTGATAATTTTCCGCAAACTGAATTCAATTGAACTGCGCCACAAAAGGTCTTTGACCTTTAATATTTATTATCGTTTGGATTAAATTGAAATTTTAATAAAAATGGAAGAAATTTTAGGTATTTGTTATTATTTATATTAATCATTTGAATTATAATCTGATATTTTGAAAATTTAATAGAAAATTTCTATAGAATGAAGCGCAAATGAAAATGATTTGAAAGATTTATTTAGGTATAATGGTTTCAAAGTAATAGTGTTAAAAGAATATGAAAGATTTAAAAATAAAACAATCAATGAGGAAAGTTAGTCAAACATTCGAAACTAATTGATAAATTTGTTTTTAAGTTGAAAAAGTGTTAAAGTACAGCTAGCTTCATCAGCTTATCACTAGTGTATTTCGTTTTACTTTCAATTAATTATTCACCACAATATCTGATTGATGATGGTAATGGAATACTCGTATAAAGTTATTAAAAGTAATATAAAGTCATTACTATATTTTAATTAATAATTAATTACTCTTATAAATGTATTCAAAGTGCTTAATTGTTATTGCTATCACAGCAGAAATAATTAATAACATACAATGAGAGCAGAAATTCTGATACATTACTGATGGGGTCATAGGTTATGTGGAAAGAAGGGGAAGAGATGAGAATAAAAAAAGAATTCTCATCATTAACTGGTATATTTCTCGATCTTTACCTTTTTACTTCCGGATTTTTGAGCAAATAAATTTCAGTTAAACAAATGACATGTGCCACCTGACACTTTTATCAAAAGCAGTTGATAATGGTTAGTTGCTAGTAACTCTTATCTTCTTTCTAGCTCAGAAAATTAAATTAAACATTTTTAAGAGTAGTAGAAAAGAAAAAATTTAAGAAAATAGAGGGAAATAAAATGAAGAGAGCAGAAATCAATTTGTTTTTTTTTTTTTTGAAAAAAAAAAGAAGGAAAAGAAAAGAGAAAAATGAAACATAACATTTGATGAAAAATTATTTAGATCTTACTATGAATACTTTAATAATCTTATTTAGATGATAATTACTAATAAAAATTATATTTTCTTTTCTTTAAGATTTCAAAATATATTTTAATGTGTCTGTGTCATTTTTTGTCGTTTTCAGTTCTACATGAGAAATAATTTTTAAAATGACATAACAAAATTTTCCACCTGTTTTCATATGTAACACTAACACAATTTTCTTTTTATTTACTTATTTTTCGCTGAATATTTGGAAGATTTAAAAGATTTATGAATGTTTGAAAAAATGATATGATTTGGTGAATTTTAAACAGTTTAAATTCAGAAATTATAATGAGGTTTAAAGAATGTTCACATGAAATGAGGCCAAGAGTTGATGGAGAAGAGCGCTCAGATCCGGGACATACTGAAGAAGGAAAAGGACAGGAAAAGAGGAAGAAGGAGAAGGAAGAGGAGGAAGAGAAGGAAAAGAAGAAGGAATAACAACAATCTCTGGTTGATTGAAATTAAAAGAAAGGAAGAAAAAATGAAATGACCCGTCTTCTCTTTTTTTTGAATCATAAAAGTATAATTTACAAAAAATTTTTAACTCTAAAAAATTCTTCTTGAAACATTTGATTAGAAGTTGATAATGGCATAAGTAAGATAAGAGAGGCTATCTTCACTGATAAATTTCAAATGATATTAATTGTGGTACCAATAAAATGGCAACCTGAAAGTAATACCCGGTAAACAACCGGTTAATCTGGATTACATATGAATGAACATATAAAGAGATATATGCGTGATGCTAGTGAAGGAAGAGAGAATGATGAATTTAAAGAAAAAAAAAATTAACGAAACTGTTCTTTTTGAAATTGATTATTGAGGTGGACACAATTTCAACCCGTTAACGAGGGTAAATCTATGAAAGGGTAAGTGTGGTGCAAGTAACAACTATAATTCTCAGCTCTTAAAAGTATCTGAGATTGTTATTATTGTGATTAAAAAACAGCTCTGTAGTTCTGTATTTTAGGACCATTCATTGAACCTATTGGATGAATAACTAAGCTTCTAAGCTAATAATGCTATATTTCCACACGTGGTGCCTAGTTTAAGTTTACTTTGAAAAAAAAAAAAAAACTTACCTATACTTACGTTGTTGCTATCACTAATGATAAGCATTGTTTATCAGTGTAATTATCAAATAGCCAGAAAGTGACTTTTATTTAGAAAGGAAGAAACGGCTATTATCTGCTTATTATGGCTATTATGCTTAACGCTAATATAATTCAATTTGATTTTACTATCAATGCGGGAGAATGTTACTTAATTTATTTCTTTTATTACGTTTCGCTGTTATATCACTTCTTCTACGTATATCCTAAAATAGTATATTGCACAACGTGAAAATCACGGAAAAACAATAAGAGAAGAAGTGAGGTTGTAAGTAATAAGTGAAATGAATATTTAAATGAAA